>CM075003.1:22866777-22954774 GCA_037576675.1 Pangasius sanitwongsei
CCATAAATAACCCAAAACGTTTTTCACATAGGAGAGAACATTTTGGTTTTAAACTTTACCAAAGTTAAATTTTAAACCCCCCCCCCCCCCCCCAAAAAAAAAAATTCATTAATAAAAAAAAAAAAAAAAATTTTTAAATAAAAAAACACCTTTAAAATGTTTAACATCATATCATTCCGGTAAATAGGACATGTCCTATAAATTGTTACAAGTGTTTTGTATATTGATGTTGGGTTGTATGATTATTCTACAGTATATACAAACTTAAACAGCTGCCACAGGAAGTGAAGTCACACTGTAGTGAGATAGGGGAGAGAGACATCCATGACTGGATGTCCAGCACATGACTAGTGTGTATGTGTGTGTTAGAATGCAGTGTGATGGGTCTGTGAGTCGGGGTCATAACTGTACGCACGCACGCGAGCACACACACACACACACACGTGCGTGCTAGCCCCCACTCTGTCCACACAAAAAGGGTCTCTGTGTTTCCTGACAATCCATAAATGACACCAACACATGGATGAGCTCCCAGTCCACACTGCTGTAATGGATGCCCATATACACACACACACACACACACACACCACCCCGTTACAGCGCATACACACGCCCCCTATTGTTCTCATCAGGGAAAAATCAGCAAAACACTACTCAGCCACAGGGAACATACTACCCATGCAAGTTTGAATATTGGCTTTTTGCATTGCCATATTCACCAAACCCCTAGGAGTGTGATGTAAAGTACCACATTAAGGTTTAACCCCAGCGATGGGACGGCTGTGAAATCTCACCACTGCCAGAGAACCACCGTTAGGCCCTTGGGCAATGTTACCCTTCAACTGTTCACCTATTTGCCTGGACTGGATTAACTTCATCAACGTTCAGTCAGAAAAAAAAAAGTTGTGTGTGTGAGCGACATTGACACAATGGTCCTTCTTGGTTACAAAAGAACAGCATGACGGGACATCTTTTTGAAAAGACTTAGATGAAAAAAGGCAGTGTGCAAATAAAGATCACACACACACAGCTTGTTGAAAGGGTACATCAGCATGTAAACAGAGTGAGAGGTGGGTGCTGATAGTAAACTGGTTCCATCCAGAGCAACTGCTGCACAACACGCTATATGCTAAAGCTCTAGTTTATATTATTCCAAATCTTTCTGGACAAAATGAAGCCTCCGATCATTCAAAACAAATTACATCACATACATTCACTGCACAACAGCACAACAGAAAGTAAGTAAGTAAAGCCTAGCAATCCATACACACAGAGCCAAAAAATATCTATGTCAGCTAATACATCTTAACTATAATTCTCTGCATACGTCAGTTTGTGTGTGTGTGTGTGTGTGTGTGTGTGTAAACATCCGGAGTCAACATCCATTAGTCATTAACAATGACAGTAATTAGTAGGATAGGTTTTACAAATGGCATGCACAACTGGTGATCATTTTGAGCCTATAAGACTGGATTTAAGACCCAAATTCATTTTCGACTACTTTAACTAATTAGTAAATTCACATTAAGGAAAAACACCATCAGCGAGTAAAACAGCACAATTATCCCTAATAAGCGCTGCTGGCTAACGTCGACATTTAAAACCTCATCCTCAAGTTATGAAGTCATGAGGCTGGCTTGTCCAAGTGTAATTACTGTGTAAAAAAAAAAAAACAGTGTGGATATTAAAGAGCCCATCAGAGTGGAAGGAAAATGTTAAATGTGTGTCTTTTATTGACTGTGATTCATGTGGTAAAGGCTTTTGATGAAGCAGATAGAGTTTTTGTTACATTCACAGACACACACACACACACACACACACACACCCCTCTTATCAGGATGTACAACCCTCAAAATAACAAATTGTCTCAGCCACCTGTTGCCATGGAAAACTCATGCTTTCAGAGAAAACCCTTTCACCGCAAAAAGACGCTCGACCTATATTGCTGTGGGTGTGTGAACCTACAGGTAGGAGCGTGCACTAAAGCAACACTCAAAATCTGATAATGAGAGCAGCCACATCCTCTTCTCAGCACTGTATCACTTACACACACTCACAGAGCACCCAAACTTCCCGTGGAACTATTGGGGTCACGATGCGGCCCGCGGAGTCAGAGATCGACAAAACCACAATGCACTCGTAGTAGATGGTGGTAACTGACTGCGCCACTTAAACATAAACACAACACCATGACACCTACACATAAATCAGCCTTAAGGATCGGCTCTTTGATTTAGAACAAAGTGAATTGACATCTAAGGCTTTTTGATTTCTAAGGCTGTGCAACTAACGCCTTCGGCCTGGTAAGCCAGTTTTGTGTTTCCAGACAAAAAAGTGTCATGTAGACTTGAAGCAAGTCCACAATGGTGTTATTCACCTTTAAATGTCAGTCACTGAAAGTTATTGTGTGAAGCCAAATGCTCAGGTAAAATAATAAAACACACTTATTAATCAGGTCTCCCTCCATTTGAGGCATTTTAAACCAAATTAGCTCGTGTTTATTTATCATGGGATCAGATACTGTCTCTGTATAAATGAGCTGCGGTGAAGTCCATAATAAAAGGCCAACATGAAGAAACAAGTGGGTAAACAAACCAGGCTACCGGCCGGCTCGTGATGTCTGTGTGTGTGTGTGTGTGTGTGTGTGTGTGTGTGTGTGTGTGTGTCTTGCTGGGGACCAAATGTGTCCAAAAGGATAGAAATATCTGACAGGATGGACCTTGTGGGGACATTTTGGCTGGTATTCATAGCATCAACTAGCTTCATTAATAATGATGTCAGTGAAAGGTCCTCACAAGGATAGCAAGATCAAAGTGTGTGTGTGTGTGTGTGTGTTTTGGGGATTGGTCGGGGGTAAACTTTTGACGTCATAACCTGAAAAAGTGGCGACTTTGGCACCTTTGTGGCGTAAAAACAAGTAACTTATCTGAAGGGGGTGCAAAGGCTGCATCCCAAATGGCTCCCAAAAGTGCACTAAGTAGCCTGCAGCATTCATTATCTCACACGTTATGTAGTGCATTTACGTAGGAAGGAATTTGGAATGCAGCCTCGGATTCCTAAACATCCCACAAAAGTGTCCTGATGGATAGCAACTAGCTAGCTAGTTTAGTTTAGTCTAGTTTAACCTGCCCAAACATGAGCCAAACCAATCTAACAGGCTAACTAAATTCCGAAAAGCATAGCCTCAAAGACGCTGATTATCACAATGGAGGAGAAACAAACAGAAAATAAACACAACAAAAGTGGACTGGATGTGGGAAATGGTGCTAATTCAGCTGAGGAAGATGAGGAAAGAGCGTTAGTGAGTTCGTTAAACGGTTAACGGTCGGATTGCATTTGAATGCGTTTCATTCAAAGCTCGCGCTCGTTTCAAGCGCATTAAACGTTCACAATAGGTTAAAAAAAAACAAAAAAAAACAGCTTTATCACTTGAGTAACTGCATTTATTCCCACCAGGAACCCTGCGGGGGGGAAAAGCACCTGGTAATTTAATCGCTACCCGCGTATGTGAGCGCAAAGTTATGGCGGTTCAACAGGTAGGCTGAACTATAAATCGTGATGAAGGCATGCACGCATCCGCAGCACGAGCTCAGTCCTGATCTGAACTGCTTCTTTATCCCCAGCACCACTCATCTGCACACCTCTAACCTGTGATCGGTTCTACCAGAGCCGTGCATCAGAGCTGCTGTTGCTGCTGCTGTTGTTGTTTTAAGGGCTACATCTTAGATTGATAAAGTGAGTAAAGTGGAGCGCCTGCCATTTTATGGTTCAGTGAGTTGACAACAGCGCACACACTCGCCGGAGCTGGAGCTGTACTGAGCATGCCAGCACAGGACCGGGTCCTGATCAAGCGCTCATCTACGGGACAATCCGCCACGATTTCGGCACACGTCGGGGAAACCGAGCTAAAAGTTCACTCCGAGCGCTCAGAGGTGCTGTACTTTAGAGCGTTGTTATTGTTACTGAGTCTAACTTGCATTTAAACACACCGTGCTGATCACTATCACTTTATTCTCACTAAACTCCAAACACTAAGCTCCACCAGAGTGAAAGCTCGGACTATGCAGAATTAGCAGGGATTGAGGTTACAGCAGATTATTGAGGAAGAAATGAGGAATTTAAAAAACTTACCCGTTTCTCCGGGAGTTTTCATGTTGTCTTTCAGTGTGCAAGCCGAGTCCCGTTCGGCAGAGGGCGAGAGTCGGCCTCACTCACGAGCCAAAAACAACGAGAAAGAAACTAAACTTTCACTAAAAATGTGCAGCCGCTGGCTCGCGCTCGGTGGCGCTCACTTCGGTTAGTCTGTCTCACACTTTTGGAGAGTGAGAAGTGGGTCCACAAAACTATATGGGGCGAGGTGAAGCGGAGTTTCCCGTCCCGAGAAGCGATCAATACCGTCCCGCCGAGAGCGGAAAGCACACGGCAGCTCCAGCTCCGGCTCCGGGTTTAGTGTTGCGCTCGGTCACGCGAGTCGGCGTTTCTTCGAACATTTTCTTTTTGTAACAGCAGTTCGTCTCCAAAAAGGTCGCCACCGACTCGCAGTAATTTAGTCAGCTTCCCACTCCCTCTTTCACACTGACTTTTTTTTTTTCTTCTTCTTCCTCCTCCCACCACACACACATACACACACTCTATCTGTCCTCCCCCATTCCTCCTCCTCCTCCTCCTCTCTCTCTCTCCCCGTCTCTGGTGTCGTGTTTCTCTGCCCGCCCACACGGAGGAGGAGGGGGAGGGGGAAGGGGGCGGGGTCACGCTCAAGTCCTCGTCGGAGTCACGCCTCCTTTTGAGTGTGAGCGTGAGCAGGACGGACGCAGCGTCGCCGACGTACGCGTCGTCGCCATGGAGACCGCCAGCCACCGTTCGTCCGTGATGACGTTGTCACATCCGCGTCCTACGGCTCCCTCTGAGAAGACAACGTGCCAAAGCAGCGTCGTCACGTCGGCAACGTCAAGCAACAAGTGGTTCTTTTTTGTTTTTTTGTTTTTTAATCGAGCAATTAGGCGTATATTCCTTTCATCTCATGCTAATTGTGAACACAGATGAAACATGTCTGAAATTGCATATTATCATACGTGGTGCAGCTCGTGCACTATTTTGACACACTGGTTAGTAACCAAAATCCTGGAAATGATGTTCGGCTACACAGAACAGATTAGGCCTAATCTGAGGTTTAAACATCTTTCTGACAAAATCCCAAGGTGCAGTCAAGAACGAGCAGACTGAACCCACAGCAATTCAGCCATAAATCATTTAACACTCTGTTCTGAATGACTGACTTGCCATCATTGTGTTAATTAAACTTGGTTGTATGGATTATTAGCCATTCTCAGGCTAAATAGCTAACAGAGTGACTAACTTACTCTCACACCCATCACTTCCTTTAGGCTAGATGAAGCTCAACTGACAAATTATGCCAGCAAATATAAGACTATAAGAGTCTTAAAGTGAGTGATTTATATCACGAAAAACACGAAGGTGCTGCAAACTCCTGGCGGAGCAACAAAGCAACCAGAGCCGTCCAGAAGCTGAGTTTAGGCACTGAAATGAAAACACATTTGGCCTTAGGCAGGATATGAAAATAAACACATAACCCTCTTACTTAATACTGTATAATAGTGTTAAGGACCAGTGTGTGGAAAGCAACTGTGTGATTCCTGTGTGATCATTTAAATGTGAGCTGTTTGCTCAAGCATACACATCCTGTTTAAGTGCCAATAACTACAACCATGACAAGCTCTCTCTCTCTCTCTCTCTCTCTCTCTCTCGTCACACTTGGGAAGTGTAGCTCATCCCCTGTTGCAGATGAACCTATAGATGGCCTTTTCACCCCAAATAAAATTGCCCATGACTGGAAATCTATCATCACAACACGTTTAAAGATTACTCAATCTTGTATAATCCTGTACATAAAAATGTGAGGATAGTATTGTTTCACATTCACAAGTGTACAACTTTTTATAGCCTACTGTATGTTTAAATCCATTACATCTTCCAAGTTCAGGTTTACTTTTGGATTTTTTTCTCACCTGGAAAATTGTTTAGTTAATTACATCCAAAAATGTAATAGGAACACTACAGTTTGTTAAAGATGAAAATTCCAAGATGGCCGTGTATCCAGGTGCAGAGGCCCTGCACTGCCCAAAATATGCTATGATCTCTTTGATATCTTCCACTGCTTATTCAGACAGCTGATGCTACAGCAGATATAAGTACAATATTTGTTGCATTTGTACCTGTACTTGTACCTGTACTTAAATTCCTCTAGAAGAATTTCCTATAGAAATCTGAATACCTAATAAACTGCATTCCAAATAAAGTTTTAAGACCACATGCTGCCTTACTAAGCATCCCATAAATTAAGCATAAGAAGGAAATGTGATAAGTGGCCTTTATATGCAGTAACATTCTGAAACTCACAGCCGATATATACTCACCAGGCCTTTTTTAAAGCGATTTTTGTACAATTTAATTACTTTATTTTCTTTTTTTCAAACATGTTTTTGTACTTCTTGCTGTTTTTATTTGTAACAGCTTTTAAATGAATAAAAAGTGCTATATAATAATAATTATTTTTTTTATTAATTCATACAGAGTGTGAATTTATCTCTTTGCAGACAGAATGCATTTATGAGGGGAAGCTGCTGTTTGCACCTTTATTGTCTTTTTCTTGTTGTTATTTATGACAATGAGTGCTGAAAAGTGCAGACAATTCTGTTCAGAGAGGAAACAGATGAGAAGCAACAGAAAAATGCAATGCTTGTGTGGAGGAACATGGTTTTGCCCTCAACTCCCCAGGGAAAAAAGGAGCAGTTACTGTGATCGGCACTTTCCCACGTTCATATAGGCCGTAAACATTATCTGCTCCAGCTCAGACGAGTTCTTTCCTTTCCAATTTTCCTCATTTTCTCTCTCCTTCTCTATTATTTGTTTGACTAGCACTTGTGCTGACTCTCTATATCTCTCTTTATCTCACTCTGTCTTTGTAACAAAGGGCCTTCAGCAGAGGAAGTGTGGACAGTGAGTAGAGAGAAATGGGAGTGGGAGAGAGAAAAGACTACAGTGTGCAGTGCACTGGAGTGAAGAGAAGAATGGACGAGGTGCATGCAAACAAGTAGTAATTGAAAGGCCTAGGAATAATGACTCAGTCTTACCATTCAAACATCATGGTCCTTTTTCTCTCATGGTTAAAGTACCTAGCACATCATGCTCACTGATGACCACTGTATTATTCTCTGTTAGTCCCTCCATTTCTCCATGTCTCTCATCACTCCCATCCCCATTGTCTATTGTTCATTTTCTGTCATGTACATCACTGCTTACTTTCTCTCTATACAGTATACTGTATACCTTCACACACTTTGCTCTGGACATCAGGCTCCTGTGTTTTCTCAGCACGTATATGAACTGGTGTTGACATGAATGTGTGAAGCATTTAGCTGTTTTGGGCCTGATGACCTCAAGACTACGAATCATCACTCTTGGTGTTGAGTAAAATGTATTTTGAACTAGATCTATTATGAGGAAACCCCTTGTGCAACTGAGGGCTAAGAGTCTTGCTGAAGGGCTCAGTAGAGGAGGATTGACAGTGCTGGGATTTGAGCTCACAGCCTAATACAGACGTGTAATTCAGTAATTGAGCTGCCACTGCCCCCTGTGTTTACCACTGCAATTGTGCAACCTTTGGTTTTCGGAAATGAGAAATGACACGTAAATTGTTCATGAGGATGGCTTTGGTCACACAGGAGCAAAGTTGAGAAACTATGCTATAAGTAATGCTCTCATAAGTTTTAGTGTCCCACCCTAAAGATGACAAACACTTGGTCCATTCGCCTACACACAGGTTGACAGGTTCATGTGTGATTATGGGCAGTGAGTAACCGCTTGAGACTTAAAAGACTTCCAAACAATAGGAATGGTATAATGACTTGGTGCCATGAGTGTTTGTATATTATGTGTAATATATTTCCTGTAATTCATATCCAGTTTTTAAACAATGCACAAAATCTGACATTTAAGGTGTAGCAACAGTTCAGAGGAAGCCTGTGGCATTTTGATAGGGAAACACACACACTCGGAGCTTTAAATAAACATACATGAAAACACAATTTATATCATTTTTTAATGTAAGTTGTATGAGAGGTTCAGCTTAGTTCAGTTCCTCTTCAAATTAAAGACTGTAGAATGGGGTGTCAGGTTCATATCTCTTCACAGTTTGCCATTCTCATTCATCTTTAGTATCCAGGTCAGGGTCCTGGTGGATCCGGAACCAATCCCAGGAACACTGTGTGTGAGGTGGAAATAAACCTCTATTGTAGAGCACCACGCACACACATTCACACCTAGTGGCAATTTAGAGTACTTTAGAATACTGCTATGTCTGGGATGGGAGGAAACCAGAGAACCCAGAGGAAACCCATGTGGACACAAGGAGAACAGGCACAGAAGCTCCACACAGGGTAATGGCCCAGTAGGACCTGACTATCAGGAGTTTAATTCTGGTAGCTCCACTTCTCAGCTAATCGCAACGGATAAAGTGACACAAACATTTACAATAAAATATTAAAAGATGGTTTGTACTTCTGCATTGAAGCAAGTTTACATGTCTGTGCCATGATGCAGAAAAGTGGTTTATGGGTAATCGTAGCTCCCAGAGGTTTGCACACATAAAAAATCCTCAGTTTATGTCAAACCTCCGGATATTTCCTAGTTTATTTCCATTGCCAGAATATTTAAACACTTTTGTTTAATTATGCTCCTTCGTATAGTCTTAAAGTTTCATAATGTGAAGTGGAGCCGCAACGAGTGCATCAAGTTTCAGCAGGGCCAATGGAATCTGGGCGATGCTGAGGGAAGTAGGCATTCATGGGTGTGTGTGTGTGTGTGTGTGTGTCAGTGGCCTCTTTGTCATCAAAGAACCTGTTTATTTTCAAGCTTGGTGCTCCAACTGTCAGGGGCCGCATAATACCCCACCATGTCTGAGTCTCACTCCTTTCACCCTCCCGTCTCTGTCTCTTTCTCTCTTTTTCTGTCTCTTTCTGGCTTTCCCCCTCTTGCCCACATTGCCCTTCCCATAAGGGTCATGCTTCATAGTTTCATCTTCAACTAATGTTCTTTGTGTTGTGTTTTCACCTGCTGCCCAGTGTAACACAGAACTGACAATCCCTTTTCTCTCTCTCTTTCTCTCTTTCCCTACCTCTCTCTCTCAGCTGGTTTTCACACATGAGTAATAGGATTACCACATACAGCTCTGAAAAGGACAGAGGCTAGAGAGGAGGAAAAACAGAAGAGGAGGAGGAGGTATAGCGCACGAGGGAGGAAGTGAATGGAGGCGTGAGTCGCGGGGTAATGAAGGGAGCAATTAGACAGCGACAGAGAGTTTGCGGAACACGCAGAAGGTCAGAATAGAATAGATCAGGGACAATGTGAGTGTCATTAAAACCCCTGTCTGACAGAGTCTATAATATTCCAAGAGCAAGAGAGCATGAGGTACTGTCTGGCTGTGTGACAGTCGCTATATTAAGCACAGCATGTGTTGACAGTGTGTCCAGTATCTTGCTAAGGAACAAACTCTTCCTATTGGCACAGATCACTATTTCCCATTATAGTCTCTCTCTCTCTCTCTCTCTCTCTCTCCCTCTCTCTCACTGACCCGGCCATCCACCCCTTCATTCCAGGGTGTTTGCTACAGACAGATTTGGACTTGGCTCTGCCATGGCTGCCCCAGCCGAGGAGCCAATCAGAGCCCAAATCTAAGCTGTATGCCGTCCCTCAACCCTCCCTCAGAGTCGCTGTGGTAATACTTCTCTCTGGCACTGAGGAGATGGCATCCACTTGCCCCTAGGTACCCCCTTAACGAAAGATCACATATCCTACCACGCAAGCACTTGATCGCACGCTGCAGGGTGTTGCGCTACTTCATGGACATTTACTGAGTCACATCTCACTCACAGGACTCATTATGAAACATTTATTGAAATTATGCTTGGAAATTGTGATGTGTCTATGTCTAATACTCTCCCCCTCTCTCTCTCTTCATTACATTTATGGTGCTCTAGAGACATTTAGGGACAGGATTTTGTAGTGTTTCTGATTGCATTATTGTCGATTTTATGGTATTGAAAAATGATGGCCATGAGAAACAGTGAAATATTTACACTTAAATATACCAGAAAGTCTGTGTCTGCGTGTTTATGAGTGTATAGTGTTGGTGTGTGCAGGATGTGATGTGTAGAGGGTGTGCGTGTGCCGTGGGCACTGTAGTAGTCTAATGACTCATCTATTGATATGCCCTCTTCAGACGCCCCCGTTGTTTTTGAGTGTTCGTTGTAGACAGAGCAGAATGAGTCTATGCTTCCATATGCTCATGAACGAAGCTGTTCTAATTCACTGCCTAACAGGCCTAATATGCAAAGCTAAGGTGTACAGCGTGTGGGTCGCACATATGTTTTCAGCACATACACACTCATAAGTACACCTTTGCCTTCTGGGCTGAAGGATTGACCACCTGTCAGCGAAAAGGAGGCGACACTGACAGTGGCAGATTGTGAGTGGGAGCAAAAATGACTGACGAATCCTCTGACCAATCTGTACACAGCTCTCAGCATGATACTGAATGATTATCTTGAGCAAACGTACAGAAACTGCATATCCCACGCAGGGAGTTGTTATCAGCAGAGTGTTTTTTAAATAGGACTTTTGCATGTGAGAGTGATAGAAGACAAATGAACATGTTCAGTGTGGCTACACTAGATTCTTATCTATACTTTCTGTAAGTAAATGTAATCTGTAAATGCCATGATGAAGCCGTTAAAGTCATGTTGGGCTCACAGAGCAATTCTACTCTAGGATTCCTAGACCATTTGGAGATGTTGGGAGACTGTGGCACTTTCCTTTAGTTTTACTCTATAATTCACTATAGTTTACTCTGGAAATACTATGATACAGCCACAGATTTACTATGATATTTCATGGTAACTCTAGACACTACGGTATGTGGTTAAGCTTGAGTAACAATGACAGTGATCAAGGAAGAACAGTTCAATCTCAAACCATCTCTCAAAGCTGAGAGCCACGTTACATACACTGTATTGCCAAAAGTATGTGGACACCCGTCCAATCACACCCATATGTGCTTGTTGAAAATACCATTCCAGATTTAGTCCCTCTTTGCTGTTATAATTACCTCCAATCTTTTGGGAAGGCTTTACACTAGATTTTGGAACATGTCTGTGGGTCTATATGCCCATTCAGCTATAAGAGTGTTAGTGAGGTCAGGCACTGATGTCAGGTGAGGAGGCCTGGCATGCAGTCAGTGTTCCAATTAATCCCAAAGTTGGGGTTGAGGTCAGGGCTCAACTCCAACCTTAGCAAACCGTGTCTTCATAGACCTCACTTTGTGCACAGGGGCATTATCATGCTGGAACAGGTTTGGGCACCTTAGTTCCATTGAAGGGAATTTGTAATGCTACAGTATACAAAGACCTTCTAGACAGTTGTGTGCTTCCAACTTTGTGGCAACAGTTTGGGGAAGAACCACATATGGGTGTGATGGTCAGGTGTCCACAAACGTTTGGCAATATAGTGTATCTATGTTGTGTCTGTATATTCATCAGTAAGATGTCTCACCATGCATACTCCAATTATATTTTTAAAATTCTTCTTAATTCCTGATTGCTGCAAGATCAGAGAGCCTCTGGTCTGACTACAAGTCATATCTATAATCAGTGCACAAGTGGTCAGAACTGTGTTGCAGTAGACACAGAAACTAGTCTAAAGGCTAGATACAAAAGTGCCAAAATCACAGTCCTGAAAGGTTACTGTGTGTGTCTGCATGGTAAAAATGTGTGCGAGAAGCATCCTGTTGAGCAGAGAAGCAGGAACACTGATTGCTCTAGTCCAGATGTCCCATGAGTCAGATGGGCAAAAGTGAAGGTGGAAAATCATGGAGGCAGAGAGAAACAGAAAGGAAAGAAGGGAGAAAAATGATGACTAATTTGGCCTCTGATACCTTGGAGCTTTTTTTAATGGGAAAATCATCTGTTGCACTAAATGTTCAGGGCTTAGCAGATGCTCCCATCTAGTGGTTAGACATAATATCTGCACATTCAACTCCTGGCAACAGTATGTGAGAGGGGAAAAACATTTTCAGAATAATTGGGGCAACTCTGAGATATATAAATCCTACCTTGTACATTGAAAAATATAAAAGATTGCCAGTCAATGTAGAGTGGCTACACCCAAAACAACATACTACCAGCATGTTAAACATAGCACACCAAGTATCTTGATGTATGATTCAGTATGGTACTTCATACAACTTTCACACGAAGTTTAGATTTTTTTTTTTTTTTTAATTATAGAGCTAAGTCTAATTAACCGAGGTGAACATCTGAGTGATATTCCCAGGTTAGTGGTTACTTCAAAGTGGAAAAAAGTCAAAGTTTAATCTTGCTACCAAGCTAGCCACTTAGCTGACAACCTGGCTAGCATCAGCTGTACACAGTTAACTAGTCAAGTTAGCTAGTCAAAAAAAAACAAACAAAAAAAACATTGCTATTAGCCATTAGTTCAATTTAAAATAACTTAAAAAAAAAAAAAAAAAAAGATTTAGCTGATACCTTTGTCCTGAGTGATACACAACATGCTAGCTAGGTTAGCTAGCTAATAAGATGCCACATAATAGATTAGCATAACTATATTTACATTAGTATGTATATTTATTCATACAGTACTGATCTAGATTTTATACTTAAAAAATAAAGACACATAAAACAATAAATAATAAAACAACAACAAAAAAAGACATTAAAAATTTAAACCATTAACCAGGTACAGCAATGAAAACAGCAATATCTAGTAAAAGCAGGTGAGTGAAAGCTCATTGGTGATTGTGTTGGCGTGACCTGTGGTGTTCGTGATTTTATTGTTTGTATTATTGTGTGTTTAATTAAATTAGATAATTATCTCTTGGATTCAATGAACTTTATTTTTTATTTATCTGAGCCTGGGGAGTCGTGACATGCATGTGAATCACTTAGCTGCCTGGCTGTCTAATTAACATCATCTCCCCAAGGGACATATGGTAAGTAGCTAAATATGTTGTATCAGAGTGTCCATCAGAATCATATAGGCTACTTAATATCAGCCTGGGTCTTACCTACATTGAAATGACATGCAGTTGCCTGTAGTTTGTACTTTAAACACTGCTCATGTTACTAACAGCCCAGTCTTATTTACAGGGCTAAACATAGCAGGACATGACACTGTTTGTAATTTGCTTAATACACCTTTTAATAAGGCCTCGCTTGACAAGGAGGGACAAGATATTTTTAAAAAAGACACCATTTCCATTAATAGTATTCTACCATTTTTATTTGGATGAGCGAGACACTTTCAGTTACAAAAATGACTTAAAATGAACAACACTGTACAATGAACAAGCAAGTTATTTTCATCTTTTTTTCTTTTTTTGTTTTCAGAGATAAATACATTAAAAGGCTAACCTGTCACCATAGGGAAGAGAGGAAAGAAAGGGGACAGGGAAGAAAAGGACTATTCACATCAAAGGAAAAGCTAGTAGGGGCCACACACATCATATATGTGCTTACACACACACACACACACACACACATGCACACAAACTGTATCAAAATAAAATAGGTACTGTATATGGAACGAACACACACTCAAATACATACACATAAATGCATGTACCTTTACACACACACACACACACACACAGAGAGAAGGGACAGATCAGCATCATAAAAGTAATCACAGACAAATCATGAACATAAACTATTTTATCATCATCATAATCATCGTCACCATAACCTTCACGAGAAGCAAAAGTTTTCCCCAATAACAAATAATTAAAAAATATAAATTTTTATCAAAATCATCATTTATGATGATTTGCTTTGGATTGCTGAGGCCATCGTTCCAGAAACTGAAGTTGCTAGGTGAACACACACAGAAAGAGGTGGGGGAAAAAAACAGAAAAGCTGCAGAAGATGCATTAGTGGAGATCTTTGGTTTCACTAGAAGAGTTTAAGATATTTGCTCTTTTATTGTTATTCCTTTGGACTGAAGCTGTATTGTTAAGTCAAACAAAGAATAAAGAAAAGGGAGAAGGGTAGATGTCTTGCTTTTTTTCCCTCTGCTTTGCTGTGCTGTGTTTGACCATTACTAAGGAAATAACAGTGATCAGGCCCCCGTGACGGTTAAGCAAATGGCCCAGGCAAGAGCCACTGTCAGGGTTAGCACACCAGATTTAGCTACAGCAACATCAGAAAATGTGACAAAAGCAATAACTGGCTTGCACTGAGGCTGCCATTGCACCGTTTCTGCGTTTAAATCATTATTAATATATTAAAGATTTGTTTCAGGAAGTGTGTATGATGTGTCAAGTCTCCCAGTGGAGTGTTTGCTTTGGTATCGTTCTCTGGTGTTTCACTTCACTGAGAGACTACGAGACGCCTTACGCACGCTCCCTCAGTTCACACTGAAAATGATTTTAATTTCTGGATGACAGCAAGGAAGAGAAAAAGAAAACAAGTGAAAAAGAGTGGGAGAGAGAAATGCTGGTCCTGATTACACCCGCAGTTAACATGAGCCTAAAGCTGTCTGTGGTTCATGGAAATCAGACTATCAAGCTCCTGAGGTGGATAAGCTTTTCATTGCATTGCATATACTAATCTCTCTGTAGTGAAGACATTCTGTGTTATAATTCAGTGATCACTTGATGTAAACAGGAACCACATTCATTTACTCTCTGACTCTTTTGACATTAAAAAGTCACCTAGCAACAACAGTCTCAGCCTCTACCCAGTCACCAGCCCTCAGCACCTCTCACAGCTCACAGACAGGACCGCTGGCCAATGGGCTTTCAGTGTATGTTCTGGTGATTCAGCCAGTCACCGTGCACTCAAGCGCACCCCGGCCTAATAAGATGGCGTCAGGCTACAATTGTGAGCTGGAAAGGTGCAGTAGGCTTGCTGACTGTAGAAGTGGCTTTAAGGGCTGAAGGAAGGCAGAGGTGTTGAGCTGAGGTCAAAAGGGCAGGGAGAACGTACCCCCAAGGTCTTCACAATGGTCCTGTTTCATTCCGCACTGTTGTTCACTCATTTCGACAGAACGTTGATTCAAAGGCTGAGAAGAGGGGGATGCAATTGACTCATCTCTGATTTGCTCTTGTTATGTCCTTACGACTGCTCAAGTGTCACTCTGAGTCATAATTGCCAGCTGGGAAATCAAGCAAGACGTTTCGGTGTTGTGATGTATAATGACTAGCTCTTATGTCCTTGTCCTCCAAACATGGCTTCACTAATTTTACAACTCTGCTGTTGTACACGAGCTACAGAGAGACAAGATTGTAATGTATGGTGTACATTCTGAGTTCACTCCCTAAGTTTGTGTTTTAGACCGATATAAATTTACAGTTCAATCAAGATGTATCGTTCAAGACTGTGTCATTTAAAACTGATAGCAAAACAGATTTAGTAGTTTGAGAAATCAATAAATTAAACTTAAACCTGTTTGAATATCCCATTTACACAACATTTGCTGCGTATGTTTTGATTAAAATGTTAAAAATAACAGAAAAATGCTCCTAACACAGTGTTAATGGTTGATGTCCTTTGTGTACTGTATTCATTTTCCTGATTCAAGAACAACAGCTCTTGGAAGTAGACTCAGACTGTTGGACCCTATTTCATCCTGAAAAACAGTGACGTGTGCCCCTTAGACTTAGCATGTAGACTTTGGTAATTCAAGCTTATCTGAGAAGCTCATGAATGCAGCACGAGACCATTGTGATTTTCGAACTTCAGTCTGCCCCATGACCTCTTTGAGCTCGCCCAAAAGCAGCCCGTTTGTACACGCTACAAACAGATGCATCGTTCTGCTTAAAGCATTCGTTAGTTTGGTTTATCGTCAAAGAGAGTGAGGTATTTGAGGAACTATCTCTCTTCTCAACCTGATCAGACACAGACAACGAGAAAGAAAGCGGAAAGAAGGAAGCCGAGCAGAGAGCTAGAGAGAGAAAGATGGAGACAGCATCGATATGATTCTGCTTAGCTACATTTCTTTCCTAGTCTTCCACATCCCTGACCGTTTCTGCACAGAATCCCTCTTTGCACTTTTTTCCTCTTTTATCCAATTCCCTCCATCTTTCCTCTCTTCCAGTTTTTTTTTTTTTTTTTTGGTTTTGTAGCTGTTTAAAGCTTTCAGCTCAAGGCTCTGAGCAGCACTGCGTTCAACGCTGTCAATCATCATCACAGCAATGCAGTCAACAAACGATTACATGGTAAGACTCTCAGTAAGCACAAAGATTCACAGGAATATAAAAATCTGATCTAACAGAGTTCTAAAGTTTTAGATGACCACTCGTTCTGATTTCCTTTAGTTGATGGCTACATTAGAAGATCTAGACAAAAAAAAAAAAATTCTTCACATTCTTAAACAGTAGATATAATGCTTATACACAGGGATTATTCAATGCTATAAGACTATAAGATCCCGCACCTTGACACTACTATCTAAAACGAGCTTGTAAAAAGGTCACCGTAACGTTGTGCTAAAACGTTTGACGTTCATACAGAACATCATGTCAGCGTCTAACGCAGTGCTGCTCTTCACCCTGATAGGTTATCCCTACACAGACTCCACCCATAAAGGAGAAGCGGAGGGTTAAGAGGACAAGCTACCGTCCCTGTGTTGGTCATTAGTCGATAAGGACCAATGGTTGCATTCTTTTATGGATTTGGTTTTGAAAAGGTTGCCTTGGCGAAGTAGAATTACATTTTGACACAATCTGATGCCTCGAACATAGCAATAAAAATGCATCTGGGATAAATAAATAGATAAATAAAATAAATTAAAATTCATAGATAAGTATAATCAGAACAATCACAAAAGAGGTGTGAGGTGGAAAAAGAAAGTCCAGAAGATAAACAGAAATATTTTGGTCTAAAATCAAGTCTGCAACTTTTTTTCTTGTTTTTTTTTTTTTTTTTTTTTTTTTTTTTTAAATTTTTACCTTTTTCTATACATCAGCAATAAGTAAGCATTGTAACATAGATCATTTACTACAAAATCTATAGAAGCACTAAGTGATCCATTCCATCTAAACGGTCATGTGGAGAACAGGGTTAATCAGTCCCCTTTCAGAAGCTCTGATCACCTCCACGCCTGCGTTCTTATAGCACTGCGTGTTGCTGATCTTTTGGTGTATATTTTATTTACGAGTTAAAGCTTTGGCTTGTTACGTTCTTGGGTATCTGTGTGTATTTGTGTTCACCTTCATCCTAGTTGATCTGTTTAGATGAATGTTCACAGTATTTCTCCAACCACCTGATGGAGTCTCTAGCACGACTAGGTACAAGGAGGGGACATAAAAAAAGAACAATTCTATAATAATTGAACACCCCCCCCCCCCCCAAAAAAAAATTATAGCACGCAATAACCAAAGGAACAGCAGCTACACACATAGAAGAGAAAAAATTCCCACAAACCAGACAGACGGAAAGAAATAAAAGAGCCAAAGGAAGAAAAAGAACATCCTTCCCAAACCCAAAAGAAACCAGCCACATCTCTTTAACTTCAGTGAGGTCATCAAAGCTCCTGTCCCAAGGACCAGGAAGGGTTCGAGTGACAGGTTTCGAGGAAGAAGAGAATGGAACCATCTGTACTCCTCCATGAATCCATCCATCCATCCATCCATGTTGTAATCATCTACCCCTGACATCATCCCTGACTTTCTTTCACAGATGGATGGATGGGATAAAGAGAGATCTTCACATTTTTTCTTGTCTCCTCTTCCTCAGCTCTTTCCATATTTGGCTTGGAAACTTTTTGGTTTGCTTCTGTGAATCTCTGGAATTATGGTTGGCTGAAAAGTTTTTTTTTTTTTCACTTCATACATGAAGTGGCAGGGATAATGGAAACGCCCGTTCCTCAAAAGTTCCCCCAGCAATGTCCACTCTGTGATGTCTGTGTGTGTGTTTGTGTGTGTGTGTGTATGTGTATGTGTATGTATGTATGTATGTATGTATGGGAGGTGGGAGCACATCTGAGGGAAGGGGGTTTCCGTTCTCCTTCTGCATCGCAGTGAGAGACCCATGATGAGTCACTTTGGTATCCAACAAGGAGCAAGTATGAAGGAGGTGAAAAATGTGGATAATGGATTCAAAGTGTTTTTAATGGAGATAAGACAGAATGAACATGAATGTGAGACACAGACGTAAAACATGCAGGAACACCAGCTGACCTTGTATTAAATACATCTGATTTTCATGACATTCCCAAACACACCCCTGGGTGGTTAACATTGTGTGATAGTCATGAAATTATGACATGACAGTGATGATGGTTAAACAACAAAAACAAAAACCTACTCAAATATGGATATTTCTGAATGGTAATGGGAACTAAAGCTAGACAGAAGAAAACCTGATAAAGAGGTAGAAAGCGGGAGAGATTTGTATATACCTAGACTTCTAGTGAAAAAACATTGACACTTCTGAGCTTTGCTCATTCACTGTTGCACAGCAATACACAGCTAATACTTGGAGATTCACCACTTCACTAATTAAAAAACAATGACAATTTTAAGAAAAAAATACTGACATATTGACAGACAAAATGAGAGAATGTCAGATGAAATGATGGAGCGGGAGGTTGCTGGATCGTTGGTGTGGGTCTGGTGCTGGACGCTGGACTATTTACAGGTCCACGGGATAAAGCTTTTCCTTCCGTATTTTTGGTTTTGGTTATTTTTTGGTATATGGGTTTTTGGTATGGTTGTCTTTTTGTCACTGTGAGTCTTTTAAAGTTCACCTCTATCATATTTTTTTGGTTTAAAGTTCTCCAGACTGGTCAGAGCTGATGTCCGACTGCCGTTCTGCAAGAAATAAAAGTTTTTAGTTTTGCTATTTTTGGCTCAAGGATCATTAATTATCAGCTCTTTCCTCTGGTTCCTGCAGCTCTTAAACCAGTGTCTATTGTCCTTTCTTTTATTTCTTTACACTCTCCAGAGAAAAAGAGAGAGAGGGAAAAAAAAACAACGGTGGAGAAGTGGCTGCGCTCAGTCGACGTACCACTAGACCTCCAGGTGAATTTTTGGTTTACATGTAAATCTCTCTTCTTCACTTTGTCTCGTCTTTACCTCTGTCTCTTCATCTCTCCCCTCTTCCACTTTGTGTATTTTTGGCATCAGGAGAGCGGGAGAGAGCAAGAGAGAAAGAATGAAAGACAAAAGACAAAGGAAGAAAGAGAGACAGAGATGCTTTGGTTGTGATGGGAGGTTTCAGTTCCTCCTCCTGGTCCTGTGATTGGTTGCCTGGAAGTGTCACTCAATCTTGGCCGCTCCCCAGATCATGTGGGCTGTGTAGCAAGTCGCTGGAAGAGCAGGAAGAGTCAGGGCTCGAGCAGGGGGAGGGACTCATGCCGTCCGGGAATAGAGGCCTGCCGGATTTGGAAACGATCGAGTTGCCCAATCCCAGAGCTGTGCCCGCTGCCATGGGCAACAGTGAAGGGTGGTTAAGGAAGAGAGAAGAAGGGAGTCCTGACCTTTGTCCTCCAGAACCACCAATCAGCACCTTGCTGCCACCTTCAAGACTGGAAATGGTGGTTTGACCACCACTGGCTGCCAGAGCTGAGAGAAATGGGAGATAGATGAGTCATATTTAAGAACAATAGCAAACCTACTCACAAAATAGCATTGAGAAACACACAGAAAGCAAAGCACGCCATAGCACCGCACACTGACCGGAGATGATTTCAACAAACACACTCATCATTTCATTTCATGTTCCTTTTCTTTTGTTCATCATTTCCCTCCCCATTTATTTCTCTTATTCCCTTGCTACTGCCTGCTTTCCCACAAACCTTGAATTGTGGCGATTGGGTTGCTGCCACGCAGGGCTTGGTTCATTCCTGTGTTAACTCCAATCACCGTATTCCTGAGTCGTGCACACAAATACGCAAGCATGCGCACACACAAAGACAAACAGCAGGGGGAAAGAAGAAGAGGAAAGGTAGAATACAGTAAAACATCAAGAAGCATAAGACATGGCACACACTGAAAAACAAGGCATGTTATTTGAAGTGGGAAACCAAAAAAATAACCAGAAAAAACAAAAAACAAAATTAGTCACATTAGTCACAATTTAATTAGTCACAAGCTGATTTTGCTTTTTTCTAATAGTAGATTTCAAGAAGGAAATGATCTTAGATACCAGGTCATATGTTTTTTTATTAGTCTGTAAACAAAATGTGACAGTGGGTTATAAAGCTGTTATGTGTTTGTACTTGGGACTCGGTTACTTTTGCTTTCGTCTTGAATGGTTAACTGTAATATGAGTGTGACTGTGTGTGTGACTGTGTGTATGTGTGTGTGCGCGCTCACAGTCTTTTTAGATTGTATTCACCTCAGATTTGCAGCAAAATCGGTGATGTAGTTAGACACGTCACCGTTCTTGTTACGCCACGAACTGTGGACAGGAAAGCCATATACACACACATACACACAGACATTAACTATCATTACTGGCCAGCAAAACATTACAGCTTGTGCATTTACAGTATGCACTGTGAGTGCGAATTTTTGAAACACATGCATATAGGTGTGTGCATACAGTATGTACTGTATGTTTCTACTAACATACTGTATATGTGGGAGTATGCTGCGTGTATTCATGTGCATGTGTGTGTGACACTAATTATTAGATTGTGGTGAAAAGAATCCTCCAGCATTTTTCTATTTAATTTCTGTCCATCTGCAGTGTATGTACAATAACTATAAACAAGAATATCAACATGTTTCTATCCTATACTGTGAAAAGAACAATAAAAACATTTACTTATAACTCATTTACACAGAATTGGCCATGCTGTCTGAGTGGGAGGGAAGGCATTCTCTCTCTCTCCCCTGTCAGTCACAGAAACACTAACCAGTCATGGGTGTCTGTGAGCTCATGTATGTAGAAGAGGGTAGATAGCTCTTTCCTCTAAGTGTGTTACACTGCCCTGTGATGCAGCATGAGCAGCAGTTTGGCTGGCTTTACCTGTGTTGTAGGAAGCATGTGATAGCCTTCACCCTCCCTGGTTGGTAGCTGTTGTATGATAGGGGAGAGCTGACTCTTGGGTGGGAAATGGCAGGTGACCAAATTTGGGCGAAAATGGGAAACCCTAATGGCAATGTGGCAATATAATATTGATATGGTATAAATTGTGACAGTACACTTGTCTGAGATATCGTGCATATCAAGATATCTTTGTATTAACTTTTTTAATGTGGTTTTTTTTTTTTTTACAAAGTACAGAGAAGCAGCTGATCTGATGTTAATATTGCTATGCCCACAACAACCACCCTTATACTTTTATTATAAGTGGTCTCTGTCACATGCACACAGTACTGTACACATGGGACAGATTAGTTTGAATATGCTAGAGTGGTAGTGTGTGTGTTTATATGCATGTATGCACAGGTGTGCCTGTGTCTCTCACCCTGTGTTCAGATTTAATGTGTGAGTGGCAGGAACAGGGCTGGCGTCACTGCGAGGAGATGGAGTCACAGGTGAAGGGGTGGAGCTTGAGGAGGGACCAGTGGGGGTCAAAGGACAAACCGAGGGCATGGTGGTTGCTGGCAAGAGATGAAGACGAGGAAGGCTTTAACACACTTCAGTAATAATTGAAATGTTAGCTAACAGATTTAAGAGACTAGTGACTCCTACCTGCTGTGCTGAGACTGGTAACAGGTTGGGATGGTCCCTGACCTTGCATCTGAGGAGAAACAGAAGAGAGGGAGAGAAAGAGAGAGAGGAGGAAAAAGGAGACAGGGACTATGTCACTAGTGTGCCATCTCTAACTTTGCTTTGAGAATCACCTGATCTAGACTTTACTCATTAGGTAAATGGTCTATACCACTTCATTAGGTACACGTACTTTATTGGTATAGCTACTAGTGAGTTAGACTACCAGAATCATGCAGTTTGTCATTTCAGGCTCTATTCACTATTCTTTCATTACTGGCCTGTTTTATTGAATAATATGCTTCATCTTTATACCTATAAACCTATGGCGATGTATGTGTGGTGATTTTTGGAAATATGTGCCTATATACCCTGGAATAGGAATAATTCATAGACAAAATACTCAGCTTAACACACTTCTCAGAAGCAAGTCATTCATGAAAAAGGCCATGAAGAGGCCCAATGTGAGTAGTTCACAAAGACTATGAATCATCCAAATCCTGGTTATAACAGTTGTGTCAAAAACACTGATTACAATTCACAATTGAATTCACAATTCACAGTGTAAATTATGGCAGCCTGTAAAGTTAATCACCTATTAGTACCTACTAAAGTGCCTTCTGAGTACATATTAGTACTGAACACCTAATGGAGAGATATTAGCAGCAAGTGTGCTTGGTTATTGTTAGGTTATGGTTTCGGTGGACTACGATCTGGTAAAGGCAAGCAATGACAAATGGATTAGACCATGTTCAGGATTTTATGGGAGAACGTCCTGCCAGAAGAAGGCTGGTATAATCTGCGCATGCAGGAGAAACAATCACAGGGCCATTAGGGGTGAGCGTGTGGGTGTGAGGATCAGGCTGGGCCGTACCATGTGCGGGCTGTAGCAGGGGGGTTTGTGTGTGGCAGGCTGGGGTTGGCTGGGCAGGGGAGGGGTGGCACTGGAGGGGTTAATACGTTTCTCTTTCTGTCGACGGTTGCAGAACCAGACGCGGATCACCTCCTTCTCCATGTTGAGCTGCTCAGCGATGAGTAGAATCTCCTCTGAGGTAGGCTTCTGGTTCTGAGTGCAGAGAGTGTGACACAAATGCACAGTTTAATTGGGACATTACTATGCATTCCCAACATGCCTCACACTTTTAGTGACAGGGCTATGACGGTCACACCCTTATGCTGTATTGGAATAATGTTACTAAAACAGTATCATTACAATGTTTTCATAAACTACTAAAGACTAAATGTGGTTCTCTCAACATGCCTTCAAGGTTCAAAATAATTATTATAATTAATATTGTTTACCCTACAGTTTTCCTGAGCAAACCACTGCAGATAACTATTATATGCCTTTAAACATTTGATGCAGGAAAAAAAACGATATGCATTGTGAAATGTTTTTATTCCCCATGGATTCTTAATGCAGAAGAAAAAATTTCCTCTATTTTATAATTTTATTCACCCCCCAAAAAAAAGATGTAGGCTTATCAACAAGACAACAATCCAAAATAATAAAACAGATATTAAAATATATAAATATATACTGTATATTTTTGAAACATAAAAAAATAAGAATTAGATTTTTATTATTATTATTATTATTATTATTATTATTATTATTATTTTGCTTTCACCTCTTGGCCTCTTTTTGTGCGTGTAAACATTTACACTCAGTGGTAGCAACATGGTACAGTCATCTTACAATGGACATTTCTAACCACCACTTTTTTCTTAGATTTGATAAATTCCAACTTTTCTGTTAACATCAGATTGGGAAAACTGTGAGATTGTGAGAACTGGATGTATAGAATGTAACATGATCAAGCAAATATTTTTGTACATAATGTTAGTTTAGGTCGAGCTGCGTTGATCTGCAGTCAAGCGTCACTAAACGTCGCACAAATGTTACTCGTATGTTCATTGTCTCACCGCGCTGAAGCTGCGCTCTAAAGCCACGCGCACGTTGGTCTCGATGCTGGTGCGTTTCTTGCGGCGACGGGCAGGTAGGCCCTCAAAACCCAGAGACGGTGAGGAAAGAGAGCTGGGACTTGGCAAGGTACTGTCCATCGACATGGTCTCTGCACAAATTAGCAATCAGATCTTTAACCAATATATGACTTTATTCTTTGTCATATACATATCATCATTATCAATAAGCATCTGCAATAAGCAGGTACTTAGCACAAATTCATTAATATCCAACATCTTAAACTCTAGGAACCTTCAGTGAGTGCCAACTTGCAATCCTCACTCTTGTAACCATAGCTTTATTATTAGTTTCACTGTAGTTACTGAATAATTCATAGTAGTTAATTATACCTTATACTTTAATACTTTCAGTTCACAATAAATTAGTGAAGTGAACTAAATTTCTTCTGTTTCTTTTCTTAGAATGTTTTAGGTGTGTGACGATGCTGTTACCGGCATCAGTGAGCCATTTCTCCAGGAGAGGTTTGAGTTTGCACATGTTCTTAAAGCTGAGATTGAGGGCCTCAAAGCGGGAGATGGTGGTCTGACTGAAGTCATTCCCATACAGCTTGCCCATAGCCAGTCCCACATCACCCTGCAGACAGAGAGAGAGAGAGAGAGAGAGAGAGTATACATGTAGCCATTACAATACACAATCAAGAGTGTAAAGGCAAGTCAATCCGAGTCTGCTGTCTTGTTTGATGTCACAAATTGTTTAAATAGACGACAGTTAACTCTCTACATAGTTCTAGGTTGTGTTCAAATGCAGTCTCTTGTTTTGAAAATTTAGTCAGGACCCATGAGGGCCCCCTTCACTTAAAGACCACGGCTAGGGAATTCCCCCTACAGTCACAAGATCAATGACTGCAGTGCTCAAATCTGATAATTACTATATATGAATATTTCTTTTTTTTTTTTTTTGCCTAATAATCTTGTCATCTTGTCAGTTTCCAAGAAGTGAATGGAATATTAAATACAATTGTCTCCTTTTTCAACCAGGGTTTTTTTTTTTTTTTACTTAAAATAACTGAATTTTGGTTGTGGTTTAGATTTAGTGTAACAAGTCTATGCAAGCACAGTCCATTAAAAAGACATTCAAGAAAGCATTCACATCACCGTAGTGACTAGTCATATGAACTCCGATATGAACTCCTGGTCGATACTGCTCTTAGATGAACATAAGGTTACCCCGCGCACACACTTGTGTCTAACAAACTGATGAAAAAACGACTCCGGGATTTATTAAAAAAAAAAAAAAAAGGATACAAAAGCAAATCTTCATCTTTAACTTTATTACATATTAATCCTGAAAATGAAAGCTCTGTATACACATATCATTTTATACTGCCTCATGTAAAGTGTATAAACCATGCAAGGTAGGTGGTTGTTTAGAAATACTGGAATACAGAATATACAGATTGAAAAAGCAGAATTTCTTGCTGCTTGATTTAGTTGTCTACTGCCATCTAGTGTACAGATAGCTGCAGTACATTATCCTTCTATCCCGCTACCCTCTACCCTGCTAACCAGCAGGAATTTCATACAAGGTCACAATGTGACTATACATAAATAAAATATGGCTGTGATTGCTTTGGATTTCGTACAGCTCTAATATTTTTATGTCAACACATTGTGTGTCTTTGTGTGTTTTTCTACCTGTGTGAATCCAAGTTTGATTCTTCTCTGTTTAAAGGTGCGGGCAAACTGTTCGAGCTCTTCCAGGTCACTTGGCTCCTCGGCATGAGAGGTCACAGGGGTCACCGTACTGACACTGCTCTCCATGACCTTTTCTCTCTGCTAGAGAAATACAGACACAATGAACCTAACAAGCACATCTCGTGCTTGGTGTCTGTATACAGGCCTAAAAATCTTGTCTTACCTGTGCTTGAAGACTGAGCGCAGGAGGAGCAGTGAGGAGACCCCCCTGGTTTTGCTGAGGTAGTGGAATCAAATTTGGTGTCGGTAGCAGCCCTGAGAGAGAGGAAAAAGAAAATCAAATTTGATCAATACAGTCTTGGAGAAATGTTTTAAAGTGTCTGTTCCAGATGTGCTTATGGAAATTGGTATATATCAATGAGACTTATATATCCGGTGCAGAGAGCGAGGATCCCACCTTGCTGCCCTTGCTGTGCCTGTGGCAGAAGGAACTGTGCAGGTGAGGGCAAAGGATGCCCCGGGACGAGGACCAACTGCTGCAGCTGCAACAATTGCTGGATGTCCTGAAGAAGATAAGGACAATAGGTGAGTTTAACTAAAAGTTAGTGAAGGTTAATGTACTAATTGAGTCTTCAAGATCACAAGTCAACCTTGTGGCTGCAAAATCAGTCTAAGATAACAACTGGTCACTGCCCCAATAGATGCTACTACGAGGGCTCTGAAGAGAGTCTAAACTCGAACCGGTGATAATGCTGTTCCCAACACTATAGCCGTGTGCAAAGTGATTTATTTATTCATATATAAAAAGTTGTTATTGAGCTTAATGGCATGTTAGGTGCAAGGAAGGCGACAAATCAGAACACATGGGTTTGTGATGACTGGGTCTGAGAAGAACATGGTTAAGGAAAGCCTGTGACTGTGTGTACCTGGGCAGTGAGCTGGATTGGTTGAGATAGGGTAAGCTGGTGAGGAGGGGGCAGGACAGGAGCAGCACTTTGCTCCTGAGCACTCTTTGACTGGCCCTGCAGCTGAGGCAGAGCCGCCTGCTGATTGACCTGCTGCTGCTGCGTTTGCTGCGTTTGCTGCTGATTGGCTGCGTGAGCTGCCTGTGACTGCTGCACGGCTGCGGCCAGAAGCTGCGCTTGCTGGAGGAGCAACTGCTGCTGAGCGGGCAAGAGAGCAGTCAGCTGGAGTGAGACAGTAAAAGGCAAGAAGGAAGTCGGGAGCAGAGGAAGAGAGAGTGCAGAGGAAGAGAAAAGGAGAAATCCTCTGGTAAGGAAAAAGAACTGGAAGTGCAAGAAGCGCAAGAAAAAAGCAGACACAAATCCAACAGCTGCATACAGTAGGATCTGAATGTCTGGATCCCCCACTAAAAGAGTTTTTAGCTTTTTGAAAAAAAAGTCCTCAAATTGAAAGTCCCTTGTTCATACCTTATTTCCTTCCTTTTGTTTAAAAAAATTATTACGTATACAATTGTATTTCATTTAATGCTACTGAATGCTTTTAACACTAAAAAGTCCAGATGGTTAGTACCATAATCTATGCTTTATAGGTTATTATTCTAATACTTTCTGTAAATATTGAAATGTCTTTACATTTATCAGTAAAAATGATATAAATTGTTTTATGAATATAACTAATCAATGTTATATTAGTCTTCTAATTAGGTCTTCTTGCATACACATACAACTCTTACATTCAATTCTGGGTGAGGAAGCATGATGGCGGTAGAAAGCTTAGCGTGAACTGGACTGAACAGACATCGCAACCATAGAGTGAAGAATGGCAGTGTGTGTGTGTGTGTGTGTGTGTGTGTGTCTTACTCCTGCCAGCTGGCTTCCTGTCAGCATCAGCTGTGTGTGTGAGAGGGGTGTTTGAGTGGGTGTGGCCTGAACTGAAGCTGGAGACATCTCTCCACACTCCTCCACCTTGGCCTGAGAAAGAAAGGGAAGCTGTTTTTGCAGATGTACACCATCTCAAGCACATTCTATCAGATACACTCTTCTGAATTCAGACTTCATGTGCAATTATGCACAGCACTCTGCAGTGATGCCATGTTATCAATGGAAACTTGCAAGGCCAATCAATATCACAGGGCCATGCTATATCAAGGCCATATCAGGGTCTTGCTTTCAGTTCTCCTCAGCTTGAAAGCATCTTATATAAGAGCAGTTTCGTTGCATGATTTGTACATACACACCTAGCATGGTTCAAACGTGCTATTTCAGAGAGGTTAACTGTTCCAAATTTCATATGATTTGTTAGGATTGAACATCCTGTGAAAATTAGCCTTAACCACATGAGTCCTTCACTCAGAAACACTGTAGCATTTGAATGTGGAGTTATTGAGATTTCATAAGTCAGAGAGGAATGTTGTTCACTAAGGTTGCTAATTATGTTGGACCCATGTTGTTTTTGCACATTTTGGGCAAAAATTAGGACATTTCTGAGGACAAACAGCATATTTGCCTAAGAAATCTTGTCCCATTTCTTACATCCCAGTTCTGTGCATGTACACTCTTAATGTCACACCACTTACAGGATATTTCACCCCAATTATGATGAAATACAACAGACTGAATTTTAACCATTAGAAATAACAACTCAGATGTGACTATTACAGTTGATGTGTAATTACACATGGAACCTCATATAATTAACAAAGTCAATACAAAACTAATTAAATCCAGAATGTTTTGCTCGCATGGAGTCAAGGAATTACTTGATATAAGTGCTGCTCTAGAGTGAAACTCACAAAAGTGCAGACAAGAAGCCAGAAAATTCTACCACTAAAATAGAAATGAAATTTAACCATATAGGATTATGAGTCACTGCACTTCCAGCGTACACAGTTCATAAAGGGAATGAAAGGAGCTGTTTTAATCAATTACCTACTATAGATAGATAATCTGTTTATTCTGACCAAACTGACTTCATTCAATTCAAATCAATTTTATTTGTATAGCGCTTTTAACAGTGGACATTGTCACAAAGCAGCTTTACAGAAATATATAAATAAATTTTACAATTATATTACTGTTCACTGGATAATCAATGCTCATTAATATGCCAACTATACATCTGCCACATCCACATGTACCAACACTGCAATCACCTCATTTAGCATTTGCATTATGGCCATTTTTAGGCTACAGTTTTGTCTACAAGCTTACAGTATATACAGTATACCTTCTAACAGGAAACAGACTAAATAAATACCATTAGTTACATAATGCACATAAGCAGTGTGTGCAGCACACCACATACTCACTCATCAAAATCGATTTGTTCTACTGATCATGGGATGTGTTGATTAGTTGTCTTGACCAAATTCATGTCCCAGAATTCCAGTGTGTCCTGTAGCCATTAGTACTCTGATTTAAGGTTTGACGTAGGTTTCTTCCTTCCTGATTTCCTGATTCATAGTCCCCTTTCTATCTGTCTTTTTTTTTTGTGGGTCTAGGCGTTATATCAGTTTTCAGCTTTTCACAAACATCACATACACACTTACATATGATTCTACATATCTGTGAATCAACATGCAAATCAGCCTGAGATGCAGGAAAAAAAAAACACGTTTCAAGTGAGTCATTTACCTTGTTGTTGGCACTTAGTGTTGGAGAGAGTGAGAAGGGGCTGATTTTCATTGGCGGAATCTATTGGAAGGAAACAGGTTAGCCAAATGGAAAAAATGCAATCATCAAACTTATAGTAAATGCATTACTTTAAAATAAAGGCCTACCTGATTATTGGAGTCTGAGCCATTTCTCTCTGAATCTAAAATGGATACACAGGTAGAGAGAGAAAGACATGAAATATCAAAACCAGCAGCTGACCTAACACACTTCATGACTGACTTTCTCACTCACATATACACACGCGCATTAACATACCTCCCGTATTCTCCATCGGAGAGTCTGCTGCTGGATTTTCGACCTCTATTGGCTTTGACATTCTGATATCTACAGAAGAAAGACAAAGAGCGTAATTAGATGTCAAAACTTGAAAAAACTTGAATAATTTGAAGAAGAGCGTTATCAGTAGATAAAAATGACTCGCTGTTCAGAGATAAGGGTAGCAATGATAGAGAGAGTTTAAAAGCAAAGAAAAAAACTTTCATCCACCGTCACTGCAAAAGAAGTAATTTGAAAGAAAAGAAAAAAAAACAACAGAAAGGGAAAAAACCTTAATGTGTCTCAAGGCAACCCAAAGCAAGAGAATGGATCCCCAGTTTCCAAGTTACAACACTCAAGAAACCTGAGCTCATCTCATACTGACTCCAAATTACACACAATTCTCATAACAGCGAAGAGGGGCAAAGTATTGGCAGATATAGGAAAACATAAGTGCATTTCACACACACTTATGAAGCACATCAACTCAAGAGGGCAACTCAAGTTTGTGTTCACACTGAGGCATAAAGAAAATCAGATTCTGTGCCATGGCGTTTCATCTACACAGGATTTCCACTTTGTGTACTGATCTTAAAGGACATACAATAAAATGACAAACAGAGATGTGACGCTATACAGTGGACATATACATTGATAATAAATCATCTATATGATTAAACCGCAAGTATTATTCAGTATGAAAATGTTCTATATGTGTCACAATCTTTATTGTACTACAAGATTTTAAAACAGCGTTGCCTATTTTTTAAAGGACAGAAACGATAGAAGAATTTAACCGCCCCTGCTTTTGCGGTCATTTGTAAGGTAAAGTCATCTGCTAGATAATGGCTTGTGCGATTACTTGGGGTGATGCTGTATTTAGACGTTGAGGAAAAGATCATATTTGGGAAAATGATTTCATATATAGCTGTCCTAAAATGTGTTTAATTTGGGGCATGTGGAGTCACATCATGGGCTCTTTATCTAAGGCCAAAAACAAACTCACATAAGATTGACTTTTTTTGTTTGTTTGTTTTTTCATTTTAAAGTGAGGTGAAAAAATATTTGGACGGACAAACAATGCATATACTGTAAAGTAAGATGTAAAATATAGTGTGTATGTAAGATATATGAAGTAAGATGTGCACAGAATCAATTAATTAATTAAATGTATTTACTTCACTGTATGGCAATCTGTAGCTAGGAGAAATAGGATGAAATAAAGAATTTAAAAACAAGGATTTTATATTTTACATAGCACAACATACCCAGATTCTCATTACGAGATGCAGTGCAATAGAATGAACAATTCTAACAGTATGCTCTGTGTTGTATATAATTAAAGTAACGTTACGTCTATCCACAAGAGGAAGTAAAATTTGTGCATACATATATATTTGATGAAGTCTGAGAAATAAAAATGGTCTCTGTTTAAAATGAACACACCTCCATAAGACACACATTCTCACACGCACAACTTAAACGTAGTTTCTCAAACAGACACACTCACTTCCCTTTTGTGAAATACATGCAAATAACCCCAACGACTGACTAATTATATCGGCCACCTGCATATTAAACGCTTCCCTACCCCGCTAGCTGTCTTTCACTCTCCTTCCACACATTTCACTACTGATTCTCATTTGAGCTTTTTTTCACACTTGGTCCTCTACAGGAGTGGACAATGTTCTTAGACGTTATACTTAAGTGAAAGTATAAATAATGTGTCAAAATCTTCCTCAGTTAAAAGTGGAAGTATTCAGGCAAAAAAGTGAAAATGAAGAGTTGCTGCTTTGAAATGTACTCAAGTATTAAAACCGATAAAGTTAACGTCTTTAACTGGTGAAATTATGAATATTATGGTTTCATGTTAAAAAGAACTTTAGTACTTATCTAAAACTATTAGAAGATTCCTTTTGTTTCAAAGCTATATGCCATTCAAAGTTTTTTATTTATTTTTTAATAGAAGTTGACTTGTTGCCTAGTTAATTTATGTTAGCCACTGGCATCAATGCTAGTCTAGCCTGGCATTAGCAAAGAAAACTTACTTAAATATAGCTAGTTAATGTTAACTAAATTAGCTAAACTTACCTGAACATTCTTTTTTTAATTAGATGGAGTTGTTTAGATGCTTTATAGGGAGGCAAAAGAGACACCTTAATTGTAAGTCTTTGCTTACTCCAGCATATTGAAACAGAGGTAAGGCCAGCGGCACTCATCCTTAAGTTCCACGCTGCAGTCCGTTGGCTTATCCATATTCAGACACACACAGATAGCTATAGTGCTAACTACATTGTGTAACATGAGAAGGTCATGACCAGTGATGAATTGCACAATCCTTGATAGGTTTTTTCTAGATTGGTGAACTTGATTGGATGCTAAACTCAGCCTATTTGTTTGATATAGAATGTACAGTTACTGGCTGGATGAGAGAAAAAGAGACCTTCCAGATTTGTAACGGGTACTTTGAAAGTCTACATAAAATGTAAGCAGTAAAAATGAAGTTGAAGTTTTTTTTTGTTTGTTTTTGTTTTTTTTTTTGAAATGTAATTAAGTAATGTACAAGAATTTCATTTCAGTAATACTCAAGTAAAGTACAAATATACCAAAATAATACGTAAGTATAGTAACAGTACTTTTAGTACAGTTACTAAGGTATTATTCACCCCTGGTCCTCTATTTGACACTTATAAACCAGGTTCTGGTCCTCTAGAATGCTAGAGAATCTATAATTTTGTCTCAGTGGTAGAACTCACTACTCACATTTATCAAAGTTGTTATGCTTATAAACAATGTCATCTGTAATCTAAGGAAAATGGGTCTATGGGTGGAAAATTTAATACCACTACTACTACTACTACTACTACTAATAATAATAATAATAATAATAATAATAAACCCACTCTGGGTCCAATAAATAGCTAAAATTATTGTACATATTTAAATAAAATGCTTGATTTTTAGAATAGTTTGTAAAATAAGTCTGTCCTGAGGGGGTCAGTGAATTTTTTATTTTTTTTTACATTAAAGTGGTCCCTGTTTGTAAACGGTTTGAGAACCGCTGCTCTAGAAGATGCCAGGAGTGCACACCAGTGAGTGATAAACATAGAACTAGGTATAAGAGTGAAACAGTACGGAAAAAGTCATGGTGTAATGAAGCGGATTACTCTTGAGTATGTTATCAAAGCGATGCAGAAATACTGTGTGTACTGTTTATACTTGAGCTCTGTTGCAAAAAACATCTTCTCTATCCATATTTGAATTAAATACTGATGTGTGCCATTATAGCATTCCTTATTACTGTACAGCATCATACTGCTATATCATCACAAGCCAAACATCAACACATGATGGAGATAAGACTATTAACATTAATGGACGTTTGTCCTTGATATGTCAGTCATCTTAATGTTTTTGAATGATTTTTTTTTTTTTTTTTTTTTTTGCAGATAATGCACTTTTCCATTAAAGTATCATTTTGGAAAGGGAGGAAGTTTGGCTGGAGGAAATCCCCATCACTGTCCCCTGACTCCTCAGGCCACACTCAGAATAAAGGCAGAAGTCCTGACTTAGTTTGGGGTTTAGAGAGAAATTTGGACAATATTTTGAGATTAAGTCACAAACAGATTATTTTTATATATGTATATGTGTTTGCAGACTGTAATGCTGACTCAGAAGATCTCAACAACATCCCTAAATTTCCAAATATGCCTCATATTACTGTGTGCAGCAGCCATTTTCACAATCAAATCATTAGTAGAAAGGGACGTTTTGAGGTAATTGAATATGCACTGACTTTAATGTAAATTATTCTAGGTTACAGTACTCACTAATTTAAATGTTACTTGGTTAACTAATAATGAGTCAGAGTTCAGTCACATTGTGTGTTTGTTGATAGTGGTTTAGTTTCATATGAAGTGATTGTGGAGTACATACATGATGGGGTATGTGTATAAGAGGTCTAGAGCTTGTCTCTCACTTCCCTCTCTATTTCCCCTCAGGCTGGGGGGAGCACAATGTGCTAAACCAAACCCTTACTGTCAGAAAGGCTATTATTAATCTACTGCACACCACTAAACACACTAATATCAACACTCTTGTATTCTTCCAGTAGTATGTTTCTCCTCTACGTTGTAAATATAGGCTCAGATTCTACCATTGTGGAGTGTTTCTACTGACTGATGTATTACTGTAGCTAAATAATGCTATGACTACACTTAACCTTACCTGTGTAATGTAAAAGAAATCTTTTACCTCTTTTAGTTTTTTAAGTGCAGATGTACAGATGCAAAAGAGGCAAATGTCCAGATGTCCCAAACACAAATCAAATGCCCCCTTCAACTATACACATAGACCACTCATACACAGTTACGTTTATACAAAGCCACATCTATTTCGTATATTATCACTTCATCACACACCACGTATATGTCACCAGAACATTCAGCATGCCTGTGTGTGTGTGTGTGTGAGAGAGAGAGAGATACTTATACTTCAGGGGAAAAATTATTTGACTGGTGCTTTAAGTCAAAATTTTAGATCAAAATATTTAGTTATAATTAACATTCTTTCTGTTCTTTCTCTTTATTCATTTGCATACCAGGGTTAACATCTGCAAAGTTTAACCTAATCTCCTAATCTCTAAGGAACCATTGACATTTCCACATTTTTCTTTCATCACTTTTAGAATGTCATGTTTAATTAATCATTCTGCGCATTTGCGCAGTTAATGAATAATATGCTATATGGCTTGGAAATACAGGATATATATCACAATACATAGTAGGTGTATGGTCTACTGTCCATCTTGGACTCAGTGCTGGAGATGAGGAGGAAGTACAGAGACAGGGACAGAGGAAACACCGCGTCCTCCACGCACATACTCAGACTCGACTCCTACTCTGTCACACTCACGTAAATGCGTTCCAACACACTTAACTCCCACTCCCTCACATGCATACGTTCCAATATTGTAAGAGCATACAACCACCAAGCAGGTCATCACTCACAAACACATACACAAAACTACGGCAGCACTTGCTATGTTTCTGTAAAAGATGTGGTATACTGCATTAGTCAGTTAAATCAAGTCACACATACACAGAAGTGATGGTGTTAACCGGTTCTCTCACCTAGAATCATGCTGTCAGATTTTTTTTTCACTCTATAAAAGGAGTTTGGCCTATAGTTTTACTCATTTTGGATTTTTCTAATTCTACCATTACTCCTTATAAAAAAAAGTGTTCACATTTCTTTCTCTGTGCACACATTACAACACTACGTACAATACGAACTCCAAACTCATCTCTATCTATTACCACACCCTTAGACAAAAAGGGGGTTTTGGGCGTTCTTTGGATAATTAAGGATTCTTAGCTTCCTCAAAGGTCCTACTTGGAATCCCCTGTAATAGGGAAGCACTGTTGTAGGCCTATACACAGATCCTTGAAGGGTTTCCCCACAGCAACAAAATGAAGAGTCTGCACTGTCAGCAGTGTGCAATATACATGTATAGCCATTCATACTCAACACACATGCCTTTATTACTTGTGAGCAACATGACTGAACACAACTAAACAAGTTAATAAATCTATGTAATTGTAAATTTAAACCAAAAATCTTACAACAGGAACTCTTAATCACAATCCTTGTTAAGAGGATTTGTAAGCAGTTTATCAAAACCCTTCCAAATAATTATGACTGATATTAGAGGCCTAAAACCTCAAACATAAGCAAAGATACCAAAAAAACTTTAAAATGTAAAAAGTATGTTTTACAAATACATTATTAGGCTTACCACATTTTAATACATTTAGATCTACCTCTCTGTCTCTCTCACTTGCTCACTATCTCTTCTTGTACTAATTATTTGGAAAGCTTCTTAAACCTACAGCTGGTCAATAAATATTCATCCTGTCCCCACCACATTCAGCACATAACTGACCCCAAAAAGTCCAACCTGGTAACCACACAGGAAGCAAAGACACATACCTGGCAACCACAAATGGGAGTAATCCATCGCTGCTATAGGAGCCGTCTTTGTCATACTGATACTTATGTGTGCACTTGTTTCAGCTCTCCCTCTCTCTGTCTCTCTCTCTCTCTCTTTCTCTATATCTCGCTGTCTCTCTCTCGTTTTCTCCTTCTCTCTTCCTTTTTACACATCCACACACCGCTCTCTCAAGTCTTTCTCGGCCCCTGTCAAAGTGTGGCCAATAAGGAGGAACAAACTGATAACGTAAGGGGGTGAGGAAAGTGCTCCCCACTCCTCCCTCTATCTCTCCTCCCTCCCTCTCTCCTTCACCTCCTCTCTCCACTGTGCCCTCCCACACCTCCTCCCAGTGGCTGCCCACTTCCTGTGTCGAAGTGCACACTTCTGTAGACACAATCTAATATTTCTAAAGTGAATTTCTGTGTTCACTTTATGTGACTCTTTACATATAGCCTCTTCTTAAAGATGGCACTCAGGACAGAGGAAGCGTTACAGAAGTACGAAGTGACAAGTAGGCCGGCGCGAAAAGGCGACCGAAGAAGTGAAGGAGGAAGTAAACAAGTGAAAAACGGTGGGCAGCGTTGGGTTAGACGAGGAGAAAGAGGGGGCCGAAGGGTTTGAGAGTGGGACGGCCACACTGACGAACAAGATGAAAGGATAAACAGATGAAGAGATAGAAGCAAAAGAGGGGGAGCGCTTTTGTCACTGGAAATTGCTGGGGCTGCTGGAAAGAGTCACTCACGAGCCACAGTGATACACGGTCCTCACGCACACACACTTACTCTCACTCACGCACATGACTTACTCTTTCTTACGCTGGATCTCTACTGTGTATCACTTAGCATATCTGACATGACACCACACACTTAAAACCTCAGTGTAAACAGCAAGAATGAGGATGTGTGTTCCATTTGTAGCTTTGATTTTCCACTCTGACACACCTCTTGTCACGAGAGTTTGAAGTTCAGAGGACATAACCCTTTTACAGTAAGAAAATCCTCAGAACAAGATATTCTTTAACATAGAGCCTATTTAAAAAAATATTCTTGTTTATTTAGGTATTTTATTTAGTATAGTAGTAACATATACTCCTGGGCAAAAAAATGGGCCAAGCCCAAAATGGAAAGTATTAATAAGACCATTATTTTAATGGTCTTAACAACAAATCATTGGTCAGAAAATTAGCAAGAATTAAACAAATGCTCTCATGAGAGCTCCTGTGCCACCATTTGCTCGTTTACTTTTGCTGCAGTGAACTGTTTGGGGAAAAAGCTAGAAAGAGGGAAATTCACTTATATAGTCGTCTTGTACGCAAAGGTAAAATCGTGATAATAATTAAAATGTTTGATGTAAAATTCAAACTAACACATGTCTGCGTGTACAAAATTTTCCAAAAATATCTTCTGGGATGTTTTTTTTTCTTAATAGATTAGTCATTATTCAGTTTTCTGCCACACATGATGCAGCCCATCAAGGGCCACAAGGCTTAAACATTTAAAGAAATCAAAGGGAAAAGCTTCCCACACTACGTTCCTTTATCTATTTGTTTAATTCTTGCTAATTTCCTGACCAATGATTTGTTGTTAAGACAATTAAAAGCTTAATAATGAAGGAGTTCACACATTTCTACTTACTGTTCACATAAGCCAAAGGCGAACTCAATTTAACCCATGTTTATGACATTTTGGGCTTTTTTTTTTTTTGCCCAGGAATGTACAGAACGGTAAGACGCATGAGGGTAATCCTGGCTAGCTTACTTTAAGCCATTACTTTTAGCTTCATTAAGATATAACCCCTTCAGCTGTTGGCTTATTATTCAGTTATTCATTGCAAAAAAAAATGTATCCATGATAATCTATGTGTCATTGCAAATTCTGCTAGAAATTAAAAACAGTACAATTCAAACTTTAACAGGGATAACATAGAAATGTAATTAAAGTAAGGTTTCGATAAATCTGTTCCTGCATTAAGGCTTTAATAAACTAAAGTAAATAATAAATTAAACTGGATAAATCCAGTTGAGTGGCCACAGGTTACGGTTTCAGTTAGTTCATCACAATAATATCAAAATACCTTCTGTTTGTTTCCTAGCGAGGGTAAATTGTTTAAATTGAAAACATTTTCCTTTAATGATAAAATCTATACATACGCAGCACTTTACGACTAGCTTTACTGAATACATATATTTTGGAAATGAAAGCATTTCTCTCTAAGGAAACATGAATCATCACAACTATTTTCTCAGGTGTGCTATGTAATGATTTATACTTTCCATCAAATCTTAGCACTGGAGGAGTTCACACGTTTCTACTTGCTGTTCACATAAGCCAAAGGTGAACTCAATTTAACCCGTGTTTTTATGGCATCTTGACATTACAAGCCTTGACATTACAGTTAACTAATCATGAGCAGCTGTTATTTCATTGTGGATTAAACATAAGCAAATGTGTTATTAAAAGTGCCTTCATATTATTAGTCTTTTGCGTCAGTCTCATCAGTGTGACAAAGGCACGGACTTCTATCACCATCCAGGGCCTTTTTCATCAGCACGGAAAGCCAGTGGGTTTTATCACCCAAAATTAATACCCATCATCCTATAGTGCTGTAGGACTCAAGTCCGGTCTTGAGCTGTTTTCTGTATTGACTTGGATTTGTCTTGGTCTTGGGCATTGGTTTCACTAAATATAGTCTTGTAAAAATAATGTTTGTATGCAAAGTTTTACTAGAAGTAATTCGTTCTTGAAAACGTAGCCCAATCATTAGCACAACACATAAATACAGCCAACTAGTTGAGAGAATTAGCAAAATTGGTTCAAGTTCAACTAACTGTTTAAGAACGGCGGTTGACATCGGCTGCTAAAAAATCTTGTTTACCAAAGGCAGGGTGAGAAACTATGCTTTTTCTTGTTTTGTCGTGAATTCGCAAATCATGCAGAAAAATAATAAAATGTATTATTATATTTATTATATTTATTTGTAATAAACAGATTTGGAGTGTGAACCCCGTTTTTTATGACTAGAGCCACTATAGCCACTAGAGTCAGATATCAGTGGCTTGCATATGCCCAATAAAACTACTAATGGTGACTCAGTTATATGCCTAAATCTATTGTCTGGAAAGATTCTGTGGGATTCTGGGTAATTCTCAAGGCAATTTGCAAATTTCTTCCGCCATATATGAAACTGAAGTAAAGGCATGGCCTCAAAAAGGATGTGATGGTTTTAGGTCTCAATCCTGACTTGTCTTGCTTTCATTTGGACTTGATCTTGACTTGGCCCTGACCTCCTTATGACTCGCTCTTGTCTTGATCACTGCTAGTCCTCTCCTTGGACTTGACAATAACGGTCTTGACTACAGCCCTGCATCATCCCATAACCCCTTCATCCTGATTTAGTATTTTATAAAGTGTTATTAATGCATGTGGGCTCACAAAACTCACACTGGATTCAGATTAAATTATGGGATTGTGGGATGCTGGATATTAATTTAGGCAATACTCTGGGCCTCACACAGTTCATGGAGGCCTGGATGAATTCAATCATGTCCAGTATCACCAAGAGACTGATGGGAACTGATTATTATTCCTAATAACGGAATCATTTAAATACCCACATTGTGAAGTTAATGCTCTATATTATTAGGTCATTATAAATTAAAGCCTTATAGACGTAAGACTAAAAAACTGCTGATACAGTTTCTCATGATCTCCCCGTGTCTGCATGGGATTCCTCAGGGTTTTTTTTTTTTTTTTAGATGTTGATGTTATTGAAATACAACCATAAATTCCATATATTCATACATGAACAAGTACTTATTTAATCGTAATGAGTAATTTAATGTGTAATCATTTAGTTTATAGTTGCTATTAGTGTTTCATTGAAATATTAGATGGTGATAATAAAGCTACATGAGCAAGTATATACAAGTTGTTTATACAGTATATTATCTAAGTTATAATCCAGGAAAATGTAATTCAGTGTGGAATTAAAAACCAACCAAAAACCCTAGACATTTTATTAAGTTAATTGACCTTGACATTTGAAAAAAAAAAAAATTATATGGTGAGTACGATAAAATGTACTCTAAATGCACCGTATTGTAATAAAGTAAATTATAAAATAATGTTTACTGGGAAAATGTATGCAGACATTGCTATATGGTATGTCTGTGATGTTTGCCATTTAATGTTGAATGAGAGTGGATGACAAGGTCTTGTGTTGCAGTACTGCGTGAACATCAGATGGGGGCAGCAGTGGATCTAAAATCCATCTGGAAATCCTAGACTCACTTTTTATCAAGCATTCAGGATTCAAAAACAGACTTACATAAATTCTCAAATTCACACTTACATTTTATATTTACCTACATATATTTCTGTGGTACTTATTCACTGAGTGAATGATTTATTTCTGTAGCTGTAATGTTGCAGCACCTACACCTGAACCTCCTTAACATTTCCCTCAGTGCCCTCCTTGTTTGGTCCTTTTGCTTTTTCTTGCTTTATAATTTCATTGTTTGTTTATTAGCAGCAATAAATCATATATTTAAAAGCATTCTTTTTCACTATGGACAAAGAGTTTTACTATCAAGTGCTGCCTTGCTGTAAGTGTAAGACCATTATCCTTACAGTGTCTGTGCTTCTAAAATTTAGAACACACTATTTTTTGCATTGTTTTTTGTCAGGTACCATCTATTAATTAAAAAAAAAAACCTCCAGTCTTTAGAATTTAACCTGTGTTTATTTTAAGAATTACCATAACACTGTTTAGTTATTTTATTGTTTCTATTGTATACAGATGATAATTGCTTATATTTCTTTTATTTATATTATACTTATTTAATTTAATTTTGAGTCAGTTTCTGTCTTTTGAACATAACTGAAATCATATTGAAGAGCAATTATTATTATTATTATTATTATTATTATTATTATTATTAATGATATCTATCACTTCATTTTGTGTGTGTGTGTGTGTGTGTGTGTGATATTTCGAGTTCATGGTCAGCAGACGGACTCTTTGTCTGGCTGTGTGCTCTTGAGGGGGTGGTGAGGTGAAAGATCACGACCTTAGACGTTAGGCTCGTGGCCACACAGCCCTGGGGTCGAGGAGAGGCGTGGCCATGTATGTCAACATTATTTGAGGTCATTATGTTGCCTTGACAGCAAAAATCTCCCGGTTCCTATGGAAACCCCACCCCCTGTGAGGCTACAGGATGCTAGTGGTGAAAGTGTGTGTTGTGTGTTTTGGGTGTGTAGTTTCATATGAAACAATTTTCAGTGCATCTGTGTGCACAGTGCTCTCTTGTAACTCGCTTCATCCTCTGTTCTTCTCTCTTCTTTTCCTTTTCACCTTTTCTCCCTTCCTCTCTCCTTTCCTATCCTCCTTTTCTCACTTCTTTTCTTTCTCTCCTTATTTCTCATCCCCTGCGCTCCCCCGTTTATCTGATCAGCCGTCTGTCTAAGGGGGTGAACGGGCCTCAGGAGAGCCATCAATCTTCATGCTGTCGCAGCTCAACATGGCCTGTATGCGTGTGTGTTCATGTTTGCACTTTGAAGCAAAGGATGTTAACTATTTCTTTCTGCAGATACACTTGTGGACACAAACACACTCAGGCAGACACAAATCGTTCTGAGCATACATAAAGTGTGTATTTAATTTCCTCAGTCTCTCTCTCTTTCCTCACACATTCTCACTGCCAGCGGATCATCAGCAAGGGCTTCACCTCATTACCGCTCCGTGTCCTCTGTCTTTCTTTAACGCCGAGATCAATGTGCCCTTTATTTCTCATTTTAAGGCCTTATTAACGCTTCCAACCTGCTGGTCAGCACAAGCTGTGACATCACTGGACATTTCTCCGCACTCTGATTGGAACCGAGGTTGCGTTGCTAAGCAACAGTAGCAAGGTCTCTAGTGTGTATGTGTGTGTGTGTATGTGTGTGTGTATGTGTGTGTATATATATATATATATATATATGTATATATATATATATATATATATATATATACACATACACACACACACACACACACACATATATATGTTTGGTGTGTGTGTATGTGTGTGTATGTGTGTATGTATATAATATATATATATATGTTTGGTGTGTATGTGTGTGCAGTGATTTGCTGATAAGTTTGTGGTGTGACTTGGCATGTGCTAGAAAGGTTGTGTGAACGAGTGTGTGCATGCGTAACACAATTTTACCTTATTTTATTTAGTGGAGTGTATATATGTGTGAATGTGTGTGGTTGTGAGAGTGTGTGTGTATCAGGGGAATAGGAGGTTATTGTTTCTGACACAGTGGCTCATATTTCTGTATCGATCGATTTCTCTGACTCCCGACACGACAATAATCACACACACACACTCTCACACACACACACACACGGCTACCTCTATTACCACTATTATTACTGCACTGAGAGTTTGGGGGAAAAAAAAGAAATACGAATTGAGCAGAGACACAGAATAGAAAAGGAGAAAACAGAGAAAAATGAAACATGAAGCAAATCAAAAGAACAAAAGAGATGGATGAAAACAGAAAGAAAATGTAACTGGGAGAAAAGTAGAGGAGAATAATCCTCACTCTGTACCAAGGAGGAGTGACAGAGGTAGAACAGAAATATGAAAGAATAGGAGTTTATTGTGTCATCCTATCGTAAAAATTGCACTTTTGTCTGCTGCACTTTAATAAATGAAATCAATACCAACAACAAAAAAAACCCACAAGAAAATGAGCAAAAAAAAAGAGAAAGAAATTAACTATATAATATATTAATATATAGTTTTATTAACTATACAGTAACATATTCACATGCAGCAGTGCTTACAGAGAGACAGAGACAGAGAGAGAGAGAGAGAGAGAGAGATGGGCATCAGGGCACAGTGTTACAACGCAATAAAAGAAGAGAATTAAAGGAGAGAGATGAAGGATTCAGCCCATCTTTTTCCAATAAAGGCAAGAATGAGAGATCGCACCAGAGAAAGAGAGAGAGAGAGAGAGATAGAGAGAGAGAGAGAGAGAGAGAGAGAATGGAAAGAAGCTAGAAAGGTAAAGGTGTTTATGGATAACTCTCTCTCTCTCTCTCACACACACACACACACACACACACTGTTGTTTTAGAGAGCTGAGGCAGAAATGTTATTAAGTTTATGGCAGTGCAATGTCTGAATGACACATTACTTTGAGCTGTCACTCACAAAAAGAACTATTGTGCATCACTGGAGTAGCACGCATGCACACACACACACACACACACACGAAGTGCCGTGTTGAATATAGATCACAATTACACTGATTGGCCTTCCTCTTCAGAAAGGCTCATTTGTCCTGTGACCTCTCGTTCACTCTTTCATTCTCCCCCTCTCCAGCCGGCACCCTTCTCCTCCTCCTCCTCCTGCTCCGCATCAATATTCCTCTTCCCCCTTTCCCGCTATCTGTCTTCCCCCTCCATAATCCCTCTCTCCCTCGTGCTCCCCCTCCTCTTATTTTATCACCCCATTCCCTTTCTGTCCCTTTTCCTATAAGCCATCTTACGTCTCCTCCTATCCTATACGCGATCTCTCCATCTTCTGAGAAATGTGCCAGTTCCCCTTTTCCTTCCTCACCACCGTCTTGAGCTCTGTGTTTGCGATAATGACTAAAATAAGACTTTCTTGCTCCATTACTCATTTCCATTCTCCTGGGCACAGGGAGATATCGAACCCCACATGCAGAATACACACTGGACTGGCATGGGTAGAAGAGGAAGAGAGAGGGAAAGGGGGAGAGACAAAGAAAGAAAGAAGAGGGAGAGGAGAGAGGGGTAAAGATTGGAGGGGGTAGGGGAGCACCACTGCGTTGGATGGATTGGGTATGTGGGGGAAGGGGGGTAGGAAATCGCTCTGGCTAGCGGAACAGCTTTTCACCTCTCCCTCTCTCCCTCTCTCTCTCCACTGCTTTGTATTCTGTGGAGATGACAGGGGAAAGCTTTATTGCTCTGAGTTGGTATCGATCGGGGCCCCGGGCAGGGGGGGAGCGCACGGACGCCCATCACAAGCACTTTCTCAACGACCGCTCCCTAAAAAGTACCACAACACCCTCTCTCCCTCTCCCTCTCTCTCCTGCTTTCTTTCTTTCTTTCTTTCTTTCACGTTTTCTGAAATTCAGATTATTCTCCCTCAGAGAAACAGAGAGAGGACAGATTGGGGGGGGGGAAAGAGACAGAGGCAGAATCTGATATTTAAAAAAAAAAAAACATCAAAAGCAAAAATATCCGTAACAAAGCAGGCTTTATGAATAAATCTACTACATATCTCTTTCTCCATCTTTCACCCTTGTCTCCTTCATCCTCTCATGGTTCCTTATCAACTGCCATTTTAAGAGCACATAAAATCATCTGACGTTCTGTCAAGGGAATGGAAGCTGTGCAAACCTGACTTAACAAATGTGTTAGTCTTCCTTTTTAATGGAAACACATAATATGAAACATAGACGCAAGTGTAGAGCACACACACAAAAGAATAACTCATAATGTACTGAGCATTCTGCACACCATTGCTTTGTGTGTGTGTCCCAGTGGGACACTCTCCCTTGCTGTCACACCCTGGAGTGAGGCCCTTCCTCCATAATTCCATCTGAGCCTTAACGCAATCACTGATTTTTAAGCTCGAGCAGCAGAACAGATGCACAGCTAAGCATCGCCTGAAGGCCACGATCAACCACTACACACCTACTGTATGTGTCTGTATACATGTAGGAACATTTTTAAAAAAATGTTAAAAATAAAAAACTGAAAATTGGTGTGTGCATTTGTATTCACCCCTTTTGCTATGAAGCTCCTAAATAAGTTCTGGTGCTACCAGTTAACTCAATAAGTCACACAATTAGTTAAATTAAGTCCACCTGTCTGCAGTCTAAGTGTCACATCATCTCAGCTTACATATATACCTGCTCTGGAAAGCCCCAGAGTCTGCAACAACACTGAGCAAAAGGCAGCATCAAGCAAGCAGCACGATGAAGGCCAAGGAGCTCTCCAAACAGGTCAGGGCCAAAATTTTGGAGAAGTATAAATCAGGGTTGGGTTACAAAAAAATATCCAAAACTTTGAATATCCCATAGCATAGTGGAAGGAATATGGCACCACAGTAAACTTGCCAAGAGAGGGCCGCCCACCAAAACTCACAGACCGAGCAAGGAGGGCATTAATTCGAGAAGCATCCAAAAGACCAACAATAACTCTGAAGGAGCTGGAGAGCTTCACAGCAAAGACTGGAGTGTCTGTGCATAGGACCACTATTAGCCGTACACTCCACAGAGCTGGGCTTTATGGAAGAGTGGCCAGAAGAAAGCCCTTGCTTAAAGAAAAAAACAAGAAAGAACATCTTGAGTTTGTCAAAAGACACATGGGAGACTCCCCAAACATCTGGAAGAAGGTACTGTGGTCGGATGAGACTAAAATTGAACTTTTTGGCCATAAAAGAAAACGCTACGTCTGGTGCAAACCCAACATCTCTCATCACCCCCAGAACACCATCCCCACAGTGAAGCATGGTGGTGGCAGTATCATGCTGTGGGGGTGTTTTTCATCAGCAGGTACTGGGAAACTGGTCAGAATTGAAGGAGTGATGGATGGTGCTAAATACAGGGCAATTCTTGAAGAAAACCTGTTTCAATCTGCCCAATAGATGAGACTGGGAAGGAGGTTCACCTTCCAGCAGGACAATGACCCTAAACACACTGCTAAAGCAACACTCAGTTGGTTTAGGGAGAAACATTTAAATGTGTTGGGATGGCCCAGTCAAAGCCCAGATCTCAATCCAATAGAGAATCTGTGGTCTGACTTAAAGACTGCTGTACACCAGCGGAACCCATCCAACTTAAAGGAGTTGGAGCAGTTTTGCCTGGAAGAATGGGCAAAAATCCCAGCGGCTAGATGTGCTAAGCTCAGACAGACATACCCAAAGAGACTTGCAGCTGTAATTGATGCAAAAGGTGGCTCTACAAAGTATTAACTTTGAGGGGGTGAATAGTTATGCACACCCAAGTTTTCTGTTTTTTGGTCTTATTTTTTGTTTGCTTCACAATAAAAAATATTTTGCATCTCAGAAACTGTAATGTAAATTGCATGTTGTGTAAATCAAGTGTAAATCATTTGAAAATCAATCCATTTAAATTCCAGGTTGTAATGCAACAAAATAGGAAAAAGGCAAGGGGGGGGGATACTTTTGCAAGGCACTGGAGAGTTTGTAGATGTACAAATTAGTGACTGTAGAACATCTGTTATGCTACGTAAAACATGTCGCTCCCTCTACCATATCCACCAATAGAAACACACTACTGTAAGACTATCATTGACCACATAGCATTCGGGTGGCAGATCATTAACAATGGCAGTGTATGTGTGAAGTAGTGTTGCTTACACTGGATGTATGTCTACAGTACGTATACCGTATATTTTATACATATATTATACAACAGCTAATTCGGTCCACTAATTTGATTGGACATGTGGTGTTCCAATAGTGCTGATATTTAGTATAACAGCACTGGAACATTTCACTGTTTGTATCAATCCACTTGTCTGTGTTCAATACAAAAAACATTCAGACTCTAGCAATAGTTTGTTACACTGAACCTGTTACTACGGCCTGTCGGTCAGTCTGTGTGGTGCATGGCAACGCGCAATGCACTATCCAACTGTGGCTTCTTTGGGAATTATTTTGTTGATGTGGCAAAAATAAACAAATTATTTGGCTATATTGTGTCTGAAATCTGAATGTGTTATATGAATGTTGCATTTGACTAAAACTTGGAACATCCAATCTCTGACTAAGAAAAGAAACACAGCCCCTCAACTCAAAAGTAGCATTTCTTCACTTTTAAATGAGTTATAATGTATATTCCAGTATTTGCTTTAGATCAATTAACAAACAAACATATTATCTTTGCAAATCTATAACACTGTCTATACTGTTTTGAGGAGGTAAATATACATTGCTCATCACAGTTAGCTTGCTAGATTCTTGCTAATAAAAGACATGAGATGTTTTTCCCTCCTTTTTGTTTTTGAAAGCACGGAGGTCTACAGCAATGTAATTCCAAGTACTGACTTCCCATTTCTTAGTTAAGTGGAATGCAGCATAAATGTTGTTATACAAATCTATTATACATATCATTGCAAGTGTATGAAGGGAATCTACTTCACCCTGAACCTGCATATTCTCCATAAATTAGATCTAAGTCCCACATCATACACGTAACAAGAATGACTGTGTTGAATGTGTAGTCTAAGGCCTCAGTTTGCAGTTTCGCGAGCTGCAATGCCTCAGTGTGTAGCTCCGCAGTGACCGTGGAGCGTGGGAGCGGTCGAAGAACCTAAACCGCAACACGAACGTGCACAATGTTTACACATGTGAGTCGATCGCTCCCACACCAATCGATGGAGAGAAGAAGAGAGAGAGGGAGCATGTTATCTTCTGTCATTAAAACTGAGGGAATCCCAGAATGGGGGGGTAGGGCATGAGTTCATTGATGAAAAAACAGAGAGAGTGAGTCAGTGACAGAGAGAGAGAGAGAGAGAGAGAGAGAGAAGCTGGCAACGAGCAGGGAGTAGACAATTATCTGTATTGATTAAAGTAAGGCAGCAAAGTGAAGAACTGAGCAAACTATGAGTGGATCAATAGAGAGAGAAAGCGAGAGAGAGAGAGAGAGAATGAATGAAAGAGAGAGTTTGTGTGGAGAGAAAGAGTTGGTCAACAGAAAGAGTGAGGAGAAAGAGACAGAAAGAACACAGAGCCGGAAAGGGACATAAGTGATAGGAAGGTCCTGATGATTTCTGATGTCCTAATGATTATCTTCCTCCAGTGCTTTCACCCTGCTCTTTATCCATCTCATTAGAAGAGTACGGGTGATTCTTCACATTTCTGTTTTACTCAAAACTAACTTATAATAGAAGATTGAGAGCAACTGCTGTATTCTGTCAATGTGTGTGTAAAATATGAGACTGGATAAAATGAATTGAAATTAGCTAAAAATAAATGTCTTAGGATTGGACAAGCATGACAGAAGGTTTTACCAAAACTGTTCTCACTGAGTTTTATTCAACTTTCAAACACTGGAGCAAGACAGTAATACGTGATTTCATTTATATTAGGCTTTCCCAAACATAACTTTCATAAATTCACTTATATTAGACATTCCCAAATGATTGTACAATCCTTGAGTGTTCAGATAATGCAAGTAATGCATAAACACAAATTCTTCCCTAGGAAAAAACAGTCCTATATGTGAACGGATGAATTATACAGACAGAGAAGGCGTCATGAAGGGGTGTGTGTGTGTGTGTGTGTGTGTGAGGAAAAGAGAGGACGTAATGGGGTTCTACAAAATAACTCTTTCACATAAATGTTTATTGGCTGCCCTTAGACATCCATAGTAAATGAATTTAGACTAAACTGGGTTTCTTTCTTCAGTACAGGGAAATATGTCGAAATTCTTATTTGTGGTAATTGCACATGCGCTACAAAGACATTCTCCACTCCTCTGGCAAATCGGCGAGACAAAAGCTTCAGAGAGGAGTAATGACTTGAGGCCTGTGTTGATGCAGCCCAAAAATCTGTTTGTCCCTCAACCATTAATCTCCTTCCAGATGAACTTGACCCTCCTACACACACACATACACACACACACACACACATCTTCCGCTCCAGCCAGGAGTATAGTGCATATCTACGGACAGTGATGCCCGTTGCCTGGTAACCATGACCCTCATGCCAGAAACAGTGAAATCATAACTCTTGTTTAATTGACTGACCTCACATAATAGATAGATAGATAGATAGATAGATAGATAGATAGTGATGTAGCCTTATTATTCTATACAGATATTCAGTAACGATCATACATAGCAACACTTGTGCACAGCACAAGGTGTTTGTCAGAAAATCATCTGATTAGATTCTCAGTGTAAGGAGGCAAGGGTACGCTTGCTGAGACCACAACATTACCATATCAAGATAATCCAGATATAAAAACATCATGTTAAATATGTGACAGCAATTGCTGGCAAAATATGACATTATGTAACAGACTATGATTATGAGGATTAAAGATACCAGTCTGGATCAAACAGAAGCACACCCTCTCTCTCTCTCTCTCTCTCTCTCTCTCCCTCTCACACACACACATACAGATGCATCCAAACTGATAAATTACCTGTTAAATATGAATCAGATCTACATGGATACTCCAAGGACAGAGCAGGAGAGCCAGTGCACATTACATTGCACCAAAGAACTGTTATACCTTTAAAACACTCACTCTGTAGCACTGTACTGAAAACAATCAATACGGTGTGTGACACTGATCCTGCTGTAAGGTTTCCTCTTTCATTAAAAATAATGACTTTCAATCTTATTCTTTTTCTATTTTCTTATGAAATAAACATTTGATGTGTTCAAATGTTTGATGTTTACACATATTCAACTTCTTTGACAGGAAGTCAAAGCTTGATCTCATAAGAAATTCATATCAGTTCGAACTGTCGAAGGTGACGTAGATGTTTTTTTGTTCTATTTTGTACCAGTTAATTAGGACGAGATGGTATGAACGCTAACTCTAACCCTTAACCTTTTTGTATATTCATATGGCTTTTGCAATGAGTTATCTATAAAGCTAATAACATCACGCATAAACCATAAACGCATAATTAATTCCACAGCTAAGCCTAAGTACCAGCAGAACCATAGCTTTAAACATAATTCTATTTCTAATTACGGCTTTTGTAGCTGGTGGTCTGGTCTGCTGTGCGTATCTGCCTAGTGACTGACTGTGATGTTCTAGCAGGTGTGCATGGTGCTGTGACAAGCCTGGTGTAAATACTTTTTCACACTTGGAAAGGAGGAAGGTCAGCTCTTTCCAGCTTCATCTTCTGCCCACTATCCTCACTGCTGGAGTTTTCACTCACTCCATGTCCTTACCCACAGCTTTCACAGGTACAGTGGCACACAGACCACATCAAAATCCAGAGGATGGACCATGTGTCTGTCTCTGGGGCTTGTGAGCAGACTTTTTTGAAACAGTGTCTATCGCTCCATTGTAGTCTTTTGTTTATTCCAGGGATGGAGGGATATACTATATGATAATTTAAAGTGGAAATAATGTATGCTGTGCATGGCAACTGGTTCTATAGCAGTAGGGAATGCTTAGATGCTTCTTGGCTTTAAGTAAAGGTCTAAGGATTTGTTGGAAGTAAAAAACCTTACTAAATTATATAACTGAAAAGTTTTAGGTCATGTTATATATATATATATATATACACACATACAGTATATGATGCAGCAACTGTAGTATTAATCTCATTGATAAGTTTTGGTGGGAGAAAAGCTCACCTATTGTTTACAGGGGCTAGACAGAAGGTCTTATGCAGCCAATTAACCAACAACATAATTAGGAAATGGCAGTTGTATCAATCAGTCACATTTTGTTTTTCATTGTGCAGAAGCACTTGGTGGGAAAAAAACGGGCCTTTCTGGAAGACTGGCATATAATCACTTGTCCTTAATTTACGCAATTAGAAATTCAGAATCAGAAATCAGGTTAATGAACTACAATGAATACCTTAATGTGTGTCTATTAGAAGACCACCACCTGGTCATTGGGAATTGTTTTCATTAGTGGATATTCATATTCAGGTGCACAAAGACAATATCCAATTTTTCTTTAAAAAAAAAAAACATGGGTTTGTGTTAAGGCTCTGTAATGGTTTCTCTGGACCTGTACACCATACCTTCATATGAAGGCAAGTACTAATGACTATGGCAACGTAAGGACAAAGAGATGACCTTAACAACTCAAACTGAAATATATGGCGCTATCGAGAGACAGAGGGAGAGATGGAGAGAGAGAAAGAGCGAATGGCAGGACACCAAATAGGAGAGCAGGAAAAGAAGGTTGGAAAATGGAATAGGAGATTTTCAGGTGTGTAGTTATGGATATGTGACCTCACAGGTTCCCTCCCCTAGCCCTTGGGAACGGGCGCCTTGGAAACCGTCGCTAAGGGAACAGACGACTGAGAGAGAGAGAGAGAGAGAGAGAGAGAGAGAGAGAGATAGCTGGGGGAGAAAAAAGAATAAGAGAGAATGAGCGAATGCTCAGAAAGAAAAGAGAAGGAGAAAGTAAAAAGGAGATGAAGAAAGGGAGCATGGGAAATAAAGTAAGCAAAATCATAAATCAAACACACTTTCTGCAATGATCAAACACGCCACATCTAATAACAATAACAAATACCGGTCATAAATATTGGACAGCATGGCATTGCAACAAGATGAAAGATAATATTACATTATTAAAGAGGTATGAGTAACTGTGTGGATGTGTATGCTAGATGAACAGAGCATGCACACACAATCAAAACAGGGTTCTGTAAGGAATAATGAGACGGTATGCATTAACTATTTGCCCCTATTTTACTAATGATTCTCCTTCTGCCACTACAAAAGCACGTAACATCATGACAGTAAATCCGAAATTAAGAAGTTATACTTTTAGCTTTATGGTGTAAGTATACTGTTAATGTAATGCATTATGGTAGAGATAATGCCATAACAATAAAACATAACAGAGATGAGATTTTTTTTTTTATGAGAACATAAAGAAGACCTTTTAATAATCTACTAAAGGCTAACTATGATATACTTTGATATACTTCCATGAAGAAATAATGTAATACTTATTACATTACACTTAATATCATCCTCTCTGAAAAGTTACTATGAGCAGATGATGTGAAAACTGTATTATGATATCATATGTATTCTGATCTTCACAATGTGAATTTTTCATAGAAACAAAGGGGTCCTTTGCAAAGCTCGCAACTTTAATCATTCAAAGACTGTGCACCAATTCATAACCCAGAGGTTAATTTAGTTCTAGCAAAATGAATTTATTTAATATGACTACAAAATTTTTAAACATATCGATTTCTAATCATGGATTCGAATGCAAATGAATGCTGATGCCAAAGTTCACATTTTCATCTAAATCCCACAGATCCACCTGGCTGTGAGACAAGCATCTCCTGCTCCATCATTCATGAGCTTTTCTGAATATCAAAAAGTTCGAGCGCTGTATACGTCTGCATGAAAAAAAGACAAGCTGCTCTAAAAACAGGAAGATAATATAAAAGAGAGAGAGAGAGAGAGAGAAGGAAGAGAGACTGAGAGAGAGAGAGATAATGTTTCTAAAGGTCATTAGAGTTGGTATCTTAAGTCCCTTGTTGCCAGATGTCCCGATGTCCTCTAGAGAGCATAAAGAAGCCATCTTTATAGCTGAAGCCCAGATTTGGCAAGTGTGAACCCAAATCAATGCCAGATTCACTGAAATGAAAACCTTCTAAATGCTTGAACTGAATCTTTACTTTAGCTCATACTAAATGACTATGTGACTATGTGTTTGGGAGTAAATGTGTACACGGGTTTTCAGAGAACTTTACAACACAACATTTTAAGCTAGGTCTGGCGTGTGCATGCGTGTATATATCGAAGGATGTTGAATCAGTGGTGGCACTGTGATATTGTGTGTAAATGCTAGATCCCCCCCCCCCCCCCTTTTTTTTTTGCTGCCGCTCTCTCCACCCCATCTTTAACCTTGGCCCCTGGTGTCACAGCCCACAGTAATGAAGTCTCCCTCCTCTCTCTCTCCCTCCCTCCTCCCCCTCTGGCCCCGGCTGTTGTCCGTCTTTGCACTCATTCATAGTAAACACTATTGATTTTTTGGCTCGGCGAGTAAAAAAGCCATGAATTTTAATGCTGCTATCTGTCCCTCTCTCTGCCTCCATTGGATCCCCCCAACCTTTCTCACTTTCCCTCTATCGCCTTATTCCCCTCTTCCTCCCTCTCTCCAGAGGGAAGTGATCGCAAGACGATTTGCGAGAGTGTGTATGTGTGTGTATATAAGATAAACTCAGAGAATGTGCACATGCATTTGTGACCACACGGTGTGTGTGTGTGTGTGTGTGTGTCAGAGAGAGAGAGAGAGAGAGAGAGAGAGAGAGAGAGAAAGGGATTTCCAGCCAGACTGATCCCTTCTCTCTTATTCAACTTTAACTCTCTCAAAGCTGGGATTATAATACAAATATAATGGGGTTTAACCATTTAAACCACCGCTGCCTCTTTATGACTCACACACACACACACACACACACACACATGCTCCACTGTCACTCACTCACAGTTCGCTTTCTCACTCACCATATATCTCACTATATATTTCCTTCACTCCCTCACACACGTTCACACACACTCCATCTAACTGTGTTTGGTGCACATTTACTCTAACTCTATTTGGCACACACACTCAGCCTTGTGATAAACTGCTGGTGCACTGTAGCCAGTCATGCCCTTAACAGTACACCATCAACCAATAATCCACACCACAACTTGCCTCTATGTATATATACATTTCATTCAGATGGAAGATAACGATTTTATTTATCGTCTTCCACTCAAAGGCTCCGCTTCTCTTGCATCCTCTCTCCTTCAACCTTTGCCTTCCTCCCTACTTCACTCCCTCCCTCTTCCTCTCTCTCTGTATTGATTTTGCTATAAGCAGTGTCAGGGCTATGACAGGCCAGCAGAGAGGAACACAAGCAGAGCTCATTAACGGCCAATGAACACACACACACACACACACACACACACACTCAGATTTTAGACGGAGAGACTCATAAGAGATGCCTATTAAATACAATGGTGTCTACTATGACGATAATAATCTAATTCTATAAAAACACACTGAGTGGTCTTAGATGCTATAAAATAGCTTGCAGTGTTTTAAGGAAACATTTTGAAGTACCGGCACAAAGAACCTAAGTACAACAATAAATAGTTTAACATGCGTTAATAAAAAAAAAACCCTACTAATAATTGCTTAAGCACATCACCATACCTTTACCTTCACAGAAAAAAAAAAACATCTTCCTGGTACCACTAATAGCATATTTTCCACTAAAATTTAATTTAGCTACCTAGATAGCCAACTGCTAGACATTTGTCCACACAGGTGGGAATTCAGTATTAGAGTCTTAACCGGCAGAGCAACTGTTCTCAGCAATTTATTTAACAGCAGCCAAACTATAGTATGACATTCATGAGTTTGTTCACCACTAACTTTAGCTAAGGTAGCTAGTTAGACAGCTAGCTTAGCACATAGGTTTCATGCCTAAAAGTTTGCATAGTTAGTGCAAAGCCATTGAATGTATTTTTAAATTAAATCACTCCCCGAAACAGTTTTCTATAGTTTTCACACCTCGTTAAAAAATTTGTTCCAAATTTAATTGGTAGCATCCATCAAAAAGGGATATTTTAAAATCATCTTTTTCAGTTAAAGAGAACTTTAAAATTTGACAGGGAGGAACACAAAATCTCTTATAATGACTTCTATAATCATTAATGTCATATTCTGCCATGAGCTGTCGTTTCTCTGGCTTGATGTCCATTGATATCTTTCCGAGTCCCAATTTATCATGAAGCCCAGCATAAGCCGTCCAATATAATGGTCACCTGCATCTCTCTCTAGTACAGTACACTGTAAAGCGCTCCTTTGCTGAGAGTAAGATGGAAAAGCTAACGTTGTGTATTAACATCCCTAGTTTTGTCGTGTATTTCCTTTCCTTGTTATTATATGCCAAAAGAGTTTTGTCTACAGAAGAACCAGACAACACTGGGGGAGGCCAGCATGACACTATAAAAATGACGGCATTTATTTCAAGCTTTATCACACTTAATCCGCCGGCATGTGATACAAATGGTGCGAATCTAAATTATATCACATACGTAATTTATATCGCAATTCACAACACGTGTTTCTAACAAGCATGCAAGCATACAGCCTATTAAAAGAGCTCTAATATGAGATAATCACAGGAGTCTCTCTATTCTGCCTCTCTCTCTCGTTCATATGGCAGCCCCTCCTTCCTCTTCCTCCATCTTAATTTGATTGATGATTATTCCCGTCACTCAAGGCAGCATGTGGCCAATTACAAGGAATAAGGCAATGGGAGACCTTTCTAAAAATGCTTCTATAAAAACTATTTTATGGCACAGTGCACCAAATTTATAGCCAGTCTTAAGCTTCAATATTGCCTCAACTTCGTTTGCACCTTTATATTAGACACTAGACGCACAGCCATATCCTAGGTTTACAGCACAGAGGTCCAACCTAAATGTTCAGATGCATAGAAATGGGGAGGGAGGTGCAAGAACAGTAAGAGCCTCTGATCAGAGGGATTAAAAAAGAGTGGAACAAAAGAACGTGAAATGAGGAGGGAGACAGACGTGGAGTACCAAACGGACAGGACAGGGCAGTTTAATGTAGGGGAGAGGTCAAGCAGGCCCAGTCCTGCCCCCAACACACACATAAACACCTTTATCTAGTAAATGAAGAATAGTTAGAAGAATTGTTATGAAATCGCCTAAATGGCAATACAGAATAACCTTTAAAGTATTGTTTATCAGCATCCTCAAATGCGAGGTGAGTGAAAACTGAACAGAGCAGGGAAAGACTAAGTAGTACCACACACAACACACGCACGCACACACACACACACACACACACACGGACTGGATTTCAGAGGTGAACATACAACCCTGCTTATCATAAATCTTAACAGTTTAAATGAAATGGAATAAAGGATTGCTGATTTATGTCTCTACTCAGCTGCCGTGAAGGAGGAACCCAATCAAATAGCTAGGTTTTATTACACATGCCCCTTTCTCCAAATACATGCACATGCACAACACACACACACTCTTTCCTTATCACAGAGAGAACAAATGAGACATATGTTAGTGTTCGTCTACCAAAGCAAGGAAGGATCCTGATCAATCAAAAACAGTATCATATATTTCTGTCAATTCATCCCTCGGCTCCAATATTCCCATCTCTCCATCACCAAAATAACATTCTTGCCTCTCATTCATATAGCTGTCTTCCAGGCCCAATCCTACTATCCGAATCCTTCATTCAATACATCAATTTAACCAACAGTCTGTCATCTTTCAGTTGTTTTAAACTCAATAATCTATTCACCAATCTATATACTTAGATTTCTATCAACCATCCATCAATCCAAGCAACCCTTTCATCTTCCGTCTGTCTAACCGTCCATTTAATCCATCTATTTGTCTGTCCCATAAGCATGAATCCAGTGTGGATGTGATGGATGATACTGGAATCACACTGGTACACAAGCATGCAAATGTGCTCCAGTTAAGCCGCATCACTTGCATGTGTTTCTCTTGCTGGTAACTCTCATACATCTGAGCTCAGCTTCCCAAAAGCATTGTAGCCATCATCTTTATGTTTAGTAAGAGTGTTTAAAATGCCTCCCTCTCTACCATCTTCTCATACATTTCAGTACTATGGCACTTTTGGGGAATCTCACTCTTGTTGAGTTAGAGCCTGCTGGAAACTTCATTTTCCTTATGCCTTATTCTTAACTCTTAGAACCAAAAAGAAATAAACAACAACAAATAAAGGTTTGAATACTACGTTGTAAATCTTAAGCCAGCTTTACACTGTATGATATTCAGCCCATTTTTGCTGTAGCAGGTAGAAAAATAATTGTTTTGGTCTTGAGATGAGATTGACTGTCTTGGAGTGTATCAAGGAATGCAGCCAGTTTAGGGCTTTTGTGTCAACAGCAGCCAACAATGAAGTTCTGTCATTGTCATTTTTTAAAATTAAAGTCAGAGTGTAAGCACTGCTACAATACACATCTAAAAGTCACCAACAGAAGAACAGCATAAGATCATGCGAAGCGCACAGGACAGCTACAAATACAGTAGTGGCAATTACGAAACATAAACAAAACTTACTAATGGACAGAAAAAATCCTTATTACCTCAAAATCACTTTGAAGAAGGATTCTGTTTATGCGACGCCATTTTCTGAACAAGCTCAGGTCATGTTGACTGATGACGTAAGCAGAACGTAAAATTTTCCTTTAATTGTACATCTCTCATTAGAGGATCTTCATTGTATAATCTGACATTGCACATTCTGTTATATAATTCGGCCAAGGTTTTATTGAGATCCTCTTGTACAGTGTGACAAGTAATAATCTTAAAATACCACTGTAATCGCACAACCTAAAACTGCTTTTCAGTTGGGACTGGAGCACAGTTTATGGATTGACTCTAAGAGAACATTCCTAAGATTCATAATGCATCTCAGAAAGCTGTTGTAGATTCAGTTCATTGAATTCAGTGCCCGAGATCAGTGAAGATACTGTGTGTGTTTATGAACACAGGCGAAGGTCATTCCTCACTGGGCGAAACTCAATATCTCTCACTGCTGCTAATGAGCCATGAGACTTCATCACTATTAAAACGCCATTAGTGAAGGCCATCTCTCTCCTGTTCTCCCTCGCACATTCTCCCTCTCTCTCTCTCTCCCTCTCTCCCTCTCTCTCTCTCATGCACTCTCTGAACATTACTGAACTGTAACTTTACAAGAAAAACTAAGACTTAATGTAATTTAGCACTCTATGTATGATCAACTCTGATTATCAAAAAGTTGCGTCTCTTATGAAATGCATTATTGATGTATGAATACTCGTCAAATTTGAACGGCAAGACCAGATGGATTTGATTTAACGCAATGGATAGGAAATGCATGATTTCCTTTTTTTTTGTATGTTTTTTTTTGTGTGTAGATACTAAAACACTGTGAACTGATAAAACAGTGCAGGAAGGAGCTGATGTATGCAGTTCATTAATTCATTAATGTATTCATTAATAAGGTACACTGCATTTATGGAGAATACTCTGTATGTATTGCACATATGTTCACACAGACCCACAAACACACACACAGACACAGAGTGAGAGAGAGAGAGGTAGCTCAAAGTAATAAAGCATGCTGTATTGACATCTTTGTTGTGTCTATTGATTTTGCATTATGCTACTAACAAGCCCAAGCTGATATTTTGTCATTGACAATCATCCTAAACCTGGAACTCCCTAGTTGCACAGGGAATACACAGGTTGCACACACACACATGCACTCACGCACACATCCACGCATGCACACATGCACGCACGCAGACATGCACGCACACACACACATACACTGCTTGGCACAGTTACCCCTTCCCATGTGATTTGGTGCCAGTAATCCGTCCTCAGTATGTCTGCTACCCCTTCCTGTAGTAGGAATACTACAGTCATACTGCAGTAACATGACTGTCAAATCAAAGTCCTTCAAGTAAAGCCTGTCCACTCAGCGGCCATCTTGCAAATGCCCCTGGATAGTTATTTCCAGTCATACAAGACCAGACTCCTATCTGCTTGAATGGGAAGAGAACCATATACCAGAAATGGGTCGACAAATTTTTTTTAACACATGGATCACTTTTGACAAAATTTGACAGAAATTGTGCAAAAATAATGTGCAGTTTGGCTACAATAACAATTTTTCAGGTTTCACCGGCTGCTGCATATGCATGTTTCTCCACAACCAAGGAAGTAAAGAGCCCTATATCTGAGCATGCATCAGTGTAAGAATCTAATTTTTAACAACAAGGCTAAGGACTCTTTTTACTGAGAGGTGGTACTTGCATAGTACAGCTGCCATATTGAGCATTGCATGCTATTTCTTTCATATCTCAAGCAGTGGCCTGTCTGTACTCATACCACCTCTGGTCAAATGTCACTTGTGGATACAGTTAGGCTACTGGCTTCATTTTTGCAGTTATTTTGACTTTAAGCCAAAATTAGTTACTTTATTCAGTTACTTTAAGCCAAAATGTGCAAAATGTTTAGTAGTTAAATCCAAAAATGATACAGTAAAACAGTAGAAAAAGCTTTTAAGCAGTAAAATCTGTAATTCTGGAAGAATAGTGTAATTAGAACTAATTACAGCTGTCTGAAATTGTACGCATACCATAAGCCCTATTGCCTACAAACATCATAGTGTATTAATTCAATTCAATTCCATTTTATTTGTATAGCGCTTTTAACAATGGACATTACTATTAGTAATAGAGAGTATTAGTACTCTGCACCATCTATGCTAGGATGTTTTTAAATATTCTTTAGCTGTTATTTCATATAAACAGCAAAACTCGCTAAATAGTGCACTATATAGTGAATAGGGTGGACGTACAGAAAGCCTTGCGGCTGCGCATGCGCATCAGTAAAGGGTGAGGCGCGCGCTTTGCGTCCAAGGCGTGCGCGCTCCCTACGTTCAAGTGGAGCCTTTCCGCCTGCAAATCCAAACTCGTCGGTTTTTTCTCCCGGGCTAATACTTTTCATTCACCATGTTACCACCTGCTTTCTCTCGCTATTTCACAGACTTTCCTTCTTTCTTTAAATCTGACATTCGCCATTTTCGGCCAAAGTCCTCCTCTTCGCTCACTTTTCTCCTCACAGACAGGTAAACATGGTGCTGAATAAGTAATGGAGGAAGGGTTAAGAATGAGAAAGTTTCCGAGAAAGTATAATGATGAAAAAATGTCATCTAGTTTTGTTTTGTTTTTAAGTTAGTTTTCTCTCCCATTAACTAGCTAATTTAGATCATGTCCCAAACTACCGTATTAAATAGGCTAGTGTCTAAAGTGGGACATTACAACTTACCGTAATTACCAGAGGTGCAGCATTATTCTGATTTAGGCCTACTTTTAAGTGCGAGACGTTGTAATTACAAATAATAGTAAATGGCATAAGGAAGACAACAATGTAGTTCCCAGAATAACATTTCTTCTTTAGAGTATAGACCCTGCAGTCAACCTGCTATTCTGTGGAACAAATAGACAGCAAACTGAATCACATTATAAATCAGTGGCTATGTCCAGAACTGCACAGGCCTCAGTGTCAGTCATCAGTGTGCTCTCCTGTCTGCTGTCCCGCTGCTTTCTCCCACAGCCAACTGCCTAGTGATAATTAACACATACACACGCTCAGTGGGGATTTTTTTTTTTTTTTTTTTTTGCTGTGCACAGAAAGCGCTCAGTTCAATCCGGATGTTAAAGGGAGGCAGAGACCGACACCTCTTTACATCGCTCCCGTTTTCCCACATTCCCTCCAAACTGTCATCCTGTCCTGCAGCCGACTGGCTGATTACAGAGACCAGAAACATCACCCGAACCCGAACCTTCCACCTCGGAATGAAACGCATAAATCCAAAGCAAAACCACAATAATCTCCATTTTCTTAAAATAAAACACCAAATTCATTCCATTGCACGGGTTACTGCTATGCTCCACTGAAACACATCCAGTTTGAATTCTTGCAAAAAAAAAAAAAAAAAAACATGTAAAAATAAAAGCGTGCGTGTCTCATTCGGTCTCCTGTCTCCTCCTGCTCTGCTCGGTCTGCCTCTCTCTATCCTCTCTGTGTGCCGCGATCCGCCGGCCCCGGAATCGATCTCCGCAGGATCGATATCGCGGCATGAATATTCCCGGGCCGGCGCGCGCCAGACTTTAGTCCGGGAGAGACGGAGCCGGAGGCAGAGCGGAGCGAGCAAAGGACACGGATAGATACGGGGGAAAAAAGGAAAGACAGAGCAAAACATTAAACTCGAGGACTGGCTGTCATAGAGGTCTTATTTATCAGCTGTAATGTATAGGCTTCATGAGAAATGAAGAAGTTTTGTTTTTTGTCTCTGTGCAGTGATATAGCCACTGTAAGCCTATTCCTTTTGCGCAAGATTTTTTTTTTTGGGGGGGAAATAGCTATGCTCTACACTCAACCACGACTACAAAATCCCACTATTCCTAGGATTCGACATAAAGGCGCGCGCGTGAGGAAGTGAGCAATCTGTTTTTCCACGGTGGACACAACAGGAAAAGACGACTGATCTCCACGAATTGGGACAGCAGAGGACATGATATGTCGAGGGCACGGCCCGGATGCACGCTGCGTGTGTGTTTGTGTATGTGAGAGAGGAGAGAACCTTACCGGAGAGCGCGCGCGCAGCCGGCGGAGACTTGAGGCGCCAGGCACGGAGCTCGGAGGCAGTTCTCGGCAAGACGAACGGCAGCGGCAAGGGGACAAACATGATCCTCCTTCGTCTTCAGCCTTTTGTTGTGGACTTTTTTTTCTTCCCCTAGGTGCTGGTATTCTTATTATTGTTATTATTATTATTTTTTACTTTGGCGTTATTACAGCACAGTCTGTTTCTAGTCGCCGGTCTCTTCTTCGTAGCTGAGGGCGGATGTGCAGGTCTTCACCTCGTGCTCGGTCGTGTTCGGCTTTGGCTGTGTTCGGGATCTCTTTGGCATTGTACACCAAGTTTGATCAGTGAGAGTAACTCGGCGTGGCGCTCACTGGCATGCTGACCGATCACGTTTTCATGTTTATTCTGTGTACATTCACTTTGGACCTGGGTAATAAGCCTATAGATAATAGCATAAGCTGCTCAGACACAAACCCACACACAGGCGGACAGACTATAGGCTATCCCCTCACACTGATCTTCACTGATGCTGTTACATTCACTGGTGTGCTACAGTGCTACACCTGCTGAACCCCAGCTGCGGTTTCTAGCCTAATGCTTTGCAAAGCTCACTGCAAAACTAATTTCTTTTCAATCAGGCTATTTTTTAATGCCTTAGCTGAGACTCGTCAGTGAATATTACGCGCAGGTTCGCTTCTTTCCCTCCCTCCCTCGTGCCTTTACTTTGGCTATAAAACAGAATAAACGGAGATCTCAGCATTTATTTCTGTGAAGAGAAAAGCGCTCACGTCCTGACACTAGCAAAATAAAGCAGTGCTTATTGGGTTTATTCTGCTATTTGGTGCATTTGTTCATTTATTTGGTCTTTAGCTATGGATCTCCTTTTTCTCCAGCAGCTGCATGCTACACAATCGCTTCCACATTCAAAGTCGCACAGCCTGATCTATTCGAAATTCGCCACATTAAGTGGTATTTTTTTTTTTTTTTTGTGCCTAATCTCTTTATATATAAACGTCAATAATAAGGCAACATAATGTGCACGCCGGCGCTTCGCCCCTCCCACCGCCGCTCTGTCACACTCCGCTAATTAAAACGCAATCAATCGATAAAAAAAAAAAATAAATAAAGCGAATAAATAAATAAATAAATCACGAACACTTGGAAATCTTGGAAACTTGTTTCGTCGCTGGAATTGTGTTTCTGGGTTTTTTTTTTTTTTTTGGTTTTTTTTTTTTGAAGATCACTTGCCTATTTTCCGGTCCGTCCGCCTGCGTGTTTTGTTGTCTGTTCCCGTTATGCGGGAACCCCAATGGCTCACGCGACCAGACTCCCTCCCGAATGCGCGCGCGCTCTGCCTCCGCGCTGCCGCGACGTGGAAACGAGAGCCAAGCCGCTACAACTCACACACATCACCACCTCATCCTCCACCCCCACCCCCTCCCTCTACCCCCCTTACTCTCTCTCTCTCTCTCTCTCTCTCTCACCCTCCCATAGTAGCCCAGCTGCTCGACATTGATTTTGTGGCTTCCTCGTACTTTCAATAAGACAATTGTCACTGCAGTGACGTGGGCTACATTTCAAACACCATATGCCCGTATATGTAATCAGAGGCTACTATAAAGTAGTATAGGCATACTATTATACCACAGGCTACTGTAGTGAATTGGATGTTTAAAAAAAAACAAAAAAAAAAACATCTCTACTGGGCCTGATATGTTTTTTCCCCCCTAATCATAGCTACAGCTAAAGTCTTACATTTGGGGCAAATGTTAATATATAAATATTAATATACATGTGTGTGTATTAATAGCTCCTAGCTGACCGGATGTGCGCAGCAGATGAGGGCCGTTCACAATGTGAAGTGCCCACGTGAGGTGTCGCAGAATCAGCGCGCGCTCAGGGGGGTTTCAGCTTCCGAACGCCGATTCGTCACGTGCCGTCAATCGCGACATTACGCAGCACCGCGCACTTACACGGAAGATTATTGTCAATATAGATTTTTTAAATAGAAAAATCTATAGGCTAAACACTGCAGTCGATGGGGGGAAATCGATTGCACCAGGCTGCGCGCCTCACAGGCCCGCCGGGGCTGAAAAGAGTGAAGCCTTTCACTGTTTACTTTAATGATTAGCTAAAACCCTCTGTGGAGTTTCAGAATGGATGGTAATTGTGGATTGTCCCAACAGGTGCATGTAATAGACCAGTGGTAAGGCATTATTAAGTGTTATCTTGGGAAAGAATAAGGTGCCCTTTAGTAAAGTGTCCCATTACCATCTGATTGCTGAGAAACTTAGTGAAAAACCTTTAATGTGTTTCGCCTGCAACTTTCTGTTCCATTGCCATTACAGAGTCGTTTACAAGGACGTACTTTTGGTTTTGGAGGTGATGTGGGCGCCGTAAAATTGGAGCCCACTTTACTTTCCTCCTCCTGCCACTTCCTTCACATATATAAGCCAAACAAAAAGTTAGCTAGAAAACCACAATGTTATTGATGGTGGTGCTGACAGAATAGATTATCCATGAGCAATTTGTTTAAAGTTTTAAAGTTTTGAATATTTGGAATAAATGTCCTCAGTATTACTGTAATAACATCCAACCAATAATTGTGTCTCCTGTCTACGTTGTCTACTGTAGATGGATTTTAATCCATTTTTGTGACTCTATTTCTATCAGACAGCTTATGACAGCTGGGCAGCAAGAGTAGATCAACCTCTTTCTAACTAACTTTCAAATGGACAAAAACAAATAAAAAAAAACAGACTTTGAAACACGTGTAAGTCCCTTCCACATGTTCTACAGTGAAAAGTATGGAGTAACCGATAAATGAAATAACTAAAGCGATACTCAGACAAAAAGAAATAGTTTGGGAGACTGACAGTTCTGTCCATAGAAAATTGGAGCGTCCTCTCTGTCTTCTCAAAGGTATGAACATTTCGGTCCTGCACATGCACTCTTTAAAAAGAAGGGTTCCTCAAGCATTCTTTGGATTGCAGCTTAAGGTTTCTTACCCCTAAGTGGTTCTACTTGCAACCCTCTCTGAAAGCCCTATTATAGGGTTTCACACAGAACCTTTATGGGTTCCTACAGTTTAATTACAGTTAAATGCCAGGAAAACTCCTATTTTGTGCTTGATCAGAGCTGTGTGGCCATGTCAGATGATTGACAATGGCATCTACCTTGCAAGGTAAACCATTAATGGTGAAAATGGTAAGAATGGCAAAAGTGGAACCTTTCTGTGGTGCACTTATTTATTTATTTATATATTTTCAAAAGTTGCAAGTAGAAAGGTATGTCACAAAGGTATATTTTCTCCAGGACTCTCACGTCAGGTGGAAAAAATATACACGACTGTGGTTTGCATGCACTTGCACTGTATTGCAAACTTGTGACCTTAAACACTAAGTCACAAACTACATCATCTGTAGTGAGTTCACTCTGGAAGCTACAGCTAATATTAAAAAGCTTATTATGAAAATAAGTTGATGACAGCTTTAAACATAGCAGTTCATGCAGGAGCGATTACGCAATCAAAGCAAAGTAGGGTATTAAAAAAGGAAATAAAACAAGGTGAAAAGAAGATGATGGTAAATGACTAGTTTCTTTAGGGGTCCGCAGAGTGCATATGCACAGGGCTCCGAATTTTGCACTATGCCTTTGTGCTACACAGGAGCGGAGGGAAAAAAAAGAATGGAAAAAGTGACCAGTTGTACCTCGCATGTCCCCCTTCATGCACAGAGGTAGCAGGCTGTGCAGGCCCTCCCTCCCTCACTCCCTCCCTCACTCCCTCACTCCCTCCCTTGTGCACTCCTCTCAGACAAAAGCAATTATTTCTGGTAGAGTCTGAGTGTGGTTGTGTGCCTGTGAGAAGGGGAGAAGGATAGGAGAAAGGGATAGAGAGAGCAAGAGTGTGAGATTGAAGGAGAGGAAAATAAGACAGTTTCGGCAGGATGTGGAGCTAACACCTCTTCCAACCCGTTCTCTTCCTCCTCATCACCCCTTCTTCCGATATCCTGGTGTAATACACAAAAAAGCCTACACCCACACAGGCTTGTTTGTTGCAAGATAGGAGAAAGGAGAGCATATGATCTGGAGCTGAGAAACAGATCAAACACACCAAAGGATGTTCTCAACAAATTATTCATTCCAAAAAAACTTGCTTCTACTGGCAGTGCTGGAGGGAGCTGCTAAAATATAAACCAAAATATTTATTAGGGCACTATTCTGGTTATTATTTCTAGGCTACTTTAATATACAGAACATTACATCATTAACATGCGAGGCCTGCGTGATTGATGGTGTGGTCTTAAGTTATTAATGACCATCATATTTTGACAGCTGCAGAAATGTGCAAGTTCAGGGAATTGTAAATTACCATAGCAAGAAAAGCACATTATTCAGACACAGACATATAGCACAGCAGCTGGTGTTGGATCTGTGATTTATATGAAATATATGAATGAAGCAGCAGGCCATAATGTGTGCGAGAAGAATGGAGTGGTGTATTGTGAGAAGGCATGTTGGCGTGTGTCCGTGTGTGTCATTGTTAAATGGCGGTGACATTTTGACAAAAGAGGGGATGAAATTAAATTCATCAATAACAAGGTGGCCCAATCAATAGCAGTGAAGCGCCTTACTACTACTGTGCCACATTAGAATTGACATCACATCTTTCTCTATTTCTCTCTCCTAGCACACACACATATACTACACACGAGATGTCAAATTGAGGCCGCTATCTCATGTTCTCTAACTCACTGATGGAAGTCTTCTCTCACACACCTTCAGTCTCATATATAATAAACACAAAGGCTTATATAAGTATTAGTATATGTAGTACGATTTACTGTGTAACAAACAGAGCTGAAATAGTATTCTGTGTTTTGTATTTTGTTTTAAGTTTTTTTTTCCCCCTATCATTAAAATGTTGCGTTTTTCATTTTAGTATTTCCATTAAAAAGACTCCCAAATAAAACGGATAGAAAAACACACGTCTATTCTCATTTCTCAGTCTTTGGCAGTCTTCCTTGCCCCGTGACTCACTCTCAGAAGATTTGTGCTCCCTAATGAGCAAAGCAGCATTTCCTAACAAAGCTTTAAAGCGTCATTTGGTTCTTAATACTTCCTGCTGGATTTGGAAATACGTCCTTCCTGATCTGAGTTAAGACCCTAATTGGCGGACTATAGTAAAATATGAGTAGATTATGTGCACTAGGGGAGTGTCCACAGCTTTAGCTTCTATACATGAATGCACAGAAGCAGGTTTACATATGTATGAGTGAACAGCATGAATAACGTGTATATGCAGGCACCGAGTGTGACCATTCCCTAGTGTGTTACCTTCATGCATACACACACAAATAGACCCACTCACGCCACTCAAATGTTTCATTCCATCCACACAAATGATACATATGAATTATGCTTATGGGGTCCTGGGTGTGTACGAGTGTTTGAGCATTTATGAATGTTTATAAGTGCAGTCTTACATCCATCACCACAGTAAGTATGTGTCAACTTATGTCTGTGAAGGAATGGCTGAATAAGAATGAAAATCAGAAATGCTAAAAACACACAAATATAGACACAGTGATGTCCATGTACATGTGTTCATATACACATGCACTGTGTATTTTATCATAAACCTACTACACTGGCTCATAACTTTGAACATAGCTTTACATATCTTACATTCTTAGATCCCATGAAGCTCGTAACTAAGAACCTTCCGATATGGAAAAGATCACAAGTGAACATGTCTGCATTTCAAAATGTTATATGCTGAAATTGCACATGTGCAGTTAAGTAAAACACATGACAACGTGTGAAGAATATGTGATAATGTGAAGGAATTAATCAGGTGAGAAAATCATCATTCGTTCATCATCAGTGAGCTGTTTCTCTTGGTAAGGGTCATGCTGGTTCTGGAGCCAAGCCCAGAAACACTGGGAGCAAGGTGGGAACATAACCTGGAACAGACAACAGTCCATCGCAATTCAGGGGCAATTTAGCTTAGCCAGTCCACCTACTGGCATGAAGATGCATAGAAGCTCCACACAGACTGTAACCTGAGCTCAGGATCAAACCGGGGACCCTGGAGCTGTAAGGGAGCAACACTACTCACTGAACCACACGTGAGAAAAACTAAACCATGTGAAAAATTAACATGTGAAACTAAATGACTTGTGCCTAAAATTCATGCGTATCATGTGGTCATACTCGTGTGAAGTTCATGTGATATTTCTGTAAGGGTTTCTTAGTAGCTTCACTGCAGGTATTGAATAATATGCTTTATGATGTATACCCGAACAACAATCCAAGTGTTGCCATGAGTAACCGAAAAAGAAATCTTTTGCCTCTTCTAGCTTTTCGACAGAAAGCTGCATTTATAAGGCATTTTTCCTCATATGAGCCAGCAAACTGTCCTCACAATGACAAAATCTATCATTGCTGGGACATTTGGGCTGTGTAAAGACAGTAAAACCAAGTGCACACGCACACACACACACTTCATCACTCCTCCTGCTGCTGTCTTTGCCTGTAGTTTGGAGTAAGGGAAGCAGATCCATCTAAAGCCTTTGTTCTTCCCTCACTCGTCTCTTTTATTAGTTTTTATTAACTCCCGCTGCCGGTCTATTCCTCTCTCTCTGTCAGTGCTCCCAATAATCAATGCTGATATATTGCCAATATCCCGGCCAGTCCCGGTGTCATCCCTCACTGCTTCTCTTTATTGTGGGGGATCGGGACAATAATAATGATATTTATTATAGATATTCATTATCCTTATCATAATCGCTGAATGTGTTTGTGTATGCATGTGTGTGCTATTACAATCTCTAGGATTCATCCAACATTTTCACCCTTTTCTGTCTTATCATCTCTTTTTGAATTTCTCTCTCTCTCTCACACTCACACACACTTTCCACCTATCTCTGTTCCTTCTGTTCTTTCTGCATTTCCCCTATTTAGACAGAAAGGCAAAGAGCTTTAAACTCAACGCAACTACCATGATCAGTGCATTGAGATCCAACAGCACATAAACTGCTCTTTTTCACACACACGATCTGCAAAGGTCCTTACAGGGAGGTTTATAAAAGAAAGCTGCAACATCATCTCCAAGGCCTAAACAACAAACCACCCCCCCCCCCACCCCACCACATACACACACCCCAAACCCTGTTCCCTGCCCCCCAGCCCCAAGGCCTCCAGACAGTAATCTACACCTCCCCTCCTCATCACTTCTCCTATCGATTTCCTCTCCCTCCCTCCGCCCCTCTCGCTCTTTGGGACACAGCAGGCAGTGCCAGCTCATTGGTCAGCACAGGCAAAGTGGGATCTGGCCACAATAGGAGAGCGGCCCCAGAGCGCCAAAAGGACAGGGCAGAAAAAATAAAATAAAATGACAGAACAGGTGAGAGACGGAACACTGGAGTGACAGAGAGCAAGAATAAAAAACAAGACGATAAGTCAACGAAGGGATCGTAACTTAACTTCGGAAATGAAGAACAAAAGCAGAATGATAAAATTGCAGTAAGATTTCAGTATACGACTCCACGTCTGTTATATAAGGTGTGCTGCAGAATGAATTCTGCGCAAAGGCGATGGCTTTTTAGTTCACGAGTCAGCATTTGACCCCTGAACTGAAAAGGAATAATATTTGGCTTATGTCAGACAGTCATGAAAATGCAGTAGAGGGAACAAAGAGATACTCATTTTCTCAAAAACATGAGAACACACACACAGCTCTCCATAGTTTGTGCTAACAGCAACAGAGTAAGACATCAATCATTAATCAATCATTTAATCAGTAGATTTATATAGTGCCTTTTGTTCAGCTTGAAACTCAAGCTGACACTGAATAGTTGGAAAAGATCTTTTACACAGACATACACACACTCTTTGTCTGCTAAGATCTCTGTCTTTCCTTTCAGGAATAACCCTCGGCTTTGTCCGAAGCAGTCAGCAAAAGGAGAAAACATGAAAAATCTCTCTTTCTCCTTGTCACAATCTCCTCTTCTTTTCTTCTGCATTGTACTCGCCAGTTCTCGGGGGTTCCAACCCATCTTACACAGCACCACAGAGACAAAGCTCAATTCATTATTACTCTGTGCATCTGTTTCTCTGAGAATTGCCTTTTAAACTCTTTTAAAAGCCGTATTGATAGTGTATGGTCAACGGCATGAAGGGTGGACTAAGAGAGAAACAGAGTGAGAGAGTGAGAAAGAGAGAGAGATTTAAAGCCTGGATCAATGGGAATTTCGAAAATCAGTGTACTTAGGACTACAAAATCAATGAGCTCTAATCGAGCTGCCAATTCCTGCAGTCCAACAGTAAAGAGCTGGAGAAATAAATGTTGAACAACGATCTGCCTCCAGCTTAGAGAGAAAGAGAGTGAGAGAATGATGAATGAACAAATAAGAAAGGCAGGAAATTAAAAGGTACATGATGTAAAACATAATGAAATATTTATGAGTTTTATCTAAAAAATAAAATATCGAATGCGGATATAAATCAAGCAAATATTAGCAATATTATATAATTTATACTGGTTTTCTGTTAGTGAGCACAGCTTCCCTTTTCAGTAAGACTAGTATTAGATTAGAATCTGGGGAATGTCTGAACTTTCAAATTAATCATTTCAAACATGACAGTCTTCCTCTCTCTTTTTTTGTAATTACCCACCTCTCAGCCATCATGAAGTTTTGATCTTTTCAGATTAAAACTTAGATGATGTACATGATGTACAGTAGTCTGACAGCACTAGTGAAAACACTTCTTCGCATTCTTTGCTAACTTGATACACAATATTTCATTACAAATTCGATTATCAGCAATAACTTGAGCGAAAAATAGAATCTCTGAAATATTTAGATGAATTTCAGAATTTCTTAGTATTTGGTATGTCCCCCTTTTGCTTTAATGACAGTGTGTGCTCGAGCAGGCACCGACTCCATGGACAGGGACGAGTGTCGTCTGAATACCTGCTTCAATGAAAGGGATCTGACTCAAGAAAAATGGGACGTTCTGCACACAGGAGTTAACATGGGAATTATCACAAATTTGCTTAAATTTAAATAGTGCCTTAGAAATAGTGCAGAATGTTCAATATTAAATATTCAAACTACTGAACATTTCCATTTTTTTGTTTTAAATTGGTCAAAATTCAAAAACTTTCTGTTCATTTCCAGTTTGAAAAAAAAAAAAAAAAATCTCACATTTTTAGTGTGGTCTCATAATTTTGGACCAAACTGTATACATGCATATTATCAACACCAAGCATTTAGCATCATGACAATGTCAAGAACAAATCCAGTTGTAGAAGCCATTGTGAAAAGAAGACAGTTTTGCCATGAGTATTGATGGGAGAAAGATGGTCTGTCGTTAACCAATTACAGTGTTAGCTTTTCCCCAGTGGTGAAGCTAACATTACCATGACTACATTGTTCAGTGCTTGATGAACAGATGAAAAAGATAAACTGTGCTGACAGCCGGATTCCAATGGAGATATCCCAACTGACTGAGTGGGTTGGAATGCAGGGGCTAATTTGGGGTCAATCAATCGATACATTTCTCTCTCTTCCTCCACCCGGGTGAAGGCAAGTCAATAGCCGAGTCAATAGCCGAGTCAATAGCACCGTCACTGTGCCTGAATTACTCAACATACAACTAATCACATGCCCTGATACTTCTACACTGCAGTTCTCAACCGATAGGCAGGGTCGCTTACACTTACACTTGCACACACACTAAACGCACTTGCAAGTGAAAAGTGAAGCCTCTCTTTCTTCATAGTCAATAAAAGACTAGGGTTGGTGATTTAATGTTTAAGGTTCTGTACTAATGACTGGAAGGCTGCGAGTTCAAATCCCACACCACACAGAGAGCTGCTGCTGGGCTCTTGAGCAATATTAACACTTCTCAGCTGTGTTCTGCTGCTACTCCGTCTCAAATGTAGGTTGTGTGAAAATAAATATGTAGAAAATAAAGATGAGTATTAAATATATAGAAGAAAAATGGATGAAAATACAGTTTAATAAGCATAATTTAACGGATTCATTGTCATATCTGGTTGGAAATTGGTATATTCTCCAATCAAGGTCAGCTCATTCTGGTTATAGTACTTACTTTATTTAATTATTATTAAATAATAATAAATATGATTAAATATACACAAAAAACATTAGGAAGGATGAGAATGCTGTGAACACACACTGAAATCCTGTATTAGAATCCAATTATGGGCTTGAAAAAGGGTACAAAAAGTAATCACTGCTGGACTTTGGGAGCTTTTAATTGAGAAATATTTTCCTATTTATTAACATTTTCATACCAGCCACATTTTTGTTAGCAAATCCCTTTTGATAATTTCTAAAGAAAAATCTCTTTAAAATCATTTTTCTTATTAAGTCATTCTAAATGACTGTCTCAAAAGCAAATGTGGAAATGTATTGACTGTCTCAATGCTCGATTGAGGATAATGAGTGATCGCTGTAAGCAGCTGCTCTGCCTGGTTGCCTGGAGAGAGGAAGAGAGAAGAGAGAAGGAAAAATGGAAGGAAAAAAAAAAGCCTGAGTGAGGCCGAGGCTTCACAGGTGATTCTGCGTCTGCATCCCCTTCGCTTTCATCCCTCTCCCCTGAAAGCTTTTTGTTTTCCTGAGCTGTGCTGCTCGCTCACTTTTTCACAAAGTTTCTTTTTTTCCTACTTGACCCCATGTGTACAAAATGAAGTTCTTAAAATAGGCTGAAGGTGAACAGTAAAAAAAAAAAAAAACAACCAAGAGAAACAACTGCAAAATTTCTAAGAAATTCTTCTCATTCTCTGTGGAAAATATCCAGAACGCATACTCTAAGCCGTCTTGTCAGCATCTCTCTATCAAGACCACAGCGCTGTCTTGAAAATGAAGCACTGTTATAGGTATTAGACAATAATCTGAAAGTGCTTCTCCACACATTAAACAGAGGAAGAAAACTGCTGCATGAACGGAAATGATGGCCTTAGCGTTAAGCTCATGCTGTCTGAACGCTGGGGCAGGAATGAGACAGAGAGGCATAGCCAACATGATTTTGCATTTGGATCATCCACAGCTGCCAGGATCCACAAAGCCTTAGCCAGACCTTCCTCTTAGACTGGAGGTTTGCTCATAACAAAGCATGGTGGATGCATTGGTTCCGTATAAGGCTGCTTTTCCTTTCAGACCAGAGCCTGAAAAGAGCCACTTTCGTTCTGTGCACTGATAACCAAAAGTCACACAGCTTGATCAAAAGTAGAGGTGTGACTGTATAATCTTAACAGTTACATTATTATTACACTATATGTGTCTCATATATATTACCTTTAAAATATGTATGTAAAATAAACGAAAAGACATTTTAAATATAGGTAACGTGTGCTTCACAACAACCTACATCCTTATTTCAGATAATATCTTTTTTTAAAAATTAATATCTTTCTAAAATCTATGTAAAACACTTAGAAAGCATCAGTTCCCACTGTCTCAGACCACTATAACTACAGATGGCATGATACCACTTGTACTTTTCTGATACGGATACTAAACCTCGCGCATCAGCCGATACTGATACACATCTGATATTTTTCATCACTTACATCACAGATATAGATCACTTACATTGCAAATATAATAAATATAATAAAGTATAAATAACACAAAAATACAATCAAGTCTCTTTATATGTAAACAGTTCCAGTTAAAATAAAATCAATTTCAAATCCAATTCCAGTCTTTTCCATTTGTTACAGGATCAGATGAAATTCATTATTCACACATTATCCCCGCCCCCCCCCCAACACACACACACACACAAACACACACACACCCCACCCAGGTTATTGCAGGTATCGGCCAAGTACTGGTACCGATCCTGGGTATCAGAACGGTGCCATCTCTAACATCTCTCTACACTTTAACTTGTAATATAATCATTAAAATATTACAAAAATGATTTTTGGCATTAAGATGTGAATCCATTTAACATCTAATTCTTGAGACATCTTTTTTTAACCTATAAGTTACACATTTAAAAAAAATGTATTCACTCAACACTTTTACCCAAACACATTCACCTCTGTGAAATATCTGGAATGTTCCACAACCAGAAGCTGCATTATCCGACTTTCCTGAAGATCAATGGAAGAAGAAACTTAAATTCTCTTAACTCATTGGAATGTAATGTAGCAGGGATCTAAATCTATACGTGGGGTCCTGTAAAGCTGCGTTGTGACAATATCGATTTATCAAAAAGAAATTGAATCGAATTGAATGTCCTCATGCCATTAGAATGAATGCTAGTTAACCACATTTTGTGTATTTGTTAATTCTGTGCTTAAAAACCCAACCTTGTCACTCATTTGAGAACAAAATGCAGCCATTTTCTGAAACAAAACCTTGTAAAGAAATGTTGACATTGTTGCCTGAGATGGTTTAACAGGTCTTTTTTAATGGTTAAAAGCATGTTTTCCTAGATTCAATGTTGAAAAATGCTTTAAAAAATAAACATTTCTTTTTAAGAGTCAAAAGAGCTAAATGGCTCTGCAATCTTGGAAGATTACAACAACAGGAAAAAGCATTGCTTAAAAGAGTCATAGTTAAAAAAAAACCCAGGTAGACTTTTTATAAACAGAAAAATGTACTAATACCACAAAAACATCCACATTTTCAACAGCCATAATCAGACGGCAACATAATGCTCGCTATGTTGATGATGCAGTCCTACATATGAATTGATTGAAGTGTTAGTGCCCTCGTATTCATTTTCTATTAAAGCGGACACACACTGAGTCTCCCTGTGTATGAGAAGGAAATCAATAACATGACAACATGACAATCTCAAATTGCATTCTAGAAAAAAAAAAAAGACTAGTTTTCATATTCACATTTTTGTATCCCTTAATTGTTTCTTTTTGCCATTTTTTTTTTTTTGCCAATTCTTTTCAGAATCTTTTTTGGTAATCTTTTAGTAATGCGCAATCTTTCTAAAGTGTTCTCAGAGCAGCATTTGCTCCTCTCCTTCTGCACACCGACTTTGTTCCCATTTGACTCTGATATATTGGCCTTGGGAGTGAAGATTAATTTTAAGTTCAAATGCAGTTTTTGATAGCAAGAGGTCTAGCAGCACATTTTCAGCAGCAAATTGTACAAATTCCTGGATGAATTGTAAGCCTTTGAACATATAGCTCAACGCATCATTGTAATTTCATTGGATTAAATTTAATTGAAATAAATAAAGAGTAACATGAAATCAACATTTCATATCAACATAAACGTGACGCTAAAAGTAAAGCAAAAAAAAAAAAAGATATAAAAGGAAAAAACAATAAACAAAATTAGTGGCAGAGGGTCAGTGATGAATATCTACAGACAAGAAAATCTTTATTTTTAGACAATAGCAAAAATTAGAATGTAGAATATATATTATATAATATAAGCTTGATTTTGTACTTTCCTATTTATTTACTTCAGATTTTTTAAGCCATGTCATGTGTGTTTATCTTGATTATGCTTTATTATGAAGATACTTTGTATGTCATGCTGTCTATGAAGGGGCAAATATATTTAAAGCTTTAAAATCCATCGGAAAAGCATGGATACTGATTCTAAAAGAAACCGAAATGCAGTTAAAATGAATGCAACAATAAGCTCAAATTAATACTCTTATACTATGTCTGTGTTCTATTTAAATAGGCATAAATCATTCATTATATAGTAAAATGTAGCAGTTAAAGCCTGGCGAATGTTTCACGTATTAGTGGAGTGATTTGACAGCTAACTTCAGACACTCATTAATGTTAATATGTTACAGTATTAATGTTCTCACATAGTATTAAGAAGAGCCTTAAGTCTGTATCTGAGTTCTCGCAGCATGCACAGAGACTGAATTATTCTCTGAATATTGTTCATGACAATTAAACAAGAATTGCCTACAGGGTATCAAAAGAGCTAAAAAAAAAAAAAAAAAAAAAAACTACCCATCATTTAGGATCTCTTCCTACAAGCAAAACAGTCACTAAGCACCTCCATTATACTTCCATTAAACTACTAAATGGTTCCTGCCACTGGAGTCCTGATAAAAGTGAAGAGAAGTTCCTTGGGCCAAAGTGCAGTCAGTGCCCCTGATCTTCTTAAAGGCAACACACTGCTACACCTACAAGGCTGGTACATGAGGAAGGACGAAAGTCATTTCTCAATTGGGACATAAAGCGGAGGGGAAATTTTTTTGCGCCCTGAGGGCTCACCCAGGATAAGCACTGCTTAGCAGCTGTTTCAGCTTTGCTGGGGGAGCCTGAGGATGCAAATGGTTTTATTCTCAATGGGAACATAAAATAGAAAGAATCCCCAAATTCTCTGTGCCAGCTTTGTGGTTATAGGCATAGATGAGTATTTAACACTGAGTTAAACTGAGGCACTAAAAATGTGGTGGATTTCAACAGCATCAGAGGAAATGTGTGCTAGCGCTCTAAACATTGAGAGGACTGTTTTACCATAGGAGGGAGAGATCCAAAGAAATGGTGAAAATGGTCAAATAAATAAAATCAAAAGAAAGAAAAAATAACTATAACAGACAGAGAATGAAAGGACATAAAAAGGAGAGCATCCAAAGTGTGAGACAACCTGTGTTGAAGGTGCATAGATTACACTTTTGGTAGAGCATTATTCTTATCATTCTCAAAACCACGTAAGAGGAATTTCCAAGAATGAATGGGAGGGGGAAAAAAATTGAGGACAAAGTGAATAAAGAAAAACAAATGAGAGACGATGAGTGAGAAAGACAGTCGTGATTAAGTTGCATAGAAGAGAGAGCAGATTAGATGATTGTGCTTGTGTGTGATACAAAAGAGGAAAATGGGTAGGAGATGGAGACAGAAGCCTCTCACAGTGCGCGCGCACACACACACACACAACAACACACACACAAACATTTTTCCTGTTCTTTTTTCTCCTCTTGAATTCCTTCCCTCCTTTCCTATCTTTCACCTCTCTTTCCTATTCACCTGGTTATCAGCTAGGATGAGTAATCAAACAACTGACTCTCCACTGCCTCAAACAGGTCACGTGCAGAAGTGCACTACATACGCCCTCGCACCTAGTGCACTCAGACTTTAATTAGGATGGAGAAGTGGACAAAAGCCCTGATCCTCTGTTAGCTGTTGGACATGCAGGTCTGGCACACTCTCACACAAAGCAAAAAGAGAGCAGAGCACTCACAGCCTGGTTCTGCTTGACACTCAGCACTGCGCTCAGTGAGAACTCAGGAAGGAAATATGGCTACATAGAGTGTGTATATGTAAAATTAAAAGGGAAACAGGTAGATAAAGGGATAAAGAGAGAGAAGCGTGTGTGCCTGAATCCACTATGCACAATTGAATGAACATGACAGATTTAAATTTGATGACCGCATTGGTACTCTCTGTTTTTTCCCCCTGACCCCGCCGCCTTCTCCACCATCACTCTTTGACCCCTGAGGTCATGCAATCGAACAAGGTCGTCTGGCTCTCTGAATTTGACCTCTGGCTGAATTTGAACTCTGACCCTGACGCTTGATCAGGTCCTAAAGATACATACGCACACAGCAAACAGACGCACACAGCAGACAAGAGTGGGCCTTATGGTGCTTATTTTGATCCATTCGTCACAGGGCTGCAGCAAACGACACAACTGACAATTGCCGATGAGACGTTTCCACCTCACACGATCGATCTATAAACAGCTGAATTTCTATCCAACAGACTCAATAATCAGTCAAGGAGGAAATAGAAATACAATAGTATTGTACATAAATTGCCCTCACGTTTCACCGCTTGCTTTAAAACGGATTCATCTGTGTTTGAGAGAAGGCTTACGTAAAATGATAAACCTAGGCGTCAATGGTGACAAGCATGCTGCTGGATGTTACTTATCACTGCTTTAATTTTAAACTGATTGAAACCATTTACGAACATTCACTAAGTAACCTGTCAATAACGCTGCAGAGGTCAACAAGAATCTGGTATTTTTCAAATACGAGACACAGAACAGATGTAAATCTAAGGGGAATATTAAAACTAGTGAGTACTGTTTATTATTATTATTATATCATTATAGAAGCCTCTACAAAGCACATATATTAATTACATTACATAGACATTTTGTATACACATTGTATAAATAGGAAAATGTCAAATCATATTCATTAGAAATAAGGAACTTACCAAACATCTAAAGGGGAGTAAATGTTTTTAAGTTTTAAGCTTTTTTTTTAAGATGTCTGTTTAAATAGCTGGTCTGAGTCTTTGTTACAAATTACCTTTGATCCTGGGAATCTAGACTACATCCAAAAGCACATCCTAGAGCACTAAATACCATGCCAGAATAGTACAAATAGGACTTATGGTAGTGGAACAAGAGGCTAAAGACCACCTGAGATAAAAGTAATGGAAAAACATACACGGTGTCAGTGTGCTGCAGAGACTCATATTTTCCCACATTTCCTTAAGAGCCATCACCTCGATGCTACTCTATTCCAAGTGTAACAGCAACATTAAGTCTATACAAAATCAAAATAAAAAAATAAAAACATTTTTCCAAAACGTAATCTACATATTAGTATTGCAAAAAAGTGGGTTTGATAAATGTCATGCAGATATAGTCTACATTCCTCCTTCATTTGCTTTTGCATTTTGCATTTAAAGAAACTAACACTTTAACCATACACACTTCAGATTCAGATTCAGATTGATCTGAAGACTCGATGAACTGAATCAGGTGGGTTTTTTTTAAAGCCTAACTAAAGCCAGGTGATTGTAAGGGAGTGTTATAAATATCAGGGAAGGCTTTTCCCATAGAATACGTTCAAGCAAGAGCCACAGGACATATTATATGGGATATTTTTGGACTAGCTGATTTGTTTAAACAAGATCTCAGGAGGTTAATTTTAGTTGGCAAATAGACACAGATGCGTACATTACTGTAGAAAAAATGTTACAGTAAAATAAATCCGGGTACAGTGTACTACTGTGACATAAGTGCACTGCGGTAGTTTGCGGTGCAGTGCGGTGGCCTGGACACACACACAGGCGTGTTAATGAGCGCTTTATGAGCACGTGCTTGTCCCGCTGCGAAAATAATAACGCTTCTTATTCTCCTGTTCAGTTTCTTTTCTTTCTTTTTTTCAAGAGGAAAATCGTGAAATTTGCTTATAAGTCATATGCTTGCGTTTGAGTCGGTAATAACAGAATGGTTTATTTATCCGAAGAGATGTCCAAACACACACTGATGTACACTGAAACCGCAAAAACGCAGAACTGCGTGCTTCACTTCAAACCAGTCCTAATAAAAATAATAATAATAAAAAGATAATTATCATCAAACCGCAATTAACATAAGAACCCTCGCAGCAGGGATTTTAGAAGCAGAGGAACCATCAGGACTTCATCATTATCTTGTAGTCTATTTTAATCCATATTAATATGGATTTGAATATTTAAATAGTGAGGGGAAAGTGCATATTAATAGGCTATACACTTCTCACATTACATGCATTATTGTCAAAAACCAAATATGCACTATGCAAAATGAGTTTATCTATGCTAATCTTGCTGTGTATAATGTATCAAATATAATAATGCTTTCATTGATCATTTTAATAATCGATTCATTTCTCTCACAATATAGAACAGATACACTATTCTGATTTTTTTTTTCCTGCCTGTAAATATCTCCATTTACATTTCTACACTAGAGTCCAGTGGTCCACTTATAGATAAATTATAGTCATATGTTTCATAATGTGCTAGAGATGTAATAACATACTGCACATGCAAACGCTATTGTTAATATATTGTAAATATAAGTTCATATTTTTTATTAGGCATAATCAATGTCCAATCTTAAACCTTAAAGCCTAATTTAGACATACTCTTAAATTATAGCTGGGACCTTATGGAAAGGCATTTCCCCTAAGATACACGTTAAAGACCCGCATATTGTTATGCAACACTTTGTTTAATATTCATATTAATTTCGCATGCATTAATATTTAATATTCATCATATAATAAGTCGTGTAGATTTTCGGATTTGATTTTATACACCCGAAGACAAAGCTTTAAATCGATTACATTCAGACTTTTATTACCATCACCGAATATAACTGGTTTAAGAAACAGCTTGCATTTAGCATACATGCAGATCTGTATCAGTTACAGTAAATGAAATATTCAGATGTGATGTTTTTATAGCAAATGTATAGAAGCTTGCTTATGTAGGGTGGATTATTGCTCTAACTCTACCATGCGAAGGAGAAACGGAAAAGAGAAAAGGAAATAAAATAAGCTGCAGTTATCATTTTAAAAAGGATTTTTAAAGGTGTTATTTGTCGGGGAGGGGGAGCAGAATCTTCATCTTATTATTCACTATTAATTTTATATTCAAATCCTGGCTGAATCTTCACAGCTGCGTCACTTCCTCTCTTTCTGCGTTTCCTCTCAAGTGTAAAGGTGAGACTCTAGCACTAATCACGTACTAAATTAATATCTAAGAATACAAAACTATATAGGCTGCCATAATTACTAGAGGTCAAGTAGCCTGCTATAGTGACAGTATTAGTAGGCTATAGTTGGTTTGGGACGCAGCCCGAGACTGAGCATCACCTGCACTGCGTCTTCAGTCCTCATGAACAAGGGCCCTTTCCTCCTCCTGTAGCACACTTACATTTCAACTCTACATGCTACTGCCATTTCTAATGTCAATAATACGTATGTCTTTATTTAACATGTTTATTTGTCATTAGCATTTATCATGCTTGATTTTATGTCACCTGCCTAAGATATAGCCTACTGTGCGTATTCTTTTCTTTTCGAATAAAAATGATGTTCAGATTCAGATTGTTATGGAATTGTAAATGTACCTGAAATATAATAATTTTCCCATATAATATTTTATTCTACTGTCTATTGTTGTTGTTTTTTTCCCCTTCTATTTCAACTTCTTCTTCTACTTCTACTTCTAATAATAATAATAATAATTTCCTTTTCTCGTTTTCTTTCTGAAACTCTCTCTGCACACATAACTAACTCACTAAATAAATCGAAAAGTCTCAAAGGCATTTTTTTTCTTCACATCTTCACAGGATCTTCACGGTTTTATATTTCTGCAGGTGTGTGTGTGTGTGTGTGTGTGTGTGTGTGTGTGTGTAGTTGATTTGGTAAGTATAATGGGCAGGTGTGAAGCAGCGATGAAACGTGAGGGCACATAACGAAAACTGAACGCGGTTAGGTCGCGCAAATATTTGCGGGCCCTAAAACTCTACAGATTGCCTTAACAATGAATGAGCAACACACACACAGATGCACACACAGATACACACACAGACAAGCGCGCGCGCGCACACACACACACACACACACCTAGTATTCTTGTAAGGACCTTCCATTGATACATGATATGCTACACCTAAATCTAACCCTAACCTTAATCTCAGAGGAAAAGTAAACATTTTAGCTCTTTAAATGAAAAATAAAAATTGAAACGCACCTTTCCTTGTCTCATGAGGTCTCCATTAAGTCAAAACTGTCATTTATTCCTGTCCGTGTGAATGACACACACGTTTATTCTAATAAAATTATTTTTCCTTTGGAGCTTTTTGGTCTCTTTAGTAAGGATTTATAAAATAGGTCTATACAGATGAGAGAAGTTTTTGAAAGAAGCTTTTGGTTCACACTCCAGTAACACACCTCAGCTGAACCCAGTACACACACATCATATACAGTCCAGCTGTAAGTTAATGAACACTGTGTGTGTTCATAATGTGTTAATGTCGGGCATTTTGCTCTGCGCGCGCGCGTGTGTGTGTGTGAGTGTGTGTGTGTTAGATGGAGCTATGTGATAGCTGTATAGATGCAATAACAAACCAATAAAAAGAAGCAGCAAAATGAAACCCAGGGGTTTAATGCATGCATACAATGTTGAAATAATTCGTACAGTGTCTAGTTAGTGTCCTGTGCGTCACATTACAGCCTGTGGGCTTCAGTGAACACTGAGGGAGAAAGAAAAGCTCAGGCTGGAGGAGCTGCATCTCTTCCCCTCTGTCTGCGTTGCATCCCTGCTCTCTCTCTCTCTCTCTCTCTCTCTCGCTGTTTAAAGCCCACCAAATCTCCTCCTCCTGATTGATTTTTTCCCATAATTAACTCGGTTTGTTGATCGATTTCCCTTCGGCAGAGCCTGCACTCCGGTGTTATTTTAGCATCGTTATCGCAGATACCGCCGCCAAACACGTATCGACCATATTGATTAAAGAGACACGTACGAGGGACTAAACACGCTCCGGTTCCCACAGAGACAAAAGCGCTAAGGATGGAGAAGAGGAAAGAAAAGGACAGACGTGGTGCTCTCAGCAATAAACTCACTGTCTAAATGAGCACAACAAAAGCCCAACTAATAACCCCTGACCAATAAAGCAAGCGTGCTGTTTCCCCACCAAATACAGACGTCACTTTAAAAAAGGTTGAAAAAAAGATTTTGTTTTGCGTCAGCAGCTAAATACTGTAATGGTAACAACGGGCGCGTGCTTATACGGAGCTATAGATCTCAACAATGCTCAGACACCGAGAGCACAAAGCACACTGATCATGTTTAAGCTACTATTTCCACCAAATGAAAAAGATCAGACTGGGAGAAAATCTCGCCACGCCCTTTCCCCCCAAAAGCAATCGTGTTTGACCAATGCATAACCTGATAAAAAAAAAAAGAAAGAAAAAAAGAAAAGAAAAAAGAAAAACAACAAATCAAAGACAAAGACAAAGCAACAATAAAGACTCCCAGATCAATGGGAAATCTGGAAAAGGCGCAGAGGCCAAACAGCAGCGCAAAACCTCTGCTCACGCGCACAGCGCGCATTCAGTCTATTCAAATGTTCCCGCGATGCGGAATATTCCACGGAGCGCGCGCGTATGCGCACGCACGCACGCACATATACACACACACACACACACACACAGAGTCACTGATTCGCGGTCACATGCAAAGTTACGTGCAAAGGGAGGGGGGAAGAGAGAGAGAGAGAGAGAGACGCGGGTTGTCCACGGAATTAGTTTCCCGACTAATCAATAAGAAACTAAAGTCCCGGCCTTTAGTCCCGCAGCTCTCTCTCTCTTTCTCTCTCTCTCTCTCTCTACCCTTCTGCCTTTGAGTAGGACATAAAGTTATACACAATCATTTTCAAGCTACTCTTAATTTAGACAACAAGCAAAAGCAGAGCAAAAAAGGGAGAAAGAAGCAAGAATGAAGAAAACGCCACTAACAAAGCAAGGAAAAAGTTGTCTATCTAAAGGTTTTTTTCTGTTTTAGCGATTTCCCCAAAGACATTACCAGCTTTTCCATCGACGCACGGCCGCAGTGTCCGCCATATATGCGCAGTCTGGCTGTATACGAGCTAGAGACGGATGGAGAAGGAACGGGGCAGATATGGAGAGATGGGGGCGGAGGGGGCAGAGAGGTGCGTGTCGGGGGCCGGTGTGGGGACAGAAGGGGGGACTCGGGTTGAGGAGGCAGAATTTGAATCCGAGGTGAAAGGTGATGGGGGTCAGAGGCAATGGGGAGTGGGTCAGACTTGCACCTCTCATCACTCCCAACACCAAGACCATCACCCCCTCTCTCTCTCTCACTCACACACACACATCTGTCCGCGACTGTTGGCGGTTTCCATGGCGACGTGTTCATTGCTCTTGACTGGGCGATAGGAGAATGAGCGCGTGCGAGAGAGTGTAGGAGCAGGAGAAAGACAGGCGAAAAAAAGACAGACAAATTTATATGTGACTTTACAAGGTCAGATGTGGTACAACATGGCCTGTTATGAATCTCACGCAAACAATTAATAATGTTGCATACCCAGAACAGATTCAGCAAAACCTGAGGCAAAGTAAGACAGAAGGCCTTGGGTTTATGCTGACCTTATGGAAAACAGTAGACTTGCTTTCGGAGTGATGGCAAAAACATGCTAACAAGACATATGGTTGAAAATGCACGTTGACACTGACTATATCGATTGAGTTTGTGACATGCTATGGAGCTGAAACCACAACACACATGTACAACTTACCTGCTGATTCCCACTCATGCAGCTGCTTTTAGTACGAAGAACTGAAAGTGTTGCAGTATAGTGTTGTTATTAAGTCAATGACAGTCAATCAGTATTGTGCAACTGTGTTTTTCATTCAGGCAACTGGGGCCTGGCCTTTTAGAGTAAAGCTTTAGAGGTACGCTAACCTTTCTAGGTTACAAAAAATATATTTAAAAAAAATAAATTAAATTTAAAAAAAAATTTAAAAACATATTTTTTAAAAATAAACAAAACAGTATGCTTTAGGATCCCAACCCCAGTGACAATGATATGAATGAGACAATGTTACAGTACCCTTATTTCTGAGTGTGTACCTGTAGCACACTCTATAACTAAAGTATAGTGTCTTTGCACTGTCCTGTCTTGCTTCCGGTATTGCAGTGTGTATTGTCTTTGCACATTAGCATTGCCCCTGCAGTTTCCTGTCCCATACTCTTCTACTGTGTGTGAACAATGTACAGCATGTTGCACAGGGAGGGAACAGTGAGAAAGCTTTTCGATATGCTGTACTGGTATAATGACAATCAAGCTGAATTGAATTGAGCAGGGAAGCCTGAAACAGCAGGTCAGTGGCTCACCAGGACTGGAGTGAGATTGAGGCGTGAGATGGGCATCATTTCAGCAGCATGGCGGTTGGTCACAGGCAGCACTGACCACCAGCTTCAGCACCACGGACAGCGCAGACACACCCTCCTGTCCTCTTAAACAATAGCTTGAAAGACAGCAGGGAGTCCAGCCAGGATTCTCTCTTTCACTCTGCTCCAGAAAGAGACCACTACTTTTAAATAAAAGACTAATTTCCACACACATATAGAATACACTCTGGTTGAAAATAACCAAACTGGATACCCAGCACCAAGTCCAATACTGACTAAAACAGCATGGCTTGTTTTAACCCAGCGAGGTTGGGTTAGGATGTTGACCCTGAGGATCAGGGCTGTAGATGCCATGCCTAGCTGATAATCTGAGATAATGTTACACAGAAAACATTCATAGAAGTAACGTTAATAGTTATGTAGCAGCCCAAACTGCTACTAGGCAACTTAATGTTAACTCTACATCTAATTATGCCGGAATGTAATCTGGTCTTTGAAACATGCCTTACAGTTTGTCTTATTTATTACAAGAAGCCAACTTCAGCCATATTTTCCTCATCAAAAATGTTAAGCAAGTTAACACTGCTTATCAAAAAGTTAATACAGAAATGTACCTTTAAAAGATTCAACAAAAAAATTACAATTTTACCTTTTCTGTCTTAACAGACATAGAGGAAAAATTCCAGAAAATGAATCTCAGCACAGTGAGCTTGTTCCCATTCAGCATGCATGGCTCACCCATTATCAACCTGTTTTGACCCACGTTGACCCAACAAGCTAAATCCAGCAACTGAGGTGTAAAAATAACCCAGCGTTTCAACCCAGAGTGCACTGAGACGACACTGTTTTTCCTTTTAAAGGCAAGCCTGCCTAAAGGCATGGGCCATTTTATCAGCTATACCTACCCTATAGGTTACTTTGCATGTATACTGCCATAGAGACTGCCATAGGCACACCATTGTCTAGACTTGTGTGGTGGTTATTATGTAGTATAAACATATCATGAGAATTTTAAATATCATGATATCATGGCTGGGTTGAGAACAGTCCAGCCATGTGTAGTCCTGTGGTCAGAAACCAAACACTGACGAAGGACAACTTACATTTTGCAAGGGTAATGGTAAGATAAACCCACTAACTGTAAGTCTACAAGGTGGACCAAGCTAAGCGTGTGTAAGAAAGTGGTTAATAAGTATACAGAGCATGTTAAAATCCCAGCAAAGCTGCTTCACCTGATACACTAGTACCAGTGCAACAAACCCTAACATGCCCTGTTAGTGTGACTTCTGTGCTGAGAATTACCCACCACCCAAATAATTGCTACTCAGTAGTGGTCCTGTGGTGTGGTGGCCCCTTGGCATTGATGGACAGAGTAGAGAGGAGCTGACAAATTGCGCAGAGCAACACGTGGGATTTAGTCAGTAATTGTGTACGTACAAAGTGACCTATAGTGTAGGGGTACCTGATAAGAGAGATCGAGTGAAATGTTTCTTTGCCTGCCTTTATTATAGTTACTCAACACCATGTTTCACAAACTACATGTGGTTTCAGTATATCATTCCTTAATTGGTGAACCCTTTTCAGGAAAACATCCATATACACTCACTGAGCACTTTATTAGGAACACTATACTAATACTGGGTAGGGCCTCCTTTTGCTCTCAAAACCTCAATTCTTCATGGCATGGATTCCACAAGATGTTGGAAGCATTTCTTTGAGATTCTGGTCCATGTTGAAATGATTGCATCACACAATTCCTGCAGATTTTTCAGGTGCACTTTCATGCTGTGAATCTCCCGTTCTACCACGTCACAAAGATGTTCTATTGGATTCAGATCCAGTGGCTGGGAAGGTCACTGAAGAGCACTGAACTCATTGTCATGTTCATAAAACCAGTTTGAGACGACATTTGCTTTGTGACATGGTGAATTATCATGCTGGAAGTAGCCATTAGAAGATGGGTAAATTGTGGCTATGAAGGGATGCAGATGCTCAGCAACAAGTGGCATTGAAGCGATGAATGATTGGTACTAACAGGCCCAAAGTGTGCCAAGAAAACATTCCCCACACCAACACACCACCTCCACCAGCCTGGACTGTTGACACAAGACAGGTTGTGTCCATGGATTCATGCTGTTGGTGCCAAATTCTGACCCTACCATCTGTGTGCCTCATCAGACCAGGCTACGCTTTTTCAGTCTTCTACTGTCCAGTTTTGGTGAGCCTGTGCCCACTGCAGCCTCAGCTTTCTGTTCTTTATTGGCAGAAGTGGAACCCGATGTGGTCTTCTGCTGTTGTAGCCCATCAACCTCAAATTTCGACACGTTGTGCATTCTGAGATGCTTTTCTGCTCACCACAATTGTACAGAGTGGTTATCTGAGTTACTGTAGCCTTTCTGTCAGCTCGAACCAGCTCAAACCAGCAGAATTGCTGCTCACTGGATGTTTTTTCTTTATTGCACCATTCTGAGTAAACTCTAGGGACTGTTGTGTGTAAAAATCCCAGGAGATCAGCAGTTATAGAAATACTCAAACCAGCCCGTCTGGCACCAACAGTCATGCCACAGTCAAAATCACTGAGATCACATTTTTCCCCATTCTGATGGCTGATGTGAACATTACCCGAAGCTGCTTTCCCGCATCTGCATGATTTTATGCATTGTATGGCTGCCACATGATTGGTTGATTAGTTTGTTAACCTCTTGGCTGATAAACCTTTAGCACTGATCATGGTTTATTATTAGATTTAAAATGTCACTGACTAAACTACCTTCAAGGTGTTAGTGTATGGTGACTGAAGTGAGTAAAGTGGCCAGAGAAATGACTGAAAGAGAAATGGTAGTAATGCTAAACTGAACTAAGCAAGTGATGTAGCATGAGTACCTTTGTGATGTACCTTTTTTTTTTTTTTAATTTTTCCAGGCAAAGACTACTTGAGTTTGAAGGATATTTTTGTGCAGCAACACATGCAGTGGGACACCAGTACATGAATGGCTGTAACAGTGGGACACTTCGGTTCAATAAGTGAGTGCACAGAAACGTGATTGGCACAGGATCTGGTATTAATTCTACACCTGTAAGAAAACAGAACAGCAGCAGGCTATAAAGCCTGATCCAAAGGAACACTGAGGGCATCTGCTGGTGGCTGGTCCTGGACCTCACAAAACTCCACTGAGACATTTGCTCTCATTAATATTAGAATATTCATATACTGCACTTAATTTTACTTCCTGAGACAACAAAGTGCTGAGCAGACAACTGATAACATCAGACAAAAAAATAATACAATGGAAATAAGCGCTTGTGGTAGTATTTTATTCAGAATTAAATTTGAAATTTAAATATAAACGTCTATACATGCGTTCATTAAATTAAAACGTTAAACAAAAACAGAAGGAAAATGTAGGACACAAAGAAAAAAATCAACTCACCAGACAAACAAGAGTATAGACGAATCACTACCTATGATGACTACTTTTTGTTTACATTTTCTTTAAATGATACAAAGATAACATATGTATTAACCCATATATTCTTAATAAAAAAAATCATATAAAGGCTCAGTGTGGTTGTGACTTAAGGTCAAGAAGATTGCAGCTCATCTGGATCATCTGTTCGAGTGAAAGAGTCCTTTTCAGAATCCCTTTCACTAGAAATGACTCGTCACTTGTCCCCAAGCATCTCTTTTGGAGACATTTTGGACCTGGGCCTTGGAATGCTGGTGTTTATTGCGCAGATGTTAGGTTACATCTGTTCCATAAATACGCATAATTACCAGGTCATACCACTGTTACATTTCATCAGTGTCCTGCTATAGTGAGGACACACACAAACCAACTTGTAGAAAACAGACACCAGGGATATTTTTGTGATTAGGTGACAAATAGTGACCGTCTTTGGGGACCAATCTTGGTACTTTCAGAACAATACCTTTGGTTACAAACTACCTAATTAAGCTCAGTATCCTCTTCTTCTATGTAAATGCCTAATCAACACAATTAGAGCAAAATCATGGCAAATTCCTGTCTTTTGCCCAGCTACCCTTAACATAAAATACAAAACCAGTTTCAGCTGGCTCTCCTTTATTTCAATCTGTAGAGTAACCAAAGACATATTGTAACGCACAAATTACCAGCAGCACAGGAAGCTGCGATTAGCCTACAAACATACGTCTACAGCGAACTTGGTACTTGTTTGTGTTTCTTTCAGCCATACTTGAATTTGAATTTCTCTTTGTTTACTGTCAGTCCATACACAGCCCATCCTGCACTGTCGTGATTAAATTAACTCAAGAGCACTTTTCTTTTTTCTTCACTCTTCTTTTTGGCAGCCTTTATAGCTCTCAGGGCCTGGGAACAAAGGAACAAAATTAGTGCACATAATTAAAAGGAACAAAATTAGTGCACATTAGAGAAGCCATTCAGTGAAATTATAGCCAAGCATTTGGAAGCATGTTTAACAGACAGAAGAGGAGAGAAATAGATGAGAAGAGAGAGGATGGCAAATGGTACAGATAAGGGGAAAAAGGAGGCACTGAGTGGCTGACAAACATGGCACTGTGTTGATTATTGACATTTTTATTGTCTTAATCAACATTACATACAGTGATTAAGAGCAGCAAAACCATCAATGGTAAATCATTGGTTAAAAAATACTTTCTGTATAAAATTAGAGTTAACTGGCCAAAAAAGACTCAAATGAGAACAGCTGATGTCATTTACTACCCCCTAGTGGCACAAATTATTTTTACATTCCTTTAAAAAAATGGGTCGTCAATATCCTTAGCAGGTTTTCACATGAAAAAAAGCCAACACATCTCTAGGAAGAGAAATACATTTTTACAGACCACACAGAATTCACAGAAATCACTTATAGGAGTTTCATAAGGTTCATGCACTAAATCTCATTCATCTTTTTTCAGTTACTTTAAGTTAAAGTCACCACACATTGACTCTTCAGTTAGTGAAGTAAAGTGAAGTGACATGTGGCCAAGTATGGTGACCCGTACTCCGAATCTGTGCTCTGCATTTAACCCATCCAAGTGAACACACACACACCGTGAACACACACCCGGAGCAGTGGGCAGCCTTTTT
>CM075003.1:22954874-22966499 GCA_037576675.1 Pangasius sanitwongsei
CTACAATCCCTGCCGGACCTGAGACTCAAACCCACGACCTTCAGGTTCACCTTCGGGTTACAAGTCCGACTCTCTAATCATTAGGCCACGACTGCCCCAAGTCCTCAAATGGAGCACATATCAGATATTAATCTGATAAGAACAGATATGACCCTTGATCTTAGCCAAAAGGCTGAGAAGCAGTTAAAGGCTCTTTCAGTAGAGTACCTGGAAAAAGAACTCAAACAACTGAAACCAGCATCCTTCTCACTAATCAGCCCTTGACCAGTGTCTGACAGCAAGGATATTTTCTTACCTGTGCACTGGGCCACTTGCTGTGCTGTGTGTCTGGTTGCTGAGCAGTAGCTTCCTGCCCTCTTCATAGTCGTCCTGGTCGACGCTGACCAGCAGCCGCACGCCCTCTTGCCCAGCTGCTCTCTTCAGCGAGTCTGTGATGAAGACGCCCTTGAGTGCCTCCAGCAGCGCACCGCTCAGGTAGTCAGCCCAGAACGCATCCAGGTTCTGCAGCTCAGAGAACTTGATGTCGCAGACGATGGAGCCGAGGTCACGAGCGCGCAGCAGAAGGCTGGCGCGGCTGAAAAGTTCAAACTGGCGCTCCAGAGGCTGTTGCTTATCCGAGGAGACCCTGGCACGCAGGGCTGACTCGTGCTCCGAGTACTCAGCCCGAACACGCAGTCGGATGTCTGCCATGAGGAAAGAAGAAAAGGAGGAGAATGGAGGAAAAGAAAAGAAAGGAGGACAGGAGGGATGGTGAATAGGGATAGGGAAGGCCAGGTGCCAACACATGGATGAGTTGATAAGGACAGAAGTGGGTGACACAGTAAGAGGACAGTATTAAAGAAAATCAGAGAGGCCAGGCAAGCAGGATGGGTAGAGGGTATTAATGAGTGAGAATTTAAAAAAGGAAAGGTTGTAGTGAGAACAGAGTTGATGGATAGGCAAGAGAAGAGAGGGATACAAAGGTAGAGAGATAAGCAAGAAAACTTGTGTCAATTATGAAACAGACTCAGCATATCAACAAACAATAACTTGGCTCTTAAGAGGTCTCGGATGTTCTTTCAAAATAAGTTTTACAGAGCGCACGAGGATAGTATTTTTTGGCTGAGTAATTAATGGCCTTAATGTGAAACTATTCTGCTCGGGAGCATTGTGGCTGTAAGCAACAGGGAGCGGATTCTGAGCTCAACAGCCTGACCGTGATGACTGAAACCTGAACTGAAATGATTAACACATTCATCTGGTCCAGATGAGGCTACAGCTGAATGTTTAGAAATACATTCAGAGATTAAGTCAAAAAAGGAGAATAATGATTTCAGTTCTAGGAGCAGACAGTCAAGAAAGGGTTAACACTTTTCAGCTGAGCAAATTCTGAGTGAACAACGGATCTCGCAGAAGACCATTCACTGTAGTTACATTTTAGAGATGGACAGGCAAATTTAATTGAGCAAGCAGAACTCAACATGGTGGATTTGGGAACTTTCACTGATGACTTAACCCACAATGCCAAATGATTTCCAGCACTTTGGGGAATACAGCATCGTTTCTTAGTGGTCCTCTGCATTATGTTGAATTTTCGACTGTGTTGTTTTAACCTCGCACCCATTTTGGAGTCACAATTCATTCTGGGACATTCAGCATTAACAAGCCCACCAAGAAGGACTTAGTTTCAGTTAATTCAGTGTAATCAAAGAACTAAAACGCAGTTCCCCAGTCCTAAAAATTTCACTTATTTCAAGGTGGACTGTCATTGAGCAGAATTGGTCTTTTGCTTTGAACTAAAATGTTTCAGGGGCCAAGTAGTCAGAAGTAACACAGACTAGTAAATGATGGCGCTACCTTGTGGTCATTTCAAGAACAGGAGGAGGAACTGATGTCATGCAACAGCACAGGGCACAGAGATGGCAAGATACGATTGAAAGATACATACTGAACCAGCGCTTCGTTGTGATGTCATTTCCTTTCATGTCATTTCATGTCAGAAGAGGAGTGGACCCATCGATCTTCAGAACATTGCTGCAACACAAATCCAACCCTTTCCACCCTCAACCAACCGCACTCGCTGTTTGGTGTTTGGTGACTTAAAAGCGAAAGATTATCTTAGGAACCCCATGGACACATGGAGTGTAATCATGAGAATCAATGTTTTTTTTTTTGTTTTTTTTTTTTTAAACAAATTCAGGAGCATGTTATGAGCAATTCCAAAAATACATTTTTAACTGAGCAATTCATAGTTGTTATAAGTGTTTGAGATTGAGATACTTGCCCAACAGCATTTGCTTCAACATGATTCTAATACAGCTAGTTTATTATGTATGAAGGAATAATAACAGGGTTTTAGACATAGTCTGTCACTACAAGGAGGTTGAATGTGCTTTGTAAACATTAGCAAACTCTACCTCCCTGCATTTCACTGTTCATTTATAATTACTCTCTGTAACAATCACTTCTTGTAGACATCACATGAAACATTAGAAAATACTGTAATGGAAAGCAACCAGTGTCAACTCTAACTAAGATAAGAGCACAATGAAAGGCAATTCCTTGGTTCTTAATTGATACACTTTCAAGAGAAAGGAATAAAAGCATACAAATCTCTGTAAGCTTTTAGAACTGAGTGTAAAAACAGGTAACTAGAGAAACATCAGTCTAACTGAGATTTATTCCCTGGATCTATCTTGTTCAAAATATTCCCCATATATATTTAATTCAATGTTGGTTTGCACAGAACAAACTGAAAACATAAACTGGTTAAAAGTTTAAAAAAAAAAAACTAAATAAATAAAAATAAAATAATAATAATTCTCCAGAAGAGATCCAATGACAGCGTACATTTGAACAGCACTTTCCATTTTGTTCCATTGTAAAGCACCTCTCATGCTGTTATGCAGCAAGGACACAGAGCTATTTTGTATTGTTAAAAAAAGAAGGGAAAAAAAAAAAAGTGGGGAAAAAAAAAAAAAAAAAAAAAAAAGAACATCTCCATCAAGCTTCCACCTCCACCACTTTGTTTAGGCAGATGATTCAGTACAAAATACATGAACCAACAGTTTTTCTCTAATGATAGATTGTGTGTGTACTGTTTACAGAGAATCAGACAAGAGGTCATTTGAGCAAAATTACATTAATCCATGATGGTAAAGTTAGATGTCTAATTTCCAGATTTTTGTTATTTACAGTATAAATAAAAACAGGTCATTTCATTTTCCAGCAAAACACAACCTTTAGGCACAATTTTACGAGGAGCTGCTCCATGCGAAGAGCTTCCACACTATATCCATCCCTCTTTTGTGATGAACAACAAACCAAGACGGAGGGAGAGAGAACAAGAGCAGGAGGCTGCTGACCAACCGCTCGCTATTTTATCTCGTTCTTTAAGTTCGCTCTTAGTATGTGAGGATGGCCAACTTGTTTTGTCCCTGACACTTGAGTCAGTCTGTTTTTCAACTGTGGACACAAAGGAGAGAGAAAGAGACAAGCAGAGTTTGGGATGAACGTTTTCCAAAGGCTGTTCCTCTGTTGCGGTCAAAGCAGGCAATTTCATAAGGTTCAATTCTATATGGGTAGAAATAAATTTAATTTGTAGTCCCCCCCAATGATATTTACGTCTACATTTTTTTAAAATTTGATTTTCAGCAAGAGCTCTGTTGGGTCATTTTCCTCAGAACTGCTCACAAAATGAAAAATTGGACATTTCTCAGGGTTGAGCTACCACTCAAGGCAGATTCAGTTTTGATATTGTTATTGACTTCCTCAGTTTTGATCAGTTCAAATGACACGCATTCAGGAGAACCATGATAACTGTGAAAGATCTGTAAAAAGGATATTGTTTTAGAACAATTCTCTTATCATATGAAGGTTCCTTTCCCATTTAGCAGTGATGAAAACAAAAGAAGAAATTTTCTGCCTTTCTTGAGTCAGTTCTGTGGCCAACAACTTTCTCCAGAATTCTGTACTAGTTGTTCCCCCAAAGTCTACTACTAGCACACAAAAAAAACAGGTCTTTTGGGGAATCATGGTTTGAGGAAGTGGACTGTTTATAATGGTAACATTCAGCACTTTCACCCCTCCTCTTAACCGAGTGAGGAAGGTAAATTTTTTACCTTAGACATGGACCAGGCCTCATGAAGGAGAGCGCGAGTGAGAATGCACACACTTGGCTTGAGTGTGTATGATCGCACAGAGAGGACAGCGCACGCCATTTAGTGTGGCGTGCACTCTCTCTTTCTCTATCCATTCTCCTGCTTTTCCTACCCATTCCTGAGTCAACCTGCTGGAATCAAATGTGGGGTCAATAGAGCAAAGAGCACGTTCAGCATGTTCAGGAGCAAAAGGTCAAAGGTCACAGGGCATTCATGATAAAGCAGGACTGTATCTTAAATGGTAAGCTTCTTTTAAGAGTATAACCAACACGTTGTAGGCATCATGTAAAGCACACATAAATAGTGAAAGAGAAACTTCTTCCGTTCCAGTATAAGGACCTTTTTTTTATGTGATAATAAGACAAAAATATTATGTTAAATAGGAAATAATACACGTTTTTGTTTCATCTCAAGATACTTTGGCGACTGTTCAAGCTATTCCTTGGGATACTAGACCTTTCTTTCTGTTTTTAGTGAGAACAAACCGATTAAATAAAACAATTCATGAATTGAAAACGTCATTACATAAAACTAAGAATAAACAAAAAGGCTCATCATTCCAAAAACAAACAAACAAACAAACACACACAAGTGCCACATGCACACTGAAAAAGTATTAAAAGAAACAGGGGGGTTAAAAAAGAGCTTGTGGCTTAACATTGGGTTAACACTTCTAAAACACTGACTGCAATGTATTTCCATCTTTTATAAGGAGCTGAAATACTATGCATGCTCTGTTTTGGGGTTCCGATGTGTAGAAGCTTGAGCAGTAACGAAGGAAAGTGAATGAGGGCCACAGAATCTCATTCATTCGGCTGCACACATACTGAGCGAGCTTCGCCAAGTTCAGATATACAGGAGAAGAGAGTTATACTCTAGCGAGCCTTAAAGCATTTGCTTTCATTCACAGCAAGTGCATTACATACAATGTCCCAGCATTATGTTATGTTGAGAGAGCGAGAGAGAGAATGAATAAAGAGAAAAGAAAACGTGATCATGCAGAATGAAGATGTCTGGGAATCTGAAGCGAAACTAAAACAAACACTGAAAATAACATCTATGAATTAGTCAAATATATCACATGGGAAAGAAAGTGATAATTTAGATATAAGTGGAGTAGAAAGCAATAACTAGTTATTGTTAAGGTTAAGGTTAACTAGCTAAGGTCCACTAAGTAATATATTCACACTTCAATTATGAGACCATTGGTTCCTGCCTCACAAATAACAAACTACCTCTTACAGCCATTTTACTCTATCTGAACAGTTAAGTGCTATTTGTACCCGTGGGTCAAAGTTTGGCCAAAACAGAGGCATGTCTCATCTATGAACAATTTTAACCCAAAAAGTCTGACTGTTATTTATTTATTTATTTTTTGCATATCAAACAGTATTAAGTCCGGTACTACTGAGTGACAATTTATTTGTCAAATTATTAACTCAAAACATTTGAGGGCATAAATCTGACTTTAAGAAATAATTAATCTGCCATGGAGAGGTAACGAACAACTTTCTCGTTTCTTGCACATGCAGGAAGTTTAAGGAGATGGCACCGAAGACAATGTGTTTTTTTTTTTGGACAGAATTTACTATGCTGGTAAATCATGGCCTGGTAACTAATTAATGTGGGTAAGATCCATATTGTTAAAGACAAATTTTCTGTAATTGCAAATAAATGAGATATCTATGCCTAAGAATATTCATCAGCCTTACACTATATTTGGCTAGTATTAGAAGTTTATTTGAATTCTTCTAACTGCAATTAAGTCTGATTATTTGATCATTGTATTAGGCCTTGTCTTGCAGTTGCTGAAGATGAATGAATGAATTAATGGTTGTATCAGTCTAAACTGTATTTGTATCCTGTGATATTTGGGGTTTTAAGACAAGCGCTCTGTTTACAAGGAGGAGATCTAGATACAATTGAATACCTCCCGCCAGAAGAGGACTAGAAAGGACCAAGCTTGGCAACTCAAACACATGAACTGTGTGCAGGTAATTACAAAAATCTGAATGATTATTGTCACCCAGACATTTAACTTTTGCACCTGTGTAGTGTGACTCTGAATATGGATTTTTAACTGTGTAAATATTGGCAGTTGAACTTAAATCGCCCTACGGCTTTATTCTAGGAGTACTGTATATGCGTCACATTCACTGGGTATGTAAAATCAAGCATTTCATTTATTTCCTGAGAGCACAAAAGTGCCTATTGGTTGATCTGATCCTTGAGTCCTTGAGTCTTGATTTTCAGCCTGTAGTGGTTTTGAGTTCACAAGCCACTTACTTTTATCATGCATCATATAACAAACAAGTATAATAGTTACTAAATAATAATCATAAAGGAAACCACCTGATTATTACTTTTCTAAGCACCATGTAGTTGTAACATCTGGCTTGTACAGAAACAGTTCTTCTGGCTCGTAAGTTTCTCTTAAATAACTTTCAAGCATTGCAATGCAAAACACACGTTTCAGCCCCAAACTTTTCTGGACATGTTAACTCTCAATTAAATTATGGTGTTAATTGCAAAGGAGAAGTTTAAATATACAGGTAACTGCTCTGTTTATGGTTATCTGTCCAAGTATTTGTAGTCCCCTGAAATGGTCTATTTCATAGTACTGAATGTTACAGTGATGAAGCGAGTAGTGATAACTCAGTACCCCGAAACGTAAATACAAGAAAATATTTTCATTACTAATTTTAGAAACAGTAAGATTAAAGCTTTCCAGCTGAAATGATTTTAAAAGAGACTTTCATAATTAAGAACTCATTTTCTTTACATATTTTCACTTCAGATTTACAATCTTATAAATCTTTTACCATTTCAGTAGATTATCTCAGTAATTATTTCCAATTTGTTTCACATTTAAAGTTGTTTTAATTTCATTTTCCCATGTCCAACTTGGGGAATTCACCACTTTCATATTGTTCACCAACTGCTAGCCGTAATGTTGACTGCATAACCAATTACCATATCTTTTCAGATAGTAGCAGCCCTAAATATTGCCACAAATGTACAAAATTTGAAGTTCACCATGCCTCTCATTTTTTAATTAGAATGCTAATACTAGAAAAATCGATTTTGTTTTTAAACTTAGTGGACCTTTATCATCGCACAACCCATATTTCTTTTTATTTCCCAGTGACTAATGCAGTAGTTTGTTTACCTGGTATGGCAGTGCAGCATTAAACATAGCAGCAATTTGTAATGATGGTGAGGCACTCTTTCTTGCCCACTCCTTTACCCATTTATCACTCTCTCAGGCTGTTTGAGCAGAAAATACGAATCACCAACCATTCTGACACATTCACGTTCATTTGAGCAAACAAAACTGATTACTTGGTAAGGTGCCTTTAGGGGGATGTGGTGTGTTTTTGATGATGTATCTCAAGGCTTTAGAGCAGGGGTGTCAAACTCATTTTAGGCAACGGGCCACATTATATTTAGTCCAGTGTCAAGTGGGCCAGGCCAAATAAATCTGTTTAATCATTTGTCAGCATTTTATAAAAAGCACATTCTGAATGCACAAATAGACTGAACAGTCCAAAAGTCTGAGAGCACGAGTGAAAATATTTCTATTTTGCATTTTTTTCTAATTTAATAGAACAATTTTTATTACAAATTATATAACTGACAACAACTTGAGAGAAAAGTTGAATACCTGAAATATTTACACAAATTTCAGAGTTTCTTAGTATTTGGTACGTCCCCTTTTTTGCTTTAATGACAGTGTGCACTCGAGCTGGCATGGGCTCCACAAGTGCAAAACCTTATGATCCATTATAGATCAAATCCATCAGAGTGCCGTCTGAACACATGCTTCACTACCCTTTATACAGAGCAGATAACATGGGCAATATCACAAATGTGCTTACATTTAGATAGGGACCTAGAAATACTTTAGAATCTTGAATATTAAATATTCAGGAAATTGAACATTTACTTTGTTTGTTTTACACATTTCAAAATTTTTAAAACTTCCGTTTATTTCCAATTATTCAGTTTTTTTTTTTAAATGGGAAAAAAAAATCCAAGATTTTCACTGTGGTCTCAGACTTTTGGACTCTACTGTACATTTCCTACAAAACAGTTAAACAGACTGCAATTTATTACCAAAAAAATCATTTAGCTCAGACTCAGATTCATTTAGCTGGTGGGTTTAAAATGCTTGGCACCTCTGTTTTATGCAAAGCAATGAGTGACGCTTCTGTACCCTGGAGTTTTCCCTGAAGTACACACGTCAGCAGTCTTCCTGTAACTTTTTATAAATATTTTTCTAAATAGTTAATGTCCATACAACAATCTTTTAAAAGAGAAGCAAATTAATGAAATGTAATGACCCATTCCATGACGCTGTACCTGTTTAAGTTATGCACTGTTATCTGTTTTCATTTTACGAGCCATTAGAGCATGACTATAGCACTTCCCACTGAACAGCCCGGCATGGCTTGGTAACAAACTTGAACCTAGGACTGTCCGACAGAATGCTGGTGTCCGGTTCCCACAATATACCGCTAGCCGTGACGGTAGGAGGAGTTTCTCTATTGGTTTTCAGAGGGTGACTACTGACAGAATACCTGAATTTGTTTTTAAAATTAAATGACTGAAATGAAAGCAGGCATATCTCATTTGGTGTTAAAATATGGGTGGCACTGAAAAAAGTGGCCACTTTTACTTTTACTTTTACTTTGCTTTACTTTCAAATATAAGAAATGTAAAATACGGGTGAATATCAATAACAAAATGTTAATGTGGGTAATTAAATGAAAATGAATCTGAACCATTAAGCTGTTGTATAAAACTATGATGTTGCCTATTAAATCCACCAGACAAAGGACTGCTGAAAAGAGAAAGATCACCAGATTCCAGCCAGGGACATGAATCTAAATTATTCTGTGACAACTGTGTTTGACCAAAAAATGGTTTAGACTATTTTAGCACCTAGCTAAGACACCTGGGCAAAAAGGAACTATTCAGCCTGCTTATAGCACAGCTCGCAAGGACAAAAAGTGGGATCCTGGTTTCCAAGCTGAGCCATGCCGTACAGTGGAAAAGTGCTATTGTTTTAGTCAACACAAAATTCTTTCTGCAACAAGAGATGCAGCTATGACGTATATTTGTAGCTCTAGCCATATTCCTTCTAGCGTCCTAGTAGCTATTTTTTTTCTTACGTTCACTTGACATTGTTGCAGCAATATACACCCAGACTCTCCTGTTTTAACAATTTTAATAAATAGTTTCCCAACCTTTTTGGTTTGTTAAAGGTTTACACATCACTTACAAAGTTATTAAGAAATGGACAGGAACTTAAATGTGCTAATCTGAACAATGGCAGAGTCAGCAGTCTCGGTGTGATGAGCAATGCAGTGTGTCTGTCTGATTCAGACACTGAATCGTCCTGCATCATAATGGCCCAAAATGGCCACCCCCATCTCTGACAGCCTGGTGTGCCTCTTAAGGACGGAGGAGCTTGCTTGCTAAGAGTATTTTGCACAAAACACTGTATTTTCACTGCAATTAGATGAAAGATTAATTCAAACAAATAATTCAAACCAAAACAGTGAAGGATCAGAATGATCAGAGTCTGATGAATGGGTTTTGTATCGATTCAGAGACGAATCCTAAAAAAGAGCAGATTATCTACAACCTAATCACTTTAATACATGTAGGTAAAGGAGTTGGTGTCTCTGTGTGAGGGCAGTTTGATCTAAAGCAAAGTTAAAGATGAGCAGCAGTCAGTTTAATGTGGCGAATGAAAAGAATAAAAGAACACCATGGGGCTAGACACCAACAGGCTAGACTAACAGTAACAATTATGAACTACAAATAGCAATGTTTGATCAGACTCACACATTTTAAAAATGTGAAGCCATTGACAAGCACATGAATTGCATTTTTTAGGTCTGCTAAGAGACTGGTCATCTGTATATTTATATTAAAACCTGCCACAGAAGTGAAGGAGCCCTTTTGTTTTGCTAATTGCTTGAGAGATCAGAGGCTGACGACAGCTCGCACAAACACTAAAGAAGATTGCAGATCACAAGGAAGTCTGAGAGGGAAACAGGGACATTTGTAACTGTTGTTTAGTTTTTGTTTACAAATTGTATGTTAACACATGTAAACACAGTTTACAGGACAAAAATAGGCCATAATGAAAGGTTGATTAAATCTGAACTGTGGAGAATGATGAAGAGATGAGTACGGGCACAAACAGAAAGGTTTAAAAGGAATGTTTAAAAGAAAGACGGAATGAAAGAAAGGGTAAGAAAGCGAGAGATGAAGGTAAAGTGGTCTTACCGCAGGTCACTTTGTTAGGTGCAGGCTGAGTTATGCTTTCTGACGTATCCCTGGCCTTTCTTGTCCGGCCTCGCCCTCTTCCCCTTCTCCTTCGTGCTGGTGCAGATGCTCTGACAGCTGAGCCAACACCTAATCATCAGATACACACACACCTCATGACCATTTCACGCATACCTCACAGGTGTGGACAAATCACAAGCCCAGGCAACCAGGACGAGCAGACCCTTGGGGGATTTCACCGACCCGAAATGGCAAGTCTGTGAATTTGTGATCAAAATAAAAATCATCTCAACTCACTTGCCCTCCACTGAGACTCTTGTGTGTTTGCCAGGTCTGACTGTGAACTTGTGTGTGCGTGTTCTCTGCTTTCCACATAGCTTACAGGTTCTCTCTCTGGTGACACTGATGGGAAAAATGCAAGAATGTAAGAAAGAATGCTTTTGCTTTAAAGGACAACAAATGACATAAATGATATCCCTTGAGATTAAAGGAAAACTCCACCCTGAAACACATTAAGTGTGTTGATACTGAAACATGTCATGTGCTTAGTGATTCTAGTGCTAATTCATCGTTCAGTGCTGTATTTTCATTATTCCTGTGACAAGCTTGCCATTGTGTGCTGCGCTGACGTCACAGAGTGACACTTCTAGCCAATTACGGAGGGTGTTTAGAAGTAGTGGTGACAGTAAACGCGGGACTCAAAGTCCCAGAATGCAATGCAGGTATACAACGCAATGGCATCGAGTTACAAGATGACAAGCAGAAAGGCACTGACGGTGGTATTAGTGTGACAGTTGAAGCTTTGGAACACTTTGTGTTTGAGCAGAGCTGGACAGACTAAAGGATCGCTTTACATATAGTCAAACAACACCGTGCGTAATGTAGGAAACCATGTGTCAAAGTGAAAACAGACCAACATGTCGATGAAAGGAACTGCAAAATTGAACCCAGAATTGAATCATAAAATAAATCTTATGTACCACTGAAGATCACATAATGATTTTGAATAATGATATGCAAAACGTTCAGGGTGGATTATTCCTTTCATAAATTTTCCTAGTCATGTGTGTGGGGGGGGGGGGGGGGGGGGGGGAAAGAGAAAAAAAAAAAAAAAGAGACGGTGGGGGGGGGGGTGGTGGATTGGATAAAAGTTGATATATTATTTGTAAGGACAAAATGGAAAGGG
>CM075003.1:22971197-23025471 GCA_037576675.1 Pangasius sanitwongsei
CATTGTGGTGGTGTATAGAGCCAAAAATGTTAGAATTGTGTCGATGTCCCAATATTTATGGACCTGACTGTATGTAAATGATTTAGCTGAAGTTAGCTGCAGGACTAGAGACATTAACTCTGAACGGAAAGAGTTTTCACAGGCCTTCATAGATTTTTCATTTTGGTATTATGATTTTATTTTATGATTAGCACGTTAACTGATGCCATGGGTTGTTTTTTTTTGGGGTGGAGTTAATGATGAAAACACAATGTTTTCAGACAACTGGACAGGGAAGCATGTGCTTGCTCTTCCTGCCTCATTTTTCATAGTGGGTACATGAAGCATCGCTATAAAATAAAATACAGCCACTTTGAACTGTCTCATTTTTAGCCATAAACTAATCACTAATGGTTAAGCATTGGTGACTGTTGTTGCCATTCAGTCATGTTGGTTGCTTACCCTGACCTTGTAAAAGCAAAGAATTTTATGTAACTGGGATTTTTCATATTTTTATTTGAATACTCTTGATTTAAACAGTGACTTCTTCTTTGTGTTTCTCACAGTATCAGCTCCCCCATGCTGCTGATCGCTTTGGCTGTTTTTGCTGGTGCCTTTTACATCATCCACCTGAAGTCACTGGAGTCCAAGCTGGTTGTTTTCGGTAAGAGTGTGCGTGAGTGTGCGTGAGTGCGCGTGGTTGTGCGTGAGTGTGCGTGAGTGCGCGTGGTTGTGCGTGAGTGTGCGTGAGTGTGCGCGAGTGCGCGCGAGTGCGCGTGAGTGTGTGTATTAGTGTATCTGTGTCTTACAATGCTTGTATGTTTTTTTTGGTTTTTTTTCTTCAGTTTTTTGACTTTGAGTAGTAATTGTCTGAAGTAAATGACAACCTGCTGTGAGGTCTGCGAATATGTCACTGTGTGCTCTCCTTTCCGTCAGGGCGGGAGTTGACTCACGGTCACCAGTTGGGACTGGCTGGAGCAGTGTCTTTACCTGTGTTCTGGCTTGCAGGTGCTGGAGCAGCTGTTTTCTGGGTACTGGGTGAGTATTTTTTCTCACTCCCTGCTATGTGAGATTTAGGTATTGGAATGCTGCCTTGTATTGGTGATTCCAATACAAGAAAAGTTAAACAACTCCAGTGTACATGTCCCCTGATTAGTTGTGTTTTGTGTCCTGTTCCACTCAGGAGCTACGCTGGCTGTGATTGGCTCCCATGCTGCATTCCGTGAACTGGAGCAATCGGACATGGAGGAGCTCCTGATGGAGCCTGTCTAACTCATCAGCTCTTTGAATATAGAGCTCTTTATTTATCCAGATGTCTTGCTGCACATTGTTACTGCTTTCTAATAGGTTGTGAGGAATGAACTAAATATTTAATCAATCACTGATCTATAGATAGACTGTTATTCAGGAATCGATGCAATTTCTTTTGTTTCAGTTACGGATCTGATTCTTTAGCTGCAGAGAAATGATGTCTGGCAAATAGATGAAACGCGTGTTTTTAAATGCAGACTGACCTTGACTCACTGACAGATTAAGCACAGTAGAACACATACACCTTTCTGGGTATGCAGCAGATACTCAGCTCCATCTGTTACATATGGAAGGACTGCATGTGAATCATGCATTAAAAATAAACAAATAGAAATCATGGCACAAATCGAAGTTGTAACATATCACAGGGGAAAAAAAACAAGGCCATGTGTGTTTTTCTTTTTTTTTTAATGGTACTCCCTTAAGCTCTACTTTATGAAGAAAGAGGAATGGAATATTATTCAGGAGTGTTTTATAGTTTTTGAGGGTTTATGTGAAAATATGCAAAAAAAAAAAAAAAAAAGTAAACCAGTTTTTGTGTATGGAAAAAAGCTATCCAGGATGCCTGTCAGCATTATCATCATGGTGTTGTTTACTGATGTTGAAAATAGAGTATGTATGATATGCAGTATCAAAGAGCTTCAAATTCATGTTGCCCAAGTGCTTTTATTGCAATTCTTTGCAGTCTTTCAATTGCCATTTTTTTTATCACGCAATATTTTAAAGTATCTTTTTTTATTTCCTTTCTGAACTTGTCCTTTATCTTTGTGTTGTATTTTGATCAAAAGGAAAGTGCAATAAAGTCCTCTGCCTGTAAAATAGTGTGTGCTGTCTTTGATGTCACTGCTCATAATTTGCCGGGATGAGTTGAAGGAGAATAAAAGCCTTTGTAATCCTGCAAGGCCTTCCATCAATAAGCATTGAGTTACAAGCCTTCTGCATCCTGGTGCTCATTTTTCTTTCTCACTCCCTCTTTTCTGTCTCTCCTGCCTGACTCCTATGACCTTATTGACCTCTCTGCCCTCTTCCCCCTGCCTGCTGACAATTACATTTTTTTTAGGTTGCCATAGTGATGACCTTGGAGAAAAGACTCCCTCTCTGGCTTTAAATTATACTGCGGCAAAAGAAGCCAGCGATCGATACTCCATTACAGTGGTGCAGTAAGCAGAGGGAGGGAGGGGAACCCACTGCAGTGCGCTCACACCAACCATCTACTGGACTGTGTGTGTATGTGTGTGTCTGTGCGTGTGTTACTTACTGATGCCGACTTTTGCAAGTCACGGCTTAGTGCTGATATAGAAGCTTCTAGACAAAACCACAGACATCAGCATATTAACAGAGAAACCTGACAAATTTACTGGCTTTGAAATACTTTTGTGCTTATATACATTAGCCTACCAAAATACTAGACCTCTAGAAAAACACACAAGTATTTTCTATCACTAAGTGGTATGTTCATATAGACTGCAAATTTCTTGGTTTTTTTCTTGTCATTTAATAAATGGTAAATCATTATTTAGGCTCAGTGACCCATTAACACACATAACTCATAAGGGAAATAAAGACACAGATTGTTCTCGGTTGTATTAAATGTTCTAGATGTTTTATTGGTGTTGATTTCATTGCTTTCAAACACATTTTCTCTACAATTTGTTATATTTAATGTTCGTCCCTTTCTTTAGTCTCACCCCTCACACCTTTCTGAGATGGACACAGCCTTAAGCGGACTGCCACAGCGCACTGTCCCCAAGCATTCACACACCCATACATACAACCTCTCTCTCTCACACACGCACACACATACAGACACACAGCACAAGACCTGGGGTGCTCCACACACCACACCATACATGCGTTTCCTGATAAACCAACATATAAAGGCCCCAAACACACCAGGTTCGCTGTAAAAGACCTGTAGAAATCTGAAATTCATAAACCAAGAGAAAGAAAACTCCAGTTGTGTGACATGGATGACTGTTCTACTACAGATATAATGCATTCAGTCCACTTAGATGTGATACAGTGATAGATAACTTGTTTTAAAAAACAGTACAGTGTGTTTCGGGGGAATGACAAGCGGTACCTGGTGTGTTTGGAATCATAATGGCAGTAGAACCAGAAACATATCAAAAACATTAAAAGTACATACTGATTCTATACTTAATACCTGATAACGGGTGTTTCCCTGTATCATTTGCATCTAGTTATAGACCGTTTCTACAGTCAAACATGCAAGAGAACCATTCTTTCTTTAGTGCTTTTGTATTTGTGGTGTATAATTTAATTGAATCTTAAGTAATATTGTATATATGGTTTGTTTCTAAAACACACAATCTGAAGTTTTCGATTTTTGATCGGATTTGAAACAGGGTTAGCAGAGAACAGAGACAGAGAAAAAAGAGAGAGAGGAAAAGAAAAACCCATGTTTAGTTTTCATGGGGAAAGAGCCAACATGGTTCTCTCCATCTTCAATTAACAACAACAACAACAACAATAATAATAATAATAATAATAATAATAATAATAATGATGATAATAAAATCAACCAGTCAGTGAACGACCCCACCTTCCTCTGAAGGTAACATCAGAGCAAACTACAATGCGAAACCCAAAAAGGACAATCGACAGGAAAAGCATGGAGAGAAGAAAAAGGAAGGTGTGGACGTGTCTTCTCCCAGACAACAGGAGTCAGCAGGAGTGATTGACCAGAGTGTACCGGTGTCAGCAGGTGGCGTCCCGCCGCAAGTCATGTGACCCACATACCCGTGTGCAATTGGAGGACAGGCGGAGGGGATTGAGGGAGGGATGGGAGGAGTACAGAGGAGTAGAAAGGCATGGAAAAGGAGGCAGAAGAGGAGGCAGGTGGATATGAGGAAGAAGCAGAGGACTGGGCCCTTTGTTAGCAGAGCATACGCGCACACACTCACACATGCTCACACGCTCACGCACGCTCCTGATCAGCATTGAAAGCTCCTCTCAGATCTACATAATGATTATGCAGCTGCCATTGGTAAATATATAACAGACTTTATGTGCACACCCGTGACAAGTCATGCAAAGAGTAATATTAGGGGTGATGGGAGCAGCGCAGGGACTTGGACAGTCAAGAGTTTGGAAGGTGCTTTGTAGTTTTCTCTTTGGGGTAGGCATGGTGTTGGTTTTAAGCTGCTGTCTCTTTGAATGGTGGGGGGTGGTAATGGTTGTGTGCCTTGAACAGGGATAGAAGATAAGGAGTAGAAGAAAAATGGAAGATGTAGGGGTGTGAGTAAAGAAGGAATTCATTAATCAATAGTATGTCTCTTTTTCCACCCAACCTGCAGGAGAAAGAGAGAGAGACAAAGAGAGAATGTCACAAAACAAAATTATATAAAATGGCACTTTGTGATTATATGCTTTGCTTTTACTTAGCTAATCAATATTGTCTAAATTATTTACATTAGTAAATTCCTTTGTACAGTGGAATACCTGTGACTTTAATAGGTCAAAGTAGTGCTCTCAAAAACGTTATTACTGCACCTTGAAAATGTTTCATCAGCATTCATTCAGCATTTATTTAGCATCATTATCATATTTTTTAGCTCGATCCTTTGTCTGTAGTTGTCTGTAGGTTAGTTGCCCACATATCACAATTTGCTATGATTAAATGATTGAAAAAGTGCAACAACTGGTCTTTTAAATACTGGTAATATTTATTTTTATCATTTAAATTATTATATTAATTTTATTTTTTAACATTATATATCATTTGTTAGCACTCTAGTTTAAATAAATTTTTTTCGTGTACATGTGTATGTGTGTGTTTGTGTTAAAAAATGTCGCTATAAGCATACCTCCAGGGTTTCGGCGCAAGAGAAGCTTCCGGATCTCATCGTACACAAAGATTAGGAAGCTGTACGGGAATGCACAGAACCACCAGGAAGGTCTAGGGAAAAAGTAAAAGAGAGTTTAATATTCATACATTACAATGTAGTCTGAGTATAACATGTATCATCCCTATACCCAGCCCACTGAAATGTAGTTTTAATTGTGTACTCATCATATTTTTCTGTTTATCCATGAGTGTGTGTGTGTGTGTGACTCACTTTAGTGGGTACATCCTGAGTGCCACATCCATGCCTGGGCAGTAGGACAGGAATGCTGCTAGAGCTGTCTCCTCAAAGAGACCGAAGATCAGAATCTTGTTCCTGTAAAAAAAAAAAAAAAGATACACAGTTACACTCTGGAACAAGTGTCATGCAGGCATACACACACACATATAAAGAAATGCAAGTGATCAAACACACACAGTGTGTAAACTTACTTCATGCCCTGTTGGAACACAGAGTTACGCCTGGTCTTGCAGATGATTAGATCAGCCCACTGCACAACCACAATACTGACAAAGAAAGCTGTGTGGCATGTGAACTCCACAATCTTTCTCTGCTCATAGGTCTGCCAATAACAAGCACAAAGAGACTGATTAGCTTCAATCCTAACAACTGGCACAATACACACACATACAGAGAAACACACGTGTGTAGACTTACCCACTGCTGTCCATAGCTGTCTTCTAGGTCGTTGACGCTGCGGTCGTCCCAGGAGAGCCTGATGCCCACCAGATGAGAGGGAAGGAAACCATTCTCAGCCATAATTACAAAGTAGGCAAAAAAACCTCCCAAGGCTTGGATCATACCTGCACACATAAACACACAAGTGTTTTTATTTGATTATACAGAAAAAGGGAGACAGTGTGTATCTCTCTGCAGTATGTGTGTGTTAAACTAACCAATCTGTCCATAAGCAATGCTAATGAGACGCTCGTTGACCAGTTTGTCCCTCAGTGGGTTCCTGGGCTGCCTCTTCATGATGTCACTCTCAGCCGCCTCATAGGCCAGGGAGATAGCAGGAACCTAAATGGAGAAAACAGTGTAAAAGCTTGATACATTATCCTGCATTTACTCATGAACATGTGCATGTGTGAGTGGGTTTGAGCTGGGGGGGAGGCATCTCACCATGTCTGTGCCTAGGTCGATGCAGAGAATCGTGATGGTACCCAGGGGCAATGGGATGTTGACGATAATGAACAAGAGGAATGGAGTGATCTCTGGTATGTTACTGGTCAGAGTGTAAGCAATGGATTTCTTCAGGTTGTCGAAGATCAGGCGACCTGCAGCGACAGTGAAATATATATGTCATTCAGTTACTCAGCACAGGATGCTTTTAGTGCTCATCATGAAGGGCTTTGTTTTTTTTCTCCTCTCCTTCACTCACCCTCTTCTACTCCAGTAACAATGGAGGCAAAATTGTCATCCAGCAGGATCATGTCAGCAGCCTGCTTGGACACATCGGATCCAGCAATCCCCATGGCAACACCGATATCGGCCTTTTTCAGAGCAGGAGAGTCATTTACACCGTCACCAGTTACAGCTACGATAGCTCCCTGAGAGCCAGGGGGAAAGAGAGAGAGAAAGAGGGAATGAGAATGTGAGATTAAGAAAGACATGAGTTAACAAAATGATAAGGATGCCACATCTGTGACCAAAGCTAGAGACATGGTACCATGTGACTTCACCTGAACTATGAGTCTACTTGTAGGAGATCAGGAGAAACAACTTTGGAAGTCTAAGATTAACTTTTATAGTAAATAGTGGATATTTTTTGTTCATGATAGGATATTTGAATACAAATGTGCCAATAACTAATAGGAAACTGCAGCCAGTAGTCTTCTACAGTACTGAAGCTGGTGCAATGCAAAGAATAAATATACATATTGTTCCTTACAAAAGTGGTGTAAGTATTGTGAGTAAGTATGATGATTTTAATTTAATTTTAATCAATTTAATTAAGACATCTGCAGCCATATTTTATATAATGTGGGGACAAATATATCCACAATGATGAAAACACAAGTAGATTCTGTCATAATGGGGCATTGTGTGTGTGTATACCTGTCGCTGGCAGCCCTCCACAATAATGAGCTTTTGCTGGGGAGAGGTCCTGGCAAAGACAATTTCAGTATGGTTGCGCAGAATCTCATCTATTTGCTCTTGAGACATGTCCTTCAGTTCTGTCCCATGGATTACACAGGCTTTGGCATCCCTAAAACACATAACACAAATGAACACTGACACAACACATTTCTGCATGTATCTGTATAATGCATAATGATGATGAGCATTTCAAGGTAACAGTGCCTGTTCTTGTGAAGGGACTGTGTAGGTGTGTGGGTGTGTTTTGAGAGTGTGGTGTGTGTGTATTTGTTACCTGGGGTTAACCTGGCTGACTGGGATATTGAGACGAGCAGCAATGTCCTCCACTGTCTCATTGCCCTCTGAGATGATGCCTACTCCCTTGGCGATGGCTTTGGCTGTGATGGGGTGGTCTCCAGTCACCATGATGACCTTGATACCAGCTGAACGGCACTTGCCCACTGCGTCGGGCACAGCAGCACGGGGAGGGTCAATCATGGACATCAGGCCCACAAAGCACAGGTTGTCTGTCTGGAAGTTAACATCATCTGTGTCGAAGGCAAAACCTTTAGGGTACTGATCCTCTGGCATTAAGAGGTGGCAGAATCCTGTGATGGGGAACAGAAATGGTAATGGTTAAATGCACAGTAATAGTTACAGTCTCATATCTCTCAGTTTGTGTTGTTCCCTCAAACTGTCTCTTTATGTCTCTCATTCGCTCTCTCTCACCCAGTACTCTCTCCCCCAGTCCTCCCAGCTCCAGATAGGCGTTCTGGAAGGCCTCCTTCATCTCTTCATCCATGGGTTGCTCCTTGCCCTGTAGCATGATGGTGGAACAGCGGTCCAGGATGCGCTCTGGAGCCCCCTTCATCACTAGGAGATAGCGGTTATCATTGGGGTCTTCAGTCTCATGGATGGACAGCTAAAGTTGAAAGAGAGAGGGGTAGACAAATCATAAATTCATTAGCTATCCCAGTGGGCTAGTGGAAGCATCAATGTGCTGCCCAGTCTCATTTATTGTTTGCCCTGGAAACTGACTGGGCTAGAAAGAGGTAGCTAACAAAATGGAATAATATATGGTGAGCGAGTCAGCTAGTCAATTGCGTTAATACAGACTAAGGGAAATAAATAAGTATATGAATTCCTGGTGAGTGGACAACTGTGTAGCCATCAGGAGGCCATAACCTAGTTACAGCATTTGTTTAGTTTATTTTCAAGCTCTGTAGCTAACAATAATGATAATGCTGCAATATACATGTTTGGCATTGTTCTTTATTCACTATATTAAAGTAGACTAGTTTTTTACCACATAGCCCTCAGAAAAAAGTTTTCGTTTGATTACCATACTGTTTATAGCTGAAATATTCATGCTTATTATAGACATACTGTGACATATAGTTGTTGATTTGGCATTTGTCGGTGACATAGCTATTCTTAGTACTGACCTGATATTTGTTGGTGGAGTTGAATGGGATCTCAGCTACTTTCTTGTTCCTATCTCTCATGTGTTTGACAGAGCCGCAGGAGAGCTCGATGCACTTCAGCAGGGCAGACTCGGAGGCGTCACCAGCCACGTCCCTCTTCAGGATTGGTAGAGAGTCTTGGCCCGCTTTAAACACTGCCCTGTTACACAGAGCCGCAACACGAGCCAGAGACACCCACGTCACCGAGGTCTTATCGAAGGATGCGCCTGCAGAGGAAAAGTCAGCGCTCTGATTAAGTGCACAGCATGTAGTATAAAATGAATTACGAAGACCTGCAAGTTTGCTCTACCTCCTAAAGCAGTTCTGTTACACACAAGAGATATTTTGTGACTCATTCCTGTTTTTGCTTATTACTCTTAAGATCTCTTAAGGTACCAGCCTTAACAGCTGTCTCAGTGGAGGCCTAATGATTATTATCTACAGGCAAGTGACATTTGTAATAAGCATTAATGAAAACGAAAAATAAAACTCAGTAATGTAGAAATGACATTTAAGGTGTTTGACATTTAGTCATAAAAAAACCACAAGGTGTTCATTTTTTTCTCATACAATTTTAAAATGCCGAGTGAACATCAGAACCTGACTAAAAGAGCTGGATCAATCTGAGTATTTACATAGCAGAATGAAACAATTTTATAATGTTTTAATGATATTTGTTATTAGATTGCCCACCCATAGGACGCTAAAACACAATGGATCACAGTGATTATGGAGTGAGGTTCACTAACCGGACTGGTCCTCAGTGGTGTCAGCCTCGTGGATCTGGTTGTCAAACCACATGTGGGCCACAGTCATGCGGTTCTGCGTCAGGGTTCCGGTTTTATCTGAGCAAATGGTGGACGTGGAGCCCAGAGTCTCTACAGCCTCCAGATTTTTCACCAGGCAATTCTTCCGAGCCATGCGCTTCGCTGTCAGGGTCAGACATACCTGCCAGATAAAAGAGAAATAGAATTGGCTTTAACTGGGTGATTTTAGCATAAATGTCTCTTATATAGTATGGGTGTGTGTCACTAGGTGTATTTTATTTGAATGCTCACAGTGACAGTAGCCAGCAGTCCTTCAGGCACATTGGCCACAATAATACCAATGAGGAAGATGACAGCCTCCAGCCAGCTGTAGCCCAAGATGATGGACAAGATGAAGAAGCTGACTCCCAGGAAGACGGCCACGCCTGTGATGATGTGGATGAAGTGCTCAATCTCCTTGGCAATGGGGGTCTTCCCTGTTTCCAGCCCTGAGGTCAAAGTGGCAATGCGGCCCATCACTGTGCGATCACCGGTGCATATGACAATACCACGGGCAGTGCCTGAGAAAAACAGACAGAGAGACATTATTGCACAATTATTCCACTGTATATAAAGTTACTAACATTACAAGGCATGCACTTTGAGGGGTAGTCCAGCCAGAAATCCTAACATGATAGTTAACAATGAATGTCAACAAAGTTTCATTTATTTTTGGCTGCACTATCCCTTTAAAATAGTACTCCAGCATTTTTCAATCTAATCTTTATATAACGCTACTGCAGCATACAGTATGTGTAGGAACTACATACAAGGCTATTTAAGACAATAACAGAAGTATCTTTGGCAAGACATTCCCTCATCTTCAGCTTGGAATTTTCTTTATACAGTCACATATTTGCAATTTATTAATTATTGACATAATTAAATCATAATGCTTGGGGATGCATATGATTGGGAAACGTACAGGAAATTCTTCCCCCATACTGTACAAATGCAGTGGACAGAAATTAGTGTGAAAATGAGGGTGTACTCCTTTTAAAATGAGTAAGAGCATGAGTAATTAAGTGAGTGACTAAGAGAGTGAATTATTGAAGGAGAGTTTGTACCCTCTACGCAGTTAGTGGAGAAGAAGGCGATGTTGCGGGTTTCCAGAGGATTGTCATGGGTGCAGTCGGGTGATCGCGTCTGTGGCTCTGATTCTCCAGTTAGAGAGGAGTTATCCACCTGCACAAACGAGTGGCTCAGATTCAAACAGTTCACTCGCATCTTATGTCACCAATAAAGCTAGTAGAACTGTGTGAGAATAGCTATTTGGACACACATCTGTATGTAGTATAATTCTATACCAGCACAGAAAATCTATAGAGTATGCCTGTGTACCTTGCAGCCATGGGAGGATATTATTCTGAGGTCAGCAGGAATTCTGTCACCCCCTTTCACCTCCACAAGATCTCCAGCCACGACCTCCTCAGCATTAATCTGCATCTTCTCTCCTTCACGGATCACCAGCGCTTGCTGTGTGTAGAGAGAATGTTACTCGGGATGGTTTTATACCTGGACTAGCAACTGCACCATTCTGTACTGCACCATGCTGGTGGAATAGTGCTGTAAGTGTGCAATATACATCGGACAGTAAGAGTATCTGACGCTACCCCGTGTCTGCGGAGCACAATGTGAGTGTACCTGGGGCACCATGTTCTTGAAAGACTCCATAATCTTGGAGCTCTTGGCCTCCTGGAAGTAGGAGAAGCAGCCGGTGATGATGACTACAGCCGACAGCACAATACCTAGATACAACTGAGGGAGAGAGGAAGCAGAGTTACTGACATTGTGGTGTTGGTGTAATGATTTTATTGCAATCCTACTCGAGTCAGCATGAGCCACATGAAGTATGTGTTATTATATCTGAAATTGTACAATTTATAGTTATGTGTGTGTTTTCCGTACGTTGTCCCCAGCTGGTTCATCCTCAGTTGCAGCCTGGATAGCGTAGGCCAAGAAGCAGAGGATAGCACCGATCCACAGGAGGATGGAGAAGCCTCCGAAGAGTTGCCTGCAGAACTTCACCCACTCGGGCGTGGTTGGTGGAGGTGTGAGAGCGTTTGGACCATCCCGAAGCAGAAACTCAGCCGCCTTGGCATTAGTCAGACCCTGATGCAGAGAGAGCAAATGAATGCTACTAAATTTAATACTATTCACAGAGTTTCATGTTTCTTCATAATATAGCATTACGAATGAAATATTAATTTGGGAACAAGCCACAATCAAGCTTAATTATAACATTAACAGCTCCATTATTGTCATCTATAATGTCTCTGCTGTATGTTTTTATATTGTGTCTATGCACAGGGATGTGAAAAGGACAGCATTGGGATTTACTCATGTATGAAATGTGTGCAGCAGTGAATTGGATTACACTGACACCTAGTGGACTTTTTTTTTTTTACACATTGCAGGGGTTTGAACAGATAGGCAGAGACGCTCACCTGAACTATGTCTGTCTGGAACTTCCGGCATACTTCTTCCACTGACATCTTGTGTTCTGTCTGAAATAGAGAGTGACAAGGGACAGCTTCAACCAAGGTGAAAAAGAAGAAAAGTAATGCTCTTATGAACACTCTTACATGTTTCATGGCAATCATAATATCCAAAGACAATGGAAATGTATGTGTGTGTGTGTGTGTGTAAAATCATTGTGAGATTCAGGATCTTACCAGAGGCACTTCCTTCTTCAGATCATCTAGATCTTTCGTCCCTTTTTTCTTCTTGTCAGGGGAGCCCTTATCATCTTTGTCCTGCGTGGTAGCCACGCGGTAGCTGTCTGATCGCCCATACTGAAACACACATGATGTATGAGACACTTAGACTAGTGGAAAAACTGTTGTTCTTTTTACAAAATACTGCAACAACAACGTGCAAATCATTTGCTTTGTCTATATATATATATATATATATATATATATATATATATATATATATATTACTGTGCAAAAGTCTTATTTTTTAGTACAAACTTTGTTATAGATTTATTTTTATTTTATGATTTCTACATTATAGATTCAGTACAAAAACATTTTAGATTTCCGAACATTAGTTTTCCAGCACAAAATTAATTGTTACAGAAAAATGTTTGTATGTCAGTAAAGAAAGCAGCATATTACATAAGAGACACTTTCCGGACAAAAAAAAACAAAAAAAAAAACATAATGAAGGCTGCTGGGTTTTGCTGCAAAAATAAGAAGCAAATGTGACAGTCAAAGTCTCCAGAAGAACTGTAGCTGCTTCTGCAAGATGCTCAGTAACACTTACAGCTCATTTCCTTATAAAACTACACACACTGTACCTGAAACTACTTTTTTTTTTTTAAAGCAAAGGATCGTCACACCAAATATTGACTTTGTTTCATTTATTACTGTTTACTGCTCTTTATAGTAATTTTTTAATGTAGAAACATTAAATTTCATTATTTTTGAAGGCATCTTTGCTCTACAGCATTTCTTTGCATGCGTTTAAGACTTTTGCACAGTACTGTATATGCTAAAATTTTAACTACCACCTTGCTGCAGCATTGACACTACATCCACTCTGTCTCTCTCTGTGTAACCAAGACTGCTGATGATTCATTATTTTTTTCAAAGAGTCTATAATTAGACTTGCTGCTTCGTCTCAGTCTCTGATCTTAACCAGATGAAACCACACACACACACACACACACACACCACACAAACAAAGGTTAAACAAGATGCACTGAAACGTCTGTATGCTTCAAAAGCATGTTAATTCATGTAGGGTTGCTTGTTGCTTTGGACTTAATCAGGATGAGAGATCAAAGATCAAAGAATGAGTACCATTGCTCTGTGTGTGTGTGTGTGTGTGTGTGTGTGTGTGGCTGGGGCCCAAATGAGCCCAGACCAGGTGTGCACTGGAAACGGAGAAAAAGTCCCAGTCAGCAGGAGGGTTTACTTAATCCTGTGCACACCTCTAATCCAAATTATTATAACTCTAATCATTAATGTTTTGCTAAAATATGATTAGCTTCTTTCTCTACTAAAGTCGCTGTCAGAAAATGTGAAAAATATAATTGTCCTCTTCACTGAGGGTCCTCTCAATTTTCACCTTTTTTTTAAACTCTCAGATACATTATCTATTAAAGGAATACTTCAGAGGAAAAAAATAAATAAATAAAACTCTCTTAACCCCAAATGCAGTCAGTCAACAAAGAATTTTGGTGTTCAATTTTTTTTAGGGCTGCAATTTTGCTAACTAACTAGTAAAGGAAGCTTACAGTATCCAGTTTAGCATGATTTCAGTTGCATCCTTAAATCATCACTTAAAAGACATGATTTGGCTACGCAATGCCACTTTCATAATATAGGAGAAAAAAATGTCTTTGTTTAGTGCTTTTCTTTAACAATAACTAGGCAGGTCATAAACGTTTACAGCAATCTGGCTAGCTAATACTGTTAGGATGTTATACTAATTAACTAATTTAAGAATATTTTTCCTATTACAAAAGCCACAGCCGAGTTCCTTTATCACTTCTCATGAAATGTGGGAGTAGCTATGAATAATAAGCATGATCGCTCACAAGCTAACAGAAACATCAGCAAAACCACCAGCAAAGCCGTGAAATATGGACCACTTTCTAAACTACTGTTATACCACAGTGCTGGTGAATTCTCAAATCTAATAGGTCAGAAGGTGTTAATTAATTTTCTATGATAGCAGCTCTGACAATACTTCTAGCTGTAATTCAAATCACAGCTTTACATTAATGCACTCATTCTAATATGTTACCATTTCTATAGTAACACCTCATTCACAGTTGATATGGTGAAGCGTTCTGTAAGGAGATATTTATGTAACATTAATGGAAGGACTCTAGCGTGTCTTTGTAACGGTTATTAAAACCAGGGAAACTTCAGGACAAAGGACTTTTCGGTAATGTAAAAAGCTGCATTATTTTTTGTCAAATGTGTTAAACAACAAGGCAAATGTGTGATGATTTAAATGCTAAAATAATCCCTTACTTGTGAACTAGTTTAGCCTTTCAGACACTAAACTGGGCTCAGCCTACACACACATTTCCTGATCGATATCCAGAAGAGCCAGTATGACATCCTCCGGGACATGAGCAGTGATTTTAATGCTCTGCTGATATGCAAAAGTGAATTGTCTTCCCGGAAACCCCTCAGACGACAATCTGATTGTCTATAGATTTTCTTTGAAAGTTTTAAAGCAGCAGTTAACTTGTTAAGTGGTTGCAGGATGACTGTGACTTGTGTTTGGTTGGCATATATTTACTTTTAAGTCAATAAACTACCATCTACTGTCTACTATAAACAGGTACAAATATTTCAAATTTAATTTACTGAACTTAATTTCAGACTTAATTGATCGACCAATTCAAAAATTATTAAGTAGAAATACAGGACAGAAACAAATAGAGTGTAAATGAGTCTAAACACTGGAGCCCCCTACTGCCCAATGAAGGATTAGGACACATTTACAGAAAGACTAGTGTATAAAGGGCAGAGTAACTTACTGAACCATGAATCGCACACACCATTCATGTGCGCACATCGAACCACCTAAAAAAATTCTGCCTTTATATCTATACCTGATTTTTTTATTCAAATATACTATATTACAGTGGATTCATGAGCCCATGTATTGCATAAATGTTCTGCTGTAAACTGAAAAACTGTGTTCTGTGTGTATGCTGTAGGGGCATTTTGGGTATTCTTCTGACAAGATTTTACCAGCACACTGAAGCTGTTCAGGGGCCTTGTTGTGGCCCAACACCTTCCTTGCTTGTTAGGAAAATTTACAATCAAGGTCTTTTCACTTGTATTTCATCAAAAGCATTTTCCATTCAGCCACATGAAAGCTCCCTCGTCTGGCCTATCACTCTTAATTTGCCTATTGGACTGACCAAGGACACACCTGCTTACACCCACACATCCGGCATGCACACATCCACACTAAGCTGCCTGCCAGGTGACATTCGATTAATAGAGAATGAGAAGGTGAGAAAGAGAGATAGATGGATAGACAGAGATAGAGAAAGAAAAAGAGGACAGATGGAAAGAGAGAGGAGCGTGGAGGGAGGAGACACTGACAGACTGAGAGAGATATCTGCTGAGGTGGAGATCTCTGTATAAGGAGGAACAAGGGGAAGAGGGATGAGAGAAAGAAGGAGAGAGGAAAAGGGAGAGAGAGAGAGATAAGAGGGAGGATTTTGTCATTTTCTTTCAAGTGTGGTAATTAGATATTGACCTGCTGCTCTGTCAGCGTGTGAGCTTGTTGCCAACGGCGATAGCATTTATCGCCTGATGGCTCTTACCAGCACACCACCTGGCCATATCTAACTGGACACACACACACACACACACACACACACACACACTCTGCCCATCTGAGCATCACATACAGTACACAGTACACAAACAGAAAAAGTCATGTTATGGTGCTAGGGTGTGTGTGTGTGTTATATCTAACATCCAGTGTATTAGATCTCCTCACACACATTGCAGATTTCAAAGCTGAGTTTTTAAAACTATATCTTTGACCCCCAGCAAGTGACAACATGAACATGAGAACAGTCACTCTCTTCTGGGGCATGTTTGAAATTTGAATCTCCAGATTTGAAATCTATTGAAATTCTGTGGTCTGATTACAAGAGGGAAACCTAAGAATATAAAGAAGTTTGAAATGTTCTCCAACCTAGTTACACATTAGCAAAAGAATCAATGCTGTTATTCTCTGCTGGAAAGGCTTAAGCAAATATTAATTGTGGGGGTGCACTAACTTTAAAATCAGCGTTCCGTTTTTAAACTAGTGTTAAAAGTATGAATGTTTTAAAGTAATGTCAAACTATTTTGTTTTTTCTATGAGTGAGTGTATATTATTATTATTATTAGTAGTAGTAGTAGTAGTAGTATTTGTGTATTTAAAAATAGGATGCATTTAAATAATAAGACCAATATCCGAATAGCTGGATCATGTGTACAGTTTTGTACACTTTTATATGCATATGTATAATTTTGTATTTTGTGTTTTTTATATAAATCTGTACTGAATTTATTTTACAGTTAAAGGTGTCTCTGACTGAGAAGTAATAGTCACTCTTTTAGTGACTCTTTTCCTCTGTCATTAAGGTTGAAGCAGTTCCATATGATATAAGATTGCAGTGGGTAGATGACAGGATCGGCTCAGGTAAACTGGCTATGATGCACCAGGGGTCAGAGAGAAGTGGACGACTCAGAATGTATAAATTTTGAGTGTATGAGAGACATTCACTAGTCTTTGTGTATTTCCTTCAGTATATCTGTATTACCAGGAAATTACTAGGAACAACGGTAATGATTTCTGTGTCTGTGTGTTACCTACCCTAATGTAACAGAACTGGTCTTTGAGAGAACCAGAGACCACGGGCTGGAATTACATCCTGGCATATTTCTACTGACTGAATTGACACACACACACCTACACCAGTGGACTGTTTCCTGAACTCTGATAACTAATTATTGATGCTCCTGTAACTGGAAGCCTCAGTTAGTCCAGAGTGTGTGTATATAGGAAATAAAGACATATAAGTGAGGGAGGGAGAAAGAGTAATCTTGTATGCCTGGCACTATAATTAATTAACTAGCAAAATACAACTGATGTACGATGATGATGATGCACTAAAACTGGAGAACTGTATCATCCTTGGAAGTGAGTCATGGTGGAGTCTGCCGAAACGCATTGCGTCAGTGACAGAGAGACAGACAGAGCAAGAGAGAGAAAGAGAGAGAAAAAGAGAAAAAAGTACTCGGTTCCTCCTGATACAGAAATGCATACAGATAATGTTTAGTCATCATCATGGGCTATACATGCAAATGGAGAGCTGGGAAAGAAAAACTCTGACCTGCCTGCTATAAATCACAATGGTCACTGATTTTTCTCACAATTTTTGTCACTATTTTAAAGTTGGAGGCATGACATCCTTCATCATACGCTTTAATCACGTGACCATTCGGTATCAATCTAAGTAGTCAATCATTTTTATTTGTTTATTTTCATGAGTACTTACAGTATATCCAATAACTGCTCGTTAATGAACATCACCTGGTCACACTGTATGCATGGCTGTTAACGGATTATTTTTGTGAAAAGTAAAAAAGTAGCAATTCATACAGTATTTAAAGGTAACAGAGCTGACATTTTAGACTTGTACCTCTTAGTCAAATATAAAACTTCATAAACAGTATATTAGATATGAGGAAAAACTTACTTGCCATTGAACCATGGTCCTCCTGACAGAGGTGATGACTTCCTGTGAATCGTGTTGCTTGAGCACTGTTTCATTATTTTGTAATGGGTTTTTTCAAAGGAGTTACAGGGCTGGCATGGAATTGCAAGATATACCTGTATTTTTAAATAATATGTTGATCTAAATGAAAAAGTCTGCTTTAACAACATATACAAGTATATAAGTTATACATTATATAGATTTATATTTACATTTAGAAAGATGTATACATTTGTATACATAAAATGTGAGCTAATAATTGACCATTCCAATGACGTTAAAAGGTCAATTTTAATTCCATTTCAAGGCCAGTTTCTTCATAGTATGCCTTATAAAAATACTCGCTTGGTTTAAATTTTGTGTTATATTAAAGACACAACAACAACAACAACAATAATAATAGTGATGGTTTGAATGCTGAAAAGAAAAGATTGCACCAAATTTCATGGAATTTGCATGGAATTACTGGTTTGATGTTTTTCTGTTTCCTTAGTTACATAAGGCATTTACCATTGCTGGAAGTTATTGCCTATAGATCTGTTCCCTAATGTCAGCTACTCTGAAAATAAATTAGATAAATGATATATTATATTACTCAGCCTCATAATTCTGAATTTGTGGGAATTCATATGAACGGCAAGGGTTAGGGCTGGTTCATTTTCTCATGTCTTTTTGCTAAGGTTGAGATTTTTGTGAGGGTCCAGCATGTGTCATATCTAATTATTTTCTATGCAAAGCAAAGATGCTGAAGGCACAGCCCAACACCACACCTGATTAGCTGCTCACACAGCATGAAACAGCATGTGAACTAGCAGCCAGACCATGAAGCAGTTCCCTCCCGTCCTCAAAACCTTAGACACTGGGGCATTTGGGTTGTTTTTGCTTTTGACTTGGTTAGCAGACTTTTAACCTTTTATGCTTACTTAAGAAGAGTTTCTCTAGTGTGTTTAAGGATTTGGATAGACAAAACCAGTTTGGTGTTAACATTTCATGACTTTAATATTATAAAGTTCTATCTGGGTTAAAATGAATGGGAGAATGGACCTTATATAACACTAAGGTCACGATTTTCCATCAGAGTCTAGTGGGAGCTTTAGCTGTAAATGAGTGCTAGTGCAGAAAAAACAGTGACACTGTCCCTAGAGACCCCTAGAGAGAGTGTGTGTGTGTGTGTGTTAGTGTGCACTGTGCATAAGTGCATAGGTGTATTGTGTGCACTTATGTAATGGCCTTAATTTTTTTATTTTTAATACAGAAGACATTACTCCAGATGATGCAGCATTTAAACACTGTGTAAGCAAAAGGAAGCAGGGCAAATCTGTCAGTAACATCAGAATCTTTTGTCCTTGAGATTGACAAGGTTCTCATTTAAAACTGACTAGATTTCGTTTACTCAGCATGTGTGTTCATATGTGTATGTGTGTGTGTTTTTGAAAACTAGAACGTCCTTGGAGCCATATGCTGTGGACTCTGCTGTAGGTTATGATAGGTCTGCGTGAATACAGATTGCACAATCCGATTAGGAAACATGAGGATTAGCTTTCACTTCACTCTCTAATCGCTCGCTTCACATTATACCCTGAGTGTACTCTGACACCCGAACTGAGTGATTCTAAAAAATCTCTTAGCAGATACACCCACTAATATTTTAAGTCTAGTACACACACAAAATACAAATAAAAACAAATCAAACCTGGTCTGACAAAGAAAACACACGGTCATGTGTGTTCTATGTAATTAAATAAAATACAAGGCTAAATCTAAAATCCTTCTTAATGCATTACCTCCTCTGTCCCCTCCTCCCCTGTCAGCCCAACCATCCATCTGTCCATCCATCCATCCATCCATCCACTCATCCTGTGTCTAGCAGCTTTGCTAGAATTTAGGCCCTATGTCTTTGCATGCTCACGTGTGAATCTATATGTTGACACAGAACATAGTTTATAAAATATGGATATGTTTTCACTGGTTCCAATAGAAAACGGACTGCCTGAGATCTCCCCTGCGTCACTCCCTTGCGTCACTCACACATACACACACATATCACTTTCTCTCAGTTTCTCAGTTGTCTTCTGTACCAGAACCCGACTCATAAATCTGAATCAAATTGTTTTGTTTTATGCCAATCATACTCCACATGACCATCACCACTGACCTGGCATTAAGTAAAAGAGCACGAGACCAAACAGATAAAAGTATCATGTTCCTCTATGAAAATATTTTGTATGTTTGGTTGCAGTTCACCTCACAGTACAAGAGCGTAGCATGAATAAATCATGCTGTGCTGAGCAGGTAACCGGAGCTGGGCCCTCGGATAACCTCCCGTAGACACCGGTAATCTCACCGCACCGCTAACCTTTTGGGTAGCTTTCAACGCTGGAGGAACTGTAGGAGGGGGTAATCCTACCTTGGGAAACTAAACACACCCGCACATCTTATACACACACAAAGTTCAGACACAATTCCTGATAATAAAACCAAAACGAACCAGTCAGCTGACTTAATAACCTCCACAACCACCACATGCTCTCCCTAATCCTGAGGCTCTAGGACTCACTTTTCTTTTATCTATAATGAATGCAATGATCAGGGTTGAGAGGTTTGATAATTATGAATCTGGATTTAGCAGGCAGACTGCTGGAGATTCAGAATCTAAATGCAGACTGCTGGAGACTTACATACTAAATGGCAGAAGCAGATGCCCAATAAAAAAAAAAAAAAAAGATGTTATGTCAATTAACTGAATGATTAATGCTCAGTTGTTTTACAGACAGGTTTATTACTGTAAGATAAAAAGAAGGGGGAAGCACTGAGAGGGTTGTCAATCAATACTGTCTAAACCAAGTACTCTTATTGGTTGCCGCTGTCACTGTGACATAAAACATAATCTCTACATGCTTCTTCTCAACAGGCTCTCTCTTTGAAAACCAAGGGTACTTAACTTGAAGGTCATCTTTATTATTATATGACTTTCCAACACTCAACGCTCATTCTAACTCTACAACATAATGACCTTATAGTGACTGAGTCAGTAATGAAGAATGATTTCATCTTTCTAGCAAGTCTAGATCGTCCTGTCCCACTTTAACAAACCCCAGCTGTCACTTCTCACTCTTCACCAGCATCACCGCAGAAAGGCCGTCACCCAGACACCCGAGTACATACCAACTGTGGAAACGTGAGCTCAGCTCAGGTGGAACACAACATGATCCCTTCCTTTCCCTCTTCAGCCCCCCCTCGCTCTTTATTCATCTAGGTCCAGTCCATCCTTTCGTCCTGTCCTCTCCCTCTGCCTGCACCCCCTACCCTTTGTCTCCTCACACACACACACACACGCATGCACATTCGCATGCATGCGAACACACACACGCACGCACGCACATTTGCATGCATGCGCACACACGTACACACACACACACACACACACACACACACACATTTTTTTCTTATTAATCTTGTGAGGACATTCTAATGAAATGATTATTAATGCAGCAAATTCCTGTTATTCCTAAACCCTAAAGTTAACAATAACCTTAACTTCAGAACCAAAATAATCCATAATAATAAACCATAATAATAAAAAAGTCTTTTAATTTGTTAAATAAAAGCTGTAGTTGGGGGGCTATTTTCCTCACAAGGACAAAACTCTCAGATATTCAGTTATTCCTATATTTGTGGACACACTCACACACACACCCCGCCCCCAAACACACACACACACATTCCAGAAGTCCCTCTTGTGTCTGAAGGTTAACTGTAACAGTATATACAGTAAATCTCCTCTTCCTCCCTGTTGTTTCACAGGCAACATTAATCTCACAGCACTCCCCAAGTCTTTTTTAATGATATGAATGACTCAGGTCCTCAAGTCTTCCCCAATTATACAGGTGATTTTAGATTACATTTAAATGTCTCCTTCCCCCTTACGTAAGTACACTTCACAGTCTGGAAATACCTAGTGCACTATATGTCCATTAGGAAGCCGTTTAGGATTCAGGCACGGTCTTTCCATGTCTTGGCACAACCTGTCCACCGGTCATGCACAGGGAGTTTCCACTGGCATGGCCCCGCCCCCCGCGCGACACAGACCGCCCCGTGGCTCATCGGTGCAGCACGAGGCAGCACTGCGTCACCGCAGGTTAGTGAGAGAGAGAGAGAGAGAGAGAGAGAGAGAGAGAGAGACCGGTCGACAACATGAATAAACCGGTGGTTTTGGTAAAGCGGAGATGCTTTGTATCAGCGCGCGCCCTTCTGCATCTGCTGCCTTTCTGTTCCACACACACACTTACACAAAGCATGACTCGGCAGATATTGTGCGCGTAATCACTTTTCCCCGCGTCCTTGGAACATTGCTGATACCGTCGTTTTGCCGCAGTGGCAGGAGACACCCCGGTTGGACATTTTCAGATTCAGAGACCACCTGAATCTCATAAATGCATCATTACAGACATGTTTAACTGCGCCGTGTGCGCGAGGCCCTGGGACGTCTTCGGTTTTATGCGTCATGGTACCAAGATGTCCCAAGCCGCAGAACCTGGTAAATAATAACAAGTCTATGGCATAATAATAATAATGATAATAATAATAATAATAATAATAATAATAATAGCACTTCGTCATACTGTGAGTGTGAGAGGAAGTAATGCCCTTGCGCGGGCTCTTCACTTCAAACAGGCTGTAATATAGGAGTGAACGATAGGGACGATGATGAAGCAAAACTGCATAATTCAGCTCCACTCTCCTACTGATCAGAATGCTGCGCTCGTTGTTCACGCAAGTCGCCGGTCCAGCTGATGCCGCTGTTCAAATGAGGTCGCGTGTCTGATTGGCTCTCGGCCGCGTGCGCGGTTTGACGCAATGGCACACTGGTGTGCGCTCTTTCAACACCCGGTTCATTAACCGCAGGGAGACGTACAGCTTCAGTCTGCCCAGCGAGGACGCATCACACACACCTGAATGCTCTTATGTCACACCTTAACCGCGGGGAAAAGAAGCCGGCAGCGCAATGGCACCCGGTACCCGCATTATGACGCGCGAGCGTCAGCGGCTCATCACCGCTCCGAGAGCGCGCGCTTGTCAAGTGTCATTCCAGATCTCTAGTATGAAGATACGAGCGTGCGAAAATCTGCCTTGTACAGGCTAGTGGTTATATTGAGTTATACAGCAGATGAATTTTAAAAAAAGCTTACAACTTCTGATTTTTTTTAAATAAGGCAATGTGCATGAGTAAAGACGATCAGGGCTTTTTAAACAGAGGACATTCATTCGTAGCCCTGCACATATTACACAGAAAAAGAAAGAGGAAGAGGGATAGGGAAATCTACAGCCTATACCATGACACGGGCACTGCAGGGGATGAAAAAGTATAATAGTTGCAAAGATGATGAATTAAGGAAAAGTGTCACTGATTGCAATGAGAGCTCGAGCGTTACGCATAGCTGCTGCTCAGCTGATTAAACCGATTAACCTGAGGCAAAAAAAAAAGGGTTACTGTGATATAACCAGCATCACATACAAACCATAACGATACAGGCACAGGGTTCCGGGTCCGAGTCACTAACCGGGACACAGAGCCAATCTACAGGGATGCGACTTTTTTTTTTTTTTTTTTTTTTTTTTTTTAAGTGGACATTCCTGTTCCCTCAGTGTCCTCAGAGAAAATCTGACCGGAGAGCCACTGAGCTTCATGTGCAGGGCAGGTTGTATCAGTTAGTCGCAGTCTGAGATGGTGAAGGTACAAAAGTGAACATCCGCATTACAGTCAATGTCATTCAGTCACAGCTCAGCAGTGACACTGCAGTGCATCCTGTTCAGAACACAAAGTTCTGCGTGTCTGGAGGCTATCTAACACACAGTGCATGTAGAATACCATTTATCCTCTCTCTATATCTATATATAACTATGTATAGGCTCGTGTTAATTATATCTTTATTAAAAAGTAGGCTAAAGCTGGAGGTTGTGGTTCTTACCCCCATGGTTGCGCAGTCAGTCTTCTCTCTTCAGCTGGTACAGTAAGGAGATGTCAGCCCTTTGGGATGTATGAGAGAAGAGATTTGACTTTTTATAAAAGACTACAGGGAAATTCGAGGTAAACAACTGCTCTATATCGTTCAGAATTTCGATGCGCTAATGCTGAGGAGACAGCCTCACCGCGGCTTAGTTTTCAAAGTTTGGACAGGCTGTGAAATAAAGTCGTTCCGTGGAACATAAAGCTATTTTGTCGGATCACCTTCAACAAGACCAAAAGCGAATTAAAGAAACTACTAAATGAAAAATCAGAGAGCAGGGCAGTGCCGGTTCTTCAGGATGCCGGTCTCGCGCGCTGCTCTTGAGTTGAGGCAAAGCCGGCAAAAACTAAGAAGCCGCACTGTCCCGGTTCTCGGGTTTTTTTGGGGGCTTTTGTGTCCTTCCGCTGCAGCCGCAGCACACCCCTCTGAAGCCTGCGCAATTCCGCCACATAAAGCTGCGCCGGTACATGCGAGCGATGCGCAGCGGTTTGGGCGACCTCGCTAAGCTTATTAATAAACCACCTGCACTGACCAATACAGATCTCCCGTTCCGTTTTATGTATAATGGACATATAGTGCAGCCAATCAACGCGAAGCAGGCTGATTAACCCGACCAATCGGAGCGCGGTTGATGCCCCGCCTTCGTTACTGCAGAATTCTGAGGGTGACAACAGTCTTCTCCTCAGAAATGACCGGATCCTGTGAGCTAAGACGTGATTTTTGCATGACACAGTGTTTGTAAAAGAGTGTCCTAATGTGTTTTTTTGTGGCTTGAACCGAATGTGAAATGTCAGTCTAGCAGTATAAGAGTTAGTATGCTTGTTTGCAGATGCAGGTGTGGGAGCCCTACTGCAGCAGGCCTCTGGGACTCTACAACTCTAAACCATGTCCGGATTTCTGCATATTCAGACACCATCAATAGATTTGCCACCATCACATTATCATTTTCATATATCCTTCTACCTGTGTGCCATAGCTACAGCATAGCCTATAATGATTTATTAATGAGCACATTCATGCAGGATGTATAGTATCTTTTACAGTAGGCTTTACAGTAGGCTGTGTCGTGTTTCTAGAAATCTAACGAAACGGCAACTTAGATTACTTTGGATGTGTACTGCCTACATTCTACACATTTACATTTTCCATAGGGAAACTTGCATACAGACAAATGGGAATAAGCATATATATATATATATATATATATATATATATATATATATATATATAAAATCACATTTTTCCAGGTCTTCTCAAGCCCATGCTCAAACCACATTCTGACTTCAGAGTCTCTGCCATAATAATGCACAATGGTTGATATGTGCTCTGACCATATTTGAATGAAATCTTACATGCTTACACATGTTCACACATACAAAGTGATGAGCAGTGAGCTGATTTGCAATGGAAAGCAGAACACAAAGGGGAGGCACTGAGTCTAAGCTTTACTCATTAGAGGATGAGGCAACCTCGCCTTATAACTTGACAGTTGCTGCAGCAGAGTCTCCTCACTGATATTCTATGCAGACAGTGTAGTGTGAGCACTGCATCACAACGGAGGACATGAAAGAGTGTTCACTGAGTTTATCCTGCAGATTCTATGCCTTATTTTTAGTACTACTGCAGTCCCTTATATTCCATTCAAATGTGTCCTTTAGCCAGTTCCTTTTGGTTCAAACTTAAAATGTTCTGTTATTGTCCTTTGCTTCTGCTTTCAATAAAGTTTTATCATGGTTTTTGAATAACCAAAATGGCCGTCCCCATGTATGTACAATATCCTTGATTCACCCAACCCCCATCTCTCTCTCTCTCTCTCTCTCTCTCTCTCTCTCTGCAAACAGGATAGTGAGAAAATTATCCCTGATTCTTGGTCTCTGGTCTCCACGGCAACAATAGTCAGGTGACCTTGCCTTGCTTCACAATCAATTTGCTGATTCAGAGAAAAGCAAGGTAGACAAAGAACGACAGATGGAGTGGAAGACATATGTAGAACTGGACAGCAATAGGAGTTGGCCATTACAAAATTAAGATTACACATCTATTACACATCTTTAAGGGCCATATATAATATTCCAGCATGACTGCTGCGTGTGCAAATGTGTATGTTTGTGTGTGTGTGTCCTAAACTGCTTTCATATGTGAAATGTCAGACTTGGAAGCACGCCGAGACCAAGAACTGTAAATTGAGTATATTTGAAGATCAGGACAAGGACCAATGAAAGAGTGCAAGGGGAAAAAAAAGAAAGATAAGAGGAAGACAGGATGAGAGTTTCGGAAGAAGGGCAGGAATGAGTCAGCTGATAGCAGATGGAGAAGAAGGATGGAAATGTCGAGTCAGTGGATGGAAAAGAGACAACGGTAGAGGAAGCAGAGGCAGAAACTTAGTGAGTGTAAGAGAGCAAGGACAAAAGGGTCATTAGATTAATTTCATGAATAAATGAAAGCCAAAATTACACAATAATCAAATCGGATCAATTAAGTACACTACACCGCTTCATTCTCAGGCTTATCTGCTTAAGCATCGGCACTTGTCCATCTGTTCCTTATCATAATACCCCCCTCCCTCTCAGCACCACTCCGCAGGCCCTCCCCCAACCGACACCAGGGCTGAACAATTAACAGTGATAGTATTAATGTATAGTCACTGCTGTTACACATCTACTTCAGTCACTATTGCTGCTCCTGGGTTAAGTCTGCCTGTACTATTTCAACATTTGCACATACTCTGCTGGTAAATTTGCACTCTCTGACTCAGTATTTACGCACATTTTTTGTTGTGTTCCACTTAAAATCCTTGACACCAATGCTGCATCACACATGTTACTAAGAACACTTGTAATGTCTTGACTGTCTTGAGCTTTATTGTTTAGTTTATTGTTGACTGTTGAACTGTACCAAACCCAGTTACCAAAAAACAATATTGAACCTCGCTTGCGAGTGGCGCAGTAGACAAGCGTTCCCGTCATCAGGAGATTGCGTGTTTGAATCCCGATGATTCCACAGCCATCCTGGTGGGAGTGATGGTACACTCTCGCCTGTCAATCACACTATCAACCATGTCAATCATCACTAGCCAATCATGGGCTTCTCTGGGCTCATGCTGAAGAGGGTGATTAGCGCTTCCTCGGAGTGTGTTGCATGAACAGCAGTTTGAAAAGATGTGGCTGGCTGGCTTCACATTGGGAAGAAATATGGGGGAGAAAAAGAATCTTAAATCTTGAAAGCGTTATTTCAAAGAGCTCAGTTAAAAGCAGAAGTCACAATTTCCTAATGTCAAAGACTGGAAAAGCGTGGGCATTTGATAATACCATGCTGTTTTGGCATTTACACAGTGTCAAAAGATTTGCTTGGAATCTTCTCCAAATGCTTCACAAGACACCAGATTCTCTCACACACATAATGAAACCAAGCTGCTACATGAGAACTCTATGCTATGTCAAGAAATTTCAAGAAGTTTCATGATAAAGGCAATATAAAAAAAAACAACAGGGTCAGGATACAATATTTTGGCCACAGACTCCATCTTGTGATCAATAAATGTCACATTAAATCACATTAATAAATTCTAAAAATGCTGGCATTAAAAAATGCTAAACATGAGTCACGCACATCTTATTTCAGTGGAATCTAGCAGAAATTAAGATTTTATATTACATCATATTCATATATTAGTGTTGGGTAGTAACAGAATACATGTATTTTTGGATTATGTAATATGAACACAGATTTAATTAGGCAACATTAATGAATGAGTCTATTAATTCTTAATTCATGCAGTGTCCATAAACTGCATAATAGCTGAAAACAATAGCTATGTGTCATTTTGATTAAAAAAAAAAAAAATTAAATACTTGAATACCCTAATCGTTCAGTCCTATAACACACACACACATACACACACTTATATCTATCCTAAAGTGGGTCAGAGGAATCTTTCCTTGCACCATTATCTTTCTCAGAAGCTCTGAATCTCCGAATGCCGCAGTGTTTGCACTGAAGCTAAAATCAGTAGCATGCAGACTCAAGCAGTCTCCCCCACCTTAATGACCTTTAACTGCTGAATTCCCCTGCAAAAGGACTGCAGTAAACATACAGCTCATTAAACAGTATAAGTAGGTAATGGACCATGTATAGGAAACTGATTGTGCTTGCTGGAGAATTGTATTATCTTAACAAGGCACATCTTGAGGGATCGCCATATTCGTGCTGGTGTGACTGCTGACTCTGCAGTCATCATCTGTGTGTATGTGTGGGTGGGCACAGAGAGCCATGTGTTCAGCAGGATGCTGTCTCTTTAACAGTCAGCTAGCCAACCAGGAGGCAGACAATGAGACTGGTGTGTCCTTGGAAATGTCCTTGCAGGGCTACTAGTCAGGTGTGAAAGAACAGAAGAGTGAGGGTAATCTCTCATTATTTCAGTCGACATCAGTTCACACAGACGTTATTCGGACAACATTTAGAAGGGGAACAATCAAGTGAAAAGACAAAAGCGAATAGAGAAAGAAAGCTAATATGAAGGAGGGAGTGCAGTGTTCAGGGCATTAAGAGGATAAAAATGTCTTCCTGACGCAAATGCTTCCGTACACAGAGGTCATCCCAGCCCCCCAGATTAAAGTAACCAAACGCTATTGGTTAACACTGCCAAAGGAATTGTCCAAGGGATAAGGATAGAGGAGTTTAAAGACAGGCGGACAGTCATGAAGGGTAAAAGGGTAAAGAGGAAGGAATAGCTGGTGTTGAGTTCAGGGTTTAAGGCACACTGGGCACACTGTGAACAGTGCTCCTTCTCTACTTTTAGTTTAGTTTATAGCAGTATTGGCTTTAGATCAGTTAATATACAGACAGAGTGCTTGGTTAAATCTATATGACTGACCATACTAATCACTGTTTGTGAAGGTAATCATCAATATTAGAGTTAATGTTAGCGGACTAGCTTGGTGCTAAAGCTACTTGCTATTGCAGCCAAATCCCTGTCTTTTTACATAAAGCAATCATAACATGTGGTATGAGAAAAAGGTCACCAACACTTTGTTGTGCTCTGAAGGTGTGTTTTGTGCTCAAAAGGGTAAAAATATCCCTTGAAAGTTTTCTTACAATCAGAGAAGTCTGTATGCATGAGCTTCACGGTATCAGTCTGCTAAAACTGAAAGAACTAACAGCAAACTGAACTGAGGTATCATTAACCTGGACGTAGTATTATTTGTGATTAAATGTGCACTATGTCTAGTGAAAAAGAGAGAGAGAGGAACAGATTGAATAGATTAGTAACTGAATGAACCAGTGGGCAGCTCCTGCTGTTATTAGCACTGCGCTAACTGAAACAGCTGGGTAAGTGACTCAGTTATGCTCCTGTGAAACACACACACGTTCAAGTTTACATGGGCACAGTTGGATGGTCAAACACAACCTCTCATTGGTTATGATAAATGTTATTAAGATGATCAGAGGAAAAGACGTTTTCACCAGTATATAGATATGATGCATGACCTTTACTGAAACCTGATTTCCTGGGGAAAAAAAAGGACTTTTCAGCAGCTGATTTATGTCACTAAGGTTGGAGCTAGGAGTGGTGTGCTGTAACAAAAATGAAAACGAGTATGGAGGAGTGTGACACAGAGCGAAACTCCCCACAAACACTCCAACACAGAACAGGCATCAGCCCAACTAAAAGATGAGGAACTTGTACCTAAAAAGGGTTGTACTGGATTCCCGAAACCTGAAGTCGAATAGAGTGTTTTAATATTTACGTTTTTATTTTGTATTCATATCGCTCCTATTTCAGTGTTTGATGTTTTCCTTTTATGTTCTCATTTGATAGTTTTGTTCAATGACACTTCCAAATAAATGGAGAAAAGAAAAAGTGCCTTTCACTGGAGTCACAGAATTATTAAAAAGCAGTCATGAATGCATGCAGTTACATCGTATAGATCATTTTTTCATCAATTTTAGAGAAAATGTAATACATCGTGAGATATATGGTTTCAAGATATGACATTGTCCATATCATGTTATAAGATTTTGTCCATATCGCTCAGCCCTGCTTGGGAGTGAGGCAGGACTACATCCTGGATGGGAAGCCAGTCTATCACAGGGTGCCATGCACACACAACAGTACACACATTCACATGTAGGGGTAATTTAGAGTAGTGAATATACCTACAAACATGTTTTTATGAGGTGGAAGGAAACAGGAAAAAACTCATGTGAACACAGGGAGAAGATGCAGAAGTCCTCACAGACATTAAGCTGAGCTCAGGATCAAACCTTAATATCCAAACTTGCAAAGCACAGTGAATGTTACAAAGCGCTGACACCTGAGACTCCTTCCAAAAATGTTAAATAAATATCTCATAACAAAAAAAAAACCTCACCGCATCAACAATTATATATATTTTTTTAATTAAATAACATTAAAATCTGTTTATTATAAGTTAGATTATGTGGAGCATCCCCCATACAAGTCCCTGTGTATGCGCCGTTACTATAGAAACAAAAAGAAAGTCTTTTTATTCACAACTGACAAAGTGGAAGAACAAAGCATTGTGTTCTTTGTAGTCAGTAGTTTATTGGCTTTACTACAACATATTAAACAAATTATTATTCAACATAATTTATTTTTAATGGTTTAAAGTGATATCTTTTGGGCTTTCTGAGTTCTTACAAGGTCATATAACATTGCAAGCATATAATATTCACGTATATCATCATTTTTAGACTCTCTTTTTATAACACACACACAGATAGCATCTGTTGTTGTAAAGGTACACCTGCAAGAGGAGGGTCATTTACTCTGCATTAAAGCCACATAAGCACATGAACACTTCATTATTTGATAGATTCTGTGAGAGAGACCAGAGGCAAGGTAAGCATGATAAAAAAAAAAAAATCAGACTGCAGTTTCAGCATTGTGTATCTTATTCACTTAACCTACCTCTCTCTCTCTTTCTCTGTCATAGGTCACTTCCGCAATGCGTTATTATTATTATTACATGATTACCCAAGCAAATAACACAACTAAATTAAAGGACAAGATTATTAAATGAGCAAGGAACCCCCCCACAACCACATACCCTCCAACACACACATACAAAATATACTGTATATGTACACATTTATACGCAAGATATCTTGTTGAAAGAGATGCTATTTATAGTACTATGACGTCTGTGCTCCTCCTCCGCATCTGCCAGGCATGGTATTTACATTTGTCTCCTGAGAGCACACACGCACACATACACACACGCACGGTTCACACTGACATGATCAATATGTGTGGCACACACAAAGACAGTCTCAGCTACTACCTTTCTTGTGAGTGCCTTTCTTTGACATACACACTGTGTTTTTTGTAGTGGGTGCTTAGGCGTTAAAACATGCACACTCACACACACATGCACGCACACGCATACACGCTCTCACGCACACACATGCAAGCAGACACAGGCACATACACACACACATACACGCACAAAACAAAATTGGGCTGGATGAGGCTGAGCAGTGTTGGGCCCATGGGATGCAGAATTAGTCACTTCTCCTTTCACACACACACATACACACACTCACGCACGCTCATTGATGTTTTAATCAATCAATCACCAGGAAGCCAGGTGATTGGCCTGACTGAGCTTCTGAGAACCTAGTGAGCAAAGAAAGCAGTAACTATGAGCTCTGATTACATTTAATATTTGTGTTGGTTAGGAGTTAAGTATAGAGTAGGAGTGTAACACAATGCCACTATCTGGATTTGTATCTGTATCTGTTTAATGTCCCAGATATTCCTATCTGTATTTTAATTTGAATCAGTTGTAGGTGTGGATTTTTTATATAATTTTTTTTTATTCTCTTTTCTTTTATGACAATAAAGTTCTTGAATCTTGAACCTTGAATCTTTAAGTAACACTACCACTCTTCCCTCAGAAACACTGGAAAACACTGAAAACAGGGCCACTGGAAAATAAGTCATTTTTCATTAATACCATATGTGTATAAACACAAATTAATTATTAGATGCTGCATGATTTTCAAGTAACATTTTCATTTTTTAATGATGAAGAACGATAAACAACATGCGCAACGAACATATGAGTTAATATATTTTTTAAAATGATTAAATTCTTTTTTTTGGAGACCCCAAACGTGCCGTACACATGGTCTGTGTGGGGTACATGGAGTGGCGGCTCTGCTGGGAAGTGATGGCGACGTTTTTAAAAGGAAATGTCAAACTGAAATCATATTTGCACAAGTGCTACACAAAGTGAGTACAAGCAGATCGTGATACAGAGGGTCGAACAGCTCCGAGACTGCTCAGAACCATGGCACCCAAAAAGTAGCAGAGCAGTGAGAGCTTCCCTGCCACCAACATAAGCAACAGACATGCTGTTGCTCTCAATCCACGGCCAGGGGACACGCATCGCACATGGAACATGAAGGCCAGGAGAATATTTCCGCTCAAACTTGGGTCTGGAGCTCAACAAATTCGACAAATAAAAAAGAATGGTGAGCCTCCTCTTTGTATCTGTTTTAGTTTAGAACACGTTATCTGTTCAATATCCAAATAATGTATTCATATTCCGTCACATCTGGAGCATGTCAGCATGTCAGTCTTGACCTGAACACTCAGGAGACATGAGACAAGAACTCCCTAAAACATATTGCGATAAGAATTTGACAGAATCATAAACAGCCAGAGGTAGAAAGTAACAAATGTACTCTCCTTACAGTACTTGTGTGCATGGTTCACTCTAACGGTGTGTTTTTGAGTATAATTAAATCATAATACTTTTACTTTTGCTTGAGTTTTTAAAAAATGAAATATTAAACTTTGCTGCATTTATTTTTGGTCACCATTAGAAATTAATAATAATAATAATAATAATAATAATAATAATAATAATAATGAGTTACCCCAAAAACAATATGAAAAGATCTCCAGCAATGACGACTAGCACCTCTCATCTCCACATCAACATCACATCAATAGAGTTGGTAAAGATTAAAATAAAAAAAAACAGTTAAAACAAATCAAACAAACTGACCACAAACATTGGAGAAGTATCACTATTTCACCTTATCTGTAAAATACTATGATAGCCTAAAAGCTTCCTAAAGTGCCTTTAATAGACTACAAATGTGTCAGAAAATATTTTTTCTTCTTTAAGTGTTTGATACACATTTAATATTGCACATTCATCTCTTCATGCCTGCCTTACACCTTTATCTAAAAAACTGTAAGTGATGAGATACTTTCAATACGTTTGTAGAATATCCAAGGTTTTTATTCATCCATTCTACCAGACATTATTGTACTACTAAAAACTGGTGTTGATCAGATCTAGATACTTTCTCTCTCTCTCAGGCTACAGGGAAATCTTCCTGCCTTCATTTAAACACATAAATGTAAAACATGGAAGAAACTCAGGCAGGATCATTATCTGGTATATTACAAAATCCTGTTTTATCAGTAAAAAAAACTGATTTAAGCTTAAAAGAGGCTCTATTAACCAGAATTGTGACCGCGATATCTGTGCAGCATGCACACCTTGTGTAGAATGCCCTAATATAATGATGACTTCTTTCATAACATCCGTAGAATCCAGCCCTTTCCAGGCTCAGGGCAATTTGCTGCTGTGTGTGGGCTTTAATGCCAGACTCAGGATGTGACATTATAGATATCCATGGAAACAACCATATATTTAAGGCCTGTCTTTACCAGACCCACACAGCAACAACACATATCAACCAGACTCTACTGCTGTCAAGGCCTTTGCCTGAACATGCTGTACAGTAAGCATATTGAAGGAATTCCAACCTAGTGAAAGAGATGTTAAACTGACAGTAAAACAAATAAATTAAATTTATTAAAAACCTGCAATCCAAGCAAATCTTGCTAAAACAAGAACATCTAGAAAAATATCTCAAAAAGAGCAAATAGTTTGATGAGGAATTTAAAAATCATGTAAGAAATAACAGCTATATAATCCAAAACAGAGAGAAAGCCTAACTGAGATGCACTTCTGTGATACACTCAAGCAATATATGAAAAGTTGAAATAAGAAACCAGATCCAGGAGAAACAGAACAATTTAGACATCAAAACAAACAAAACAAAACATGGAAAAACTAGATTATTAAAATAATAATAATAAAGGGCTTCTGGTCTTCCTTATCAAACACAGTGTCCTAGGATCACTGCATTACTGATCATATCTACATACCCTTATCAATCAGCACATTCACCAAAAACGGAAAATATTTCCATGTTTTGTTGACTTTAAAACACTTGACTATTTTATTTAGTCTTTTAATAGTGGTGTAGGGAGTAAAGTTTAAGTCTACATACAGTACCAGTCAACCGTTTGACACACCCTCTTATTCAATGGTTTTTCTTTATTTTTATTGTTTTCAACATTGTATATTAATACTGAAGACATCCAAACTATGAAAGAACACGTATGGAATTATGTAGTAAACAAAAACATGTTAAACAACCCAAAATATGTTTTATATTTTAGATTCTTCAAAGTAGCCACCTTTTGCTTTGATGACAGCTTTGCACACTCTTGGCATTCTCTCAGTCAGCCTCATGAGGTAGTCACCTGAAATGGATTTCCAACAAACTTGAAGGAGTTCGCAGTGGTGTTAAGTACTTGTTGGCTGCTTTTCTTTCACTCTCCGGTCCCACTCATCCCAAACAATCTCAATTGGATTTAGATCAGGTGATTGTGGAGGCCAGGTCTTCTGATGCAGCACTCCATCACTCTCCTTCTTGGACAAATAGCTCTTACATAACCTAGAGGTGTGTTTGGGGTCATAGTCCTGTTGGAAAACAAATGATGCCCCCACTAAGTGCAAACCAAATGGGATGGCATGTCTCTGCAAAATGCTGTGGTAGCCATGCTGGTTAAGTGTTCCCTCAATTTTGACTACGTCACCAACAGTGTCACCAGCAAAGCACCCCCACACCATCACACCTCCTCCTCCATGCTTCACAGTGGGAACCACACATTCAGGAACCGTCCGTTCACCCTCTCTACGTCTAACAGAAACACAGCGGTTAGAACCAAAAATCTCAAATTTGGACTCATCAGACCAAAGGACAGTTTTCCACTGATCTAATGTCCATTCCTTGTGTTTCTTGGCCCAAGCAAGTCTCTTCTGCTTGTTGTTCTTCCGAAGTAATGGTTTCTTTGCCGCAATTCGACCATGAAGGCCTGACTCACGCAGTTCCCTCTGAACAGTGGATGTTGAAATATGTCTGCCACTTGAACTCAGAGAAGCACTGATGTGGGCTGTAATCTGAGGTGCTGTAAATCGGTGGTTTCCGAGGCTGGTAATTCTAATAAACTTATCCTCTGAAGCAGAGGTAGCTCTTGGTCTTCCTTTCCTGGGACGGTCCTCATGAGAACCAGTTTCATCATAGTGTTTGATGGTTTTGAATCTGATGAGAGAATGCCATGAGTGTGTCATCAAAGCTAAATGTAGCTACTTTGGACAATGTAAAATATAAAACATATTCTGGGTTGTTTAACACTTTTTTGTTTACTACGTAATTCCATACATGTATTTTCATAGATTGGATGTCTTCAGTATTAATGTACAATGTTGAAAATAATAAAAATAAAGAAAAGCCACTGAAGGAGAAGCTGTGTCAAACTTTTGACTGGTACTGTATCTGAAAAATGAATGCAGTATAAAATTCGGAAACGAAAGGACAGAAGACTTCACTCAAGGGTGTGGGGTGAGAGAGGACTGCAGATTGTGTCCAGTGCTGTTCAATTATGTATTTAAATGTGTCAGTGGTGTTACCTGAACTGAACTCACCCTAAACAATACAGAAGTGAAATATTTTGCCCTGTGCAGATGAACTGCTGCTGCTGTCTGCCACTGAGCCAGGCTTACAGAATCACCTGGACCTGCTGGAGTAGTGCTGTCAGATCTAGCACCTGACAGTCAATCTAGCCAAAATCAAAACTGCAATCTTAAAAAAATCCCAAGTCTCAGGAAAACAGGCCTGTGTTCACTCTAAAAACTTTGATCTTTGAGTGAATTGCACTAACAGAAAAAGCACAACGTTCTATTAATGCAAACAAGAACAAAAAAAGACATCTCAGTTAAAATGTGGTGCCAAATGTCTGACACTGGTATTATGTCTATTGCACTGTATGGATGTGAGGTTACAAGTTTGGACAAGCACCCCAGGACACACTGCAGCCTTTGCTGCAAATTGCAGCCTGAGGGACAATGAGAGACCAAATGTCCTGCACACACTCACCCAGAACATGAACTCTTTATTTAGTTATCTCTAAATGAAATTTAGTTGAGTTATTTCTGTTTGTGTGTTTTCTGATTGAATGATTGGTTTATTTAATGTAGTGATGTATAGCGAACACTATGGGATGCCAGCGCCTGACCCTGACTCCCTCTGCCCTCTACCTGATTGATCCCACATGAATCCCTAAATACCCAGAAGATACAATTTTATTTGTATAGCACTTTTACCAATAGACCTTGTCAAAAAAGCAGCTTTACAGAAATGTAGATTTATATTTAGATCCCTAATAAACAAGAAGTGATAATGGAGAGGAAAAACTCCCTGCGACAACATGAAGAAGAATCTGTGAGAGGAACCAGACTAAAAAAGGGAACCCATGCTTTCTGGGTGACACCAGATAGTGCAGTTATAAATCATTACTCTTCCCCAACTGTACACTATACACTCAAAAAGTACTGAGCATGTTGAAATTTGTATGTAATCCTAATTGTGCAAAAGGATTAGTGCAGCTGGCCCAATAACATAAATTAGTGATAATAGATCAAGCCAAAAAACATTAACACAGACACTGATTTGGAAAGCATGTCTAGGAATATATCTTAGGCAGGCAGTGGAGCAGCCATGACTTAGCTGGATCAGATGTCCAATTTAATTTAGTATCACACACATCTGACCTGCATAGCTTCCCCTTCACTACAACTGTATCTCTAATCAACTTGCTCAATAAATTATTTACAATCTCGTCATAAATAGAACATGATAGAACTCAGTAAACTGCACAATAAACAGTCTAATTAGGAAAAGTAATACAACACAATGTCTCAGTCAATATACACACATCATATTGTTTTATTGTACCTATCACAGTGTGTGTGTGTGTGTGTGTGTGTGTGTGTGTGTGTGTGTGTGTGTTCGTCAGTGCATCCCAACATTTGGACACATAGACCTGGGGAAATGGAACATAATATGCCTACAGATTTGAAGGTCTCAAGTACACAGTGGCTTCCATCTTTATTAAATAGAAGACGTTCAGGACCACTGAGACTTATAGCCAGAATCCAACCACATATCCAAAAAACAACAAGCAAACCTGAAGGTCGATCGAAACTCCATTGGTCCTGGGTGACAGGAGAGTACCTGACAGAAGGACAACCATCGCTGCAGCAGTTCACCAATCAGACCTTCAAACTGCAAACTGGCCACATGGAAGCCATTCTTTAGTAATGGACAAGCACATGACAGCTTATCTGGAGTTTACTAAAAGGCACCTAAAGGATTTTTAGGTCATGAGAAACAAGATTCTAAACCAATATAAAAAACTTTACAGTTTTTAGTTTTATTTGAACAGCCCTTTTAACAATAGACATTGTCAGAAATCAGCCTGGCAGAAATCCAGATGTAGATTTAGATCCCTAATGAGCAAACCAGAGGCAACAGTGACAAGCAAAAACTCTCTGAGATGAAATAAAGAAGAAACCCTGAGGGGAAACAGACTCAAAAGAGAAGCCATCCTCTTCTGGGAGACACCAGATACAGTGCTGACGTCATGCTGTGGAGAGGCCGTTCAGCAGCAAGACTGGAAGGCTTGTCAGGAAAGCCTTTTTCAAAAGTGCTCGAAACCTCAGATTGGAGTGAAAGTTCACTGATACAGTGACAATGACCTGAAACACACGACCAACACAATACATGAGTGGCTTTAGTACAAGTTTGTGACCAGGCATAGCACAGGCTTGAAACTGACTGAACATCTCTGGAGAGATCTGAAAATAGCAGCACAGTGATGTTCCACATCCAACCTGACAGAGGTTCTGCAAAGAGGTGTGTCAAGCTTGAAGCATCATATCCAGGAACACTGTAGTCACTGCCAAGGAGCTTTAACAAAGGATTGAATGAAGGGTCTGAATTCATTTGTAAATGTGATATTTCAGGGTCAAAAAATGATATTTCTTTTTTTTTAATTACTTGGAAAACCTTTTCGTCTTTTATTATTCTGGATTTTTGCAGATTTATTTAAAAATAATTGAAAATAAAGGTTTAGAGTAAGGTCTAAAATGAGGAAAAAGTGAAGGGGTTTGAATACTTTCTAAAAACAGTGCACTTAAATACCTTTGACACACAACTTTTGATCTAAATCTTGGCATAACTAGATCTCTCTACACCTAAATTTAACCTGACCTGAGACAAAGTTTATTCATAATCATCGCTCTGACTAAAAGCCTGGACGTAACCATAATGTAACCTTAAACATAATTATAAACCTAATCCATATCAAAAGGAATTTATATTAGTTTTAGTTTTATTAAAAACAGAACAAATAGGCCCTTTTATTCAAATTTACATATGATCAAATGTAATCGTAAAATGATTGCACACATATTTTGCAGACATTTTGGATATTCAGCAAAACTATCAGTAAACACCTGTATAGCACAAACAACAACAACAATAAAAATAATAGTTTTAAGATAAGATAGACATGAGTAAACCTTACCAAAGCTGTAGTTTTATCCAAATAAATTGTTTTACATATGTTTACTGACTTGTCAACTTTTTCTTGCACGGAAGCAAGAAAGTATTTGAGTGCTGCGCCATTTATCACCGTTGCTCTTGTTTAGAATGATCCTTTGTTTGCCTCTGAATAAATAGTCCCAGCATATAGCTAGTAGTAACAAGAGGATCTGAACCCATCCAGACAAGGCAAGGACAACCACATAGCTCCTCCAGTGACAAAAGCATCAAACCGAAAGTGACATGACCAGACAGCTGTTATTTTTTTTTTTTTTCAGGGTGTAATTTGATGCACTGAAGGTTTTCTGTTACAGATTGTATTCTACACTGTATAAGGTTGAAGAGCGAAAATAAGGAGTATGTACCTTTTAATAACTTATTTGCAAAAAGTATAGAATTCCAAGAAGTTAAAAATGAAAATGGGTATATTTTGTAATAAGAAAACAATCTTTTTGCAGAACAAGTAGAACAGATATGTCAGGAAGAGACATGCTGATGAGAGGTTGGAGGCAGTTATAACAGTATTCCTAATTGGTATCCAAATTATTAGATATAACATTTATATCATATTCAGAAAGGGTCATGCAAAGATTTAAAATGTATAAACATTTCCTTCAGCATTAATATCATAGCATACACTGTTTGAAACCCAAAAAACTAATTGTCTTGGTTGCTATAATTCAAATTTCTTTGTTTCAGGGGTGTGCAAACTTTAGCAGTAATTACTCAGTAATCCTAAAGCAATTCTAATGAATAGGTAATAACTCTATGTATTATGTATAGGCTACATACACTATATAACCAAAAGTTTGTGGACAACTGACCATCACACCCATATGTGCTTGTTGAACATCCCATTACAGATCTCATCCCCCTTTGCTGTTATAATAAGCTCCACTCTTTTGGGAAGGCTTTCCACTAGATTTTGGAGCGTGGCTGTGGGGATTTGTGCTCATTCAGCCACAAGAGCATTAGTCAGGTCATTTTGTGCACAGGGGCATTGTCATGCTGGGCCCCTTAGTTCCAGTGAAGGGAAATTGTAATGCTACAGCATTCAAAGATGATCCTATACAACTGTGTGCTTCCAACCTTGTGGCAACAGTTTGGGGAAGAAACACATATTGGTGTGAAGGTCAGGTGTCCACAAACCTTTGGCCATATAGTGTAGGTTCTATATTCTATATACAATGTATTTGGATGGAAGCAGTGCATTCTCCATCACTACCATTGTTTTGCATGTAAATGGTTATTCACTGAAACTTGCTACTTCGAAAGTCTCTTAAGAACAAAAAGGGAGATAGTTAAAGCAGGCCAGCCTCATTCCGAAACCTGCTTACTGTACAGCTTCTGAGAGGCAGACTCTGCACAAATGTACATATGCAACAGGAGTAAGACTTGTCTTGATTACTGGACTAGGACTCACTTCAACAAATGTTTTTGCATGCTGGGAAATCTATGAAACCTGGAATACGCAGGTCTAAAGCCTACAGCTTATTACAGCTTAGTACATGACCATGCTCTAGATTCTGATGATATATCAGAGTATTTAACAGACAGATTTAAAAGCTGTTTTATGGACAAAACATATCAAGTGAGCAAAGCACAGCAAGCCTGTGTGGGATGAAAGCAACACTGACACTTGAATATGCACTCAAACATGTATGAGTTTCAAACTTACATGAGCAGCTGTGTGAAGGGGGAACTTTTAGTGAGCTGGGAAAAGAGATGCTGTCCCAGATTTGAGTGGTGGCGTGATACAACCTGGTGTATGATGAGAAAATCAGGGCTGTGCTTAGGGTTCTATGTTTCGCTTTTAGTAAAGTGAGAGTGCTGTCAGCAACATCAGTTATCAGTTTTAAACAGATTGTGTGTGAGTCATCCTGTGTAACAGAGAGAGGCACAAATGTGAGAGACACTTTATAGAGTCCTCCAATTACTCGAGTATGTGCTACGCATCCTCTGCTCTCCTTATACGACCTAACACAAACACATAGTTTCTGTCCTTTCTCCCTCCTCTCCTGTCTCATTCTGTGCCCCTTTTCATTTCCTCCATTTCAAAGAGCATCCTCTCTGATACACACAATCACTGACCATGGTCTGCTGTCTTCCTCTCTTCCTCTCACAATGTACGTCTTTCCCCAAAGGGTCAAAGGTGATAGAGAAATGAGAGATGATTTGGGCCAGAGAGATAGAGAGATGAGTTTATATAAGGGAGACTGAATAACAAACAGAAGGCCTGGGTACTGGTCCACTAATCCCCATAGGCTTACCTTATCTGCTTACCTCACCTCACCATGTCTCTCTATCTCTCTCTCTCTCACACACACACACACACATGTTTAAAATGTTCCATTGGCCACTCCATTCTCTGCAAAGTAACATTAATTCAGTATATAGATACTGTTTAATGACATCATTCATTCATCCATCTTCAGTAATCATTTTACCCTGGTCAGGGTCTGCGTTGATCCGGAGCCTATCCCCAGAAAACTGTTCAGGAATACACCCTAAATGGGATGCCAGTGCATCACACTGCACCATGCACACACGCACACACACACACAGTCACACACGTTCAAACCTTTACAGTCACCAATTCACCTATCGGCGTGTTTTTGGGAGGTGGGAAGAAACCAGAGAACCTGTAGGGAACCCAGGTGGATATGAGGAGAACATACACAGAAGCCTGTGCTCAGGATCAAATTGAGGACCATTTAATTTTTTTTACAGTAAATTTGTAGATGAATAGAATTTGGTTCCAGTTAATAAAATGCTCCACTGACCACTCTTACATCTGCAAATATTTGGATACTGCTTAATATATACATACTTAATAGTATGAAGCAGCAATACCAGCAGCAAAGGGTGGACATCACAATCATGACCAACTAGTTATATATTCAAAGCCAGTTTTAATTATTGAGTGTATTTGTATTTACATAAACATGGATTGAAGAAACATTTGAAAATGTACAGAGGCAAAGAAATGATGTTTAACTATAATGCACTGACAAAATATTAAAATAAACTCATCTATAAAACATTGGGACACAGAAAGACAGAGGCTAAGAGGAATAATGAAGCCCCACATAGACGACACCCTCATTAGCAGTTTAAAGGCTCTGTACCTTTAACATCTTCCACTTCTTCTGTTCTCGGTCCATCCCCCTCTTATTCATCCATCTCTCCTCTAACTTATTTATAGACAGCTTAGTGCTAGTGTCACAACCAGGAGGACCAGGGAGACTGTCCATAAGAAGGTTTCTGACTAATACTAATATAAAAATATACACAAATCTAAAAATACATGGGTGCCAACTGCTAACAATAGAAATAAAACACTAAAATAGAAAATACCAACTAGGCAGGTTAGGGAATTTGAACAAATGCAAAGACTAGGAGAATATTCTGGATTACTTATACTACTGGTACTGGTTTGGTATAATGATGAGGAATTTAGGTATTCAGAATTCTGGAGACATGAAGCAGGGGAATTGGTTTCAAAAACTGAGAGCACTTCCTCATCTGCAAAAGAGCAGTCTGACCTTGTTGGCTTATTCATCTGGGGGCTGGGTCTTTAGTGTCACCCATAGTCAGTGAAGGATTTCTGTCCACTGAACCAGGTAATGAATACTATGTAAAGCCAGCAGAGGATGACATCTTTTATGGACAGCTAAGCTCCCTCCCCAAGCCGTACTCCCTGTGAGGTCAGTCCTACTAGCTGTTGATGACCCGTTGCAGGTGGTGAAACACTGAGTCTGAGTTTCAGTAGCTGGAATGACTTGAGAACCAAAATTCATACCGAACGTCCTTTATGATTATTAAATCATTACTCTTTATAATTATAGAAGAGTAATGATTTATAATCCCATTATCCGGTGTTACCTAAAAGAGGATGAGTTGCCTTTTAAGTCTGGTTCCTCTCAAAGGTTCTTTTTGCCACTGTCACCTCTGGCTACAGTGAATTAAATATAAACCTACATCTGGATTTCTATAACGCTGCTTTGTGACAATGACTATTGTTAAAGGCATCATACAAACCAAATTAAACTGAATTGATATGGTCCTCCATGTCCACTGTCTTTACCAATGGTAAATCCAAAAGTGAGAAGGAGTACCCTCAAAAAGCTCTATTTATTTATACTGCAGATTATTTATACTGCAGCTTGGCATGAATAATAGGACAGTCCCAGTGAGGCGATAATACTGATTTTTCCTGAACAGACGCTCAATAGGAAAGTCTTTATTTAACCCGGAAAATGTGTGAGTCATGGGTGCTCAGCCAGGGCAGACTGGATGATGGTGTACAGGAAAGAAATCCAGCGGACATCCAAATGAGGGATTTTTTTTCTTAGACCTGGAACCCGATGGACTTTTCTGCCAAAGCTGCTCGTCAAGAAACACTCGTCAAGAAAGCCAAAAAAGAGTTGGCTGGAGTGGAGTTGATGCAATCACCAGCAGCTCTCAGCTCAATTAATGTTGCAGTGTGACCCAAACATGTAGGGGTGGCTGATATAAATGAACCCTTCCTGTATTTTTAAGATTTAAAAAAAGACATCAAAATATGCTTTCATTTTTGGCATCCACGTCAGATTATTTGCTGCTAACAAGCATCTTAAAATGGATTATTTTGGATTTTTGTAGACAACAGCACTACTAATTGTTGTAAGATAAATACAAAGAATGGTATAAAGAAGCGAGGCTAAGACTGATTTCTTTCTAGCACAGACTGTAGATTCATGCAGCCTATCAGTGGCAGTCATGCCAGGTGATTACACAGAAGGAAACTCTACCAAGGTTTGATTTCCATTTGGGATGACACTTTTCATCCTGCTTTGTTGACACATCTGTAACACATCATCAGCAGTGATTGAGACAGCTCATGTGAAATACAGTTGCAGGTCTAACAAGGTAGATTACTTACTCTATTATCCTTGTTTTTTCCCCCTAAAATGCCTTTGGGGGGAAGTTAAGGTTGATAGACTAAGCACAGACATTCCAATCAAAGTAAAAACTTAAACAAAAGGACAAACAGTTTAGTGTTTTTTTATTTGAGAAAAAATGATTACAGCTTTTCTGTTTGCCATGTTTGGACCCAGTATGTTATCATAGACTTGGAGCACTTTTAAAACAGTATTACACTTGTGTGTAATAGTTTGTCCCATCAGTGAGACCTTGTGATATAATGCACTGCTCAACTCTAATATTTTCATTGTCGAGCTATTGATAAATATTAGGTTTTAGCTTTCCCATCTAATATCACGACCAGCTGTCATTGGATATCCATCTGAATAATTGGGTATAGGTTTACTTGTAATGCCCGGAGCCACTGCAGTACAGAAAGTCCTGCTGTCAGCCACTGCTGAATCTTTTCTGGAGCTAAAATTCATCTTCTCGGAGAGTCATTTGCGCCACTGTTAGTCCACAGCTGATCTGGAACCTCAGTTTGTTTGAAGTAGTTTGAAATAGTAGCCTGAACCCAATCCTATGTCTGACTGATAAAGAGAGAAACAAGAAACACCCCATCTCCTTAATGTAAAGATGATGACTAAGAATCCTGAGGAAGATTACAAGTCATCCCAAGGGAGCCCTGGAGGAAAAAAATGCATTAGGTCTCCAGTGAGCTGTCACATTTATCTGGGAGTGTGACCTTGCTTATACTTAATTTTTGAAGTCATTGAGGGACCATCGACAGCTTTTTCTACTGGAAGTTTAGTGGTAGAGAAACTAGCAAACACTGAACCAATGAATCCTGCTTAGAGATGAGCAAGTGTAGCTCCTATTCTTGTTGAGCTCCTCCCTGCTGTTTATTTATTGCTGTTGCTCCAGCATCTGCTGCTGCTGAATCAGGATTTTGTCTTATAGGATGAGTGGCGCTTCTATCACCAACTCAAGAAGGACTCAAGATACAGACTGGGTAGACACAGAAATAGAAACACTGCAGACAACATGAGATATACAATAAATAGGACAAGATGGAACACAGCCTAAGGTAAAAGAAGACCCAGTATGAATGAACAAGACTTCACACAAAAATTCCACTGGGGCGAGGTGGAGTGATCACACTTGCAACAGCAGGTTGTGTGTATTTCAAATCTGAATGTCTGGATTTCTAAACAGTATGAATGAGAAAGCTCGAGACATTACTGTGCATATTCCAGCAACATCATAAACAAAATATTACATCTATCTATCCATCCTGTCCTCAAACATATGACCAGCATGTCCAGTAAAGGCATTAGAACCCAGACATTCTCCTTCTTGTTCTACCTCTCAGCTTGATGAAGCTGAGGATTGTTGCTGTGGTGATGTCATTGGTTGCCTGGCAACTGCTGTCTCTGGGTTACCCATGACTAAGGCTGCAATGGGAACATTTTGGATTATTTGGGGGTTGGTGAGTTCACCTCTCATGCCTAAGCGTTCATCTCCGTGAGAACTCCTCACTTTTCTCTCTATAAAGTTCATGATAATGCAGATAAGGAAGCGTCATATGTTTTATACTTTTTTTATAGTATATGAGACAGACATAGCAGTAGAAAGAGATGATGACACAGCACATTCAGACACACTGTGGCCCTTTTGATGGATTAACATAGCCTCAAAAGATACACGTCTATTTAAAATTTGAAAGACAACACCAGTGTTTTACTATAATCCTAAATTAAAGGGGTATAAAATAAGATGTAAAACATGATATTTTGTCATGCTAATAACATCTGCTGTAGGATCTGCAGTACATGCCATAGAGGAATTAATTAGAGGTGTAAACCTCAGGCTTCCACACAATATGATACAATTTTGATTCAAAAGGTCGACTGATATTTCAAAAGGACGATTTGATATTTGATGCTATGATGTGATATGATACAATATGATGCTATACGATACGATGCGATTCAGTAGCCTCCGATCAATATGTGAACAACTTTGTTCAGAAGCTGGGGTAGGCTTATCGTTAATTCAGGGATGATGATGGCAAAGAGAAGGACTATTTTAAGTATCAGATCACCTTGCTAGACTACTTACACATACACTTTATGGCCAAAAGTATGTGGACACCTGATCATCACACCTATGATGGTGTGATCACAGAGCTTGTTGGATATCTCATTCCAAAACCATGGGCATTAATATGGAGATCCCCCCCCCCCCCCCCTTCCCCAGCCCCAGCTATAACAGCCTTCTACAAGATTTTTTGTGTCTGTGGGAATTTATGCCCATTCAGTAAAAAGAGCATTAGTGAGGTCAGGCACTAATGTTGGATGAGACGGCCTGGCTTGCAACTGACGTTCTAATTCACCCCAAAGGTGTTCAGTGGGGTTGAGGTTGGAGCTCTGTGCAGGCCACTGGAGTTCCTCCTCACCAAACTCGTAAAACCATGTCTTTATGGACCTTGCTTTGTGATGCTGGAACAGGAAAGGGCCTTCCAGAAACTGTTAGCACAAATTTGGAAGCATATAATTGTCTAAAATGTCTTTGTATGCTGCAGCATTAACATTACCCTTCTCTGAAACCAAGGGGCTGAAAAACAGCCCCAGACCAATATCCCTCTTCCGCCAAACTTTACTGTTGGCACTATGCTTTCTGGTAGGTAGCGTTCTCCTGGCATCCGCCAAACCCAGATTCATCCATCAGACTGCCAGATAGAGAAGTGTGATTCATCACTACAGAGAACACCTTTCCACTGCTCCAGAGTCCAGTGGCAGTGTGATTTACACAACTCCAGCTGACACTTGGCATTGTGCACAGAGAACTTAGGTTTGTGTGCAGTTGCTTGGCCACGAAAACCCATTTCATGAAGCTTCTGACGCACAGTTCTTGTGCTGATGTTTCTCCCAGAAGTGAGTGATGTAACAGAGGATACGTGCTTTTTACCTGCTACGTGATTCAGCACTTGGTGGCAAACTCTGTGAGTTTGCATGGTCTGAGGATTCGTGGCTGAGCTGTTGTTACTCCTAGTGTCTTCCAATTCATAATACTAGCACTTAGAGTTGACGGGGGCAGATTGAGCAGGGCAGAAATTTCATGAACTGGCTTGTGGTAAAGGTGTCATCCTATGACATTTAAAGTCACCGAGCTCTTCAATACGACCCATTCTACTGCCAGCATTTGTTTATGGAGACTGAATATCTATGTGCTTGACTTTGTGCACCTGTTAGCAATGGGTGTGGCTGAAACAATCGAAATCAATCATTATGAGGGGTGTCCACGTACTTTTGGCTATATAGTGTATGTTTAAAGATATGAATAATTTTTAACACTCGTTTGCCTTGTTTTATTTCAATCGTTGTCTTTTACAGTTGTTAGATGTGGAGGTCATCAAGTACAAGTACAGGCTGATTGTAGACCACATACCTAAAGCTGTAGTGGCTTTATCCCTTACCCAAGACCAATTATATTATATTATAATGATTAATAGTTACATTTGAGTTGAATAAGAATTACATCATTAAAGGACAATCTGTGCCTTTGGACATATGACCTTTAGTGTAGTCTAATCTGCAAGACAGCACCCTCCTCTGGCAAAAAGTGAGCACGTAGACTCAGAGTGAGCAGCCCAGAGTCTGACCTATATATATAGCATATGTGAGGGAGTATATTTTAACTTGCATATATTTTATATTTTTAATTTACTGTCTAAAATATAAACTGACACTGTATCATCAGGTACCGTGTATCTTTGTAGAGTGTCTTATCTTTGGAGTTGTCATTGACTGCCACCTAATGGTGACACATTGCAAATTACTGGAAAGCTATCTGCTGACTCAGTGTAGATATTTCACTATGTTCCTAGAATCAGTTCATCATCACATAAGGCAGGGGTGGAGCTCATCATATCCAAGATGTTCCTCCTTTATGTTATGTGTGTCTTCCATCACATAAAAGCTGGAGAGGGAGAAGGAGCCTAGAGATATTCCTTCGCATTCACCAGTGATGTCTGAATGCAATGCAGAGGTTTTTTTTATTTATTTATTTATTTTTTGTTTGGGGGGGGGGGGAGCAGTTGGGATCACAGCATCTGTTTTTGATGAGTATGAGTGAGTGAGATTTTAAACACTAAAACTTGTTTAAAGATCCATCTAAACCATGTCTTAAGCTCCAGGCAGAGGCAATCAGGTTTTGGCTGAAATATCCTGGTGTTTAGCAGAATTCATGATGCCATCATTTTGCAGCAGTGCCTCGAACTTCCAGCCGCAATGTTTCAACAGTCTGACAGGTCAATGTTTCAATCAACTAAACAGTTGTTAAACTGTGATCTTACTGTGTGTCTGTGTTCCTATAAACGATCAGCTCTTCCAGACTTTCAAAACTTTATATTATAGACCTGAATGTGTTAACTGCTATTTTATGAGTGGAATATTTGTATTATTGTACATGGTGCTATTCTATTTAAGAAACAATACGCAAAGCTTGATAGATTATTATATCGAGTAATTCAGATGGCTTATGTATAATGAGTATAGGTGGGGTTTTATGACCCAGAGAGAACATAAATTATGCTAGAAGGGGTTCCTAGCTTCTATTTCAGGCACTCTCTAATATGAAAACCCTACAACAAAGTATATTCATATTAAAGTATTTTCCTAGAAGGGTTCTATTTCAGACACACACAGATATAAAAAATACTCTCTTGTAGGGTACACAGAACCTTTAAGTTATATAGTGTAGCGAGTTGGCGAGAAACAGAATGAGGCAGTCACACTTTCAATTAAAGCCACTGTACCATTCAGGGATAGCAGTGTAGCTGTGACTGCACTGATGGAATTAGTTTGTCTGTTTGCTTGGATGAATAGTCTGCATCCACCATGGCACTTTTGAAAGATAAACACCATCAGACAAGTGCAGCTTTTCCTAGCTATCTATTTTGCATCCAAGAGGATAATGTTTTTCTGGGAACCTACTTGGAACAATTATTACCTCTCAGGAAGAAGAAAAGTGGACATTTGACCACGTTTAAACCACTGTTCAGTCTTGTTTCTGAAGCTTTCTTTTCTGCTGCACTCTTTATTTTTCAGGCTGTTTCATAGCCAGCTCTGGACAAAGTACAGTGAAACTGTAATTAAGTAAAAGTATGGGAATTGTGTTACAATCTTACTCAATTACAAGTAGGGGTACGGAGGCAAAAATCTATGTAACTGGAAGTAAAATAAAATCTACATTTAAACATACTCAAGTAGTTAAGAGTAAAGTGTAAATATAACTGATAAAAACAGCTGCGCACAAGTACATCATGCCCGAGCCTGCATGGCTAGCTAGTTCACTGAGTAATCAGTCATGAGGAAAATATTCTGCTAACTCAGATAGACCTAGAAATTGGCTTGCTGGTTCTGTAATGCTTAATAACCCTTCTGAAATAAATGCTAAGGCATATTACCAATGGGGGAAAAAATTGCTAGCTAATTTATTGAGCTAATTTCCAAAAATTAACTAGCTGGCTCATTTAAGGAGCTAATTTGCAAAAGTTAACTTAACATACTTCATTCAAGGCAGTTATTTAATTTTTTACTAAGAAACACATAGACATAAACATTTTCTCTTGAAAATTGACTTGAGTAAGAGTACAAGTACTCACTAAACTATATATATATATATATATATATAGAGAGAGAGAGAGAGAGAGAGAGAGAGAGAAAGTAAAGCACAGGTGGATAGCCAACATGTAGCTACATGAGCTCTTATTTAAGTGTGCTCTAATGCAATCCATTTTATCCATCAGGTTTAGTCACAGTGAAAATGGGTTTCAATTCATATTTTCATACCCGCATAAACTATTCAGAATTCTGTCTCTTTTTCGATCTAACTCTACAACTGGCTTTTTGTGAAAGCTTTCTACAAATTAAACAAAATGATTCAAGAAAAAAAAAAAAACACGTACCAATGTTTTGAACCAACCACCACCAATTTATTAAGCTAATACTGTCAGTGAGATAGATAAACAGTGTTTATTGTAGTAACAAAGAGAATAGCAGCAGAGAAAAAAAAACATAAAATGTTGTGCTTGTCACAGTACAAAAGTATCTGAAGGAACAACAGAAAAAAACCTTCTGCTCAAAGATTCATAACAGAAGACTAAAGAAATCATAAACTGATCTTGTGTTGACATTCAAGCAAAAAGTGGTTTTCAACAGTAGAATATTAGAGAATGGTTTCTGCAGAATTATAACTGTATAAAAGTCCAATTACCAACAAAATGCTAAAGAAAACAAAAACCCTGGATGAATATAAAAAAATGCTACAACCATGCCCTCCTGATATAAACAAAATCAGTCACATTGTTTCAGTGTTTCACTGATGTCAACAGCAGTAAAGATGAATAACTACACATACAGAGAGCGACCTAAAGTCCAGCAAAGATGGTAAGGAGGTGAAGTTTTACAGTACACAGTCACTGCCTTGCACAAATATTGGCACAGAAAGCTGAAAAGCTGAAAACCAGTGTTATTTGGACATTGTAACATTGATATCTTACGTGCAAATTGCAGATAATTGCCATCATTGTTGTTGTGTCCTGTCAGGATGTACAGTGATATCTTGCCATCATGTTCAGTACAAAATAAATGCAAATCTTTCCAAAAAAAGACAAATACAAGAAGCAAAATTAAGAATTACTAAGCAAGACATCTACATGAAGATGCTTCTCAGAAGGCCAAAAAAATAGGTCGTTAGGGAGCACTTGACTTGTTTCACTTGACTTAATCCTAATGTGTTTATTAAAAAGCCAGCAAATGAGCTTTAGAAAGTCAGATTAATATTTTTGTTGGTTTGTGATGAAGTGACTAACACTCAGGCCAATGTGGTTCATACCAACAAGCGACATGAAGCGACAGCTGCTGTTGTTACTAAGCTTGCGTTATCCATTTATGTTTTGTTTTTTTTATTTCTGATGATTATGAAATGGATAGTACAATATAATTTATATATTTATATTTTGCTATATTTTTGGGAATATTGCAAAAGCCCATGAAAAGATGACACAGGGGTTATGCTTTTATTTCCACATTCATCTGTTAATCATTGTTGAATGGGAGTTTAACACAGGAAGGAAGTGGCGATGTGAGAGTAAAGAATTGGTGGATGTCAAACAACCTGGGGCCATAGGATTGGAATTTCATAGGAACTGCTGTATTTACCTTACTTGGATTTGCAAATTTAATCTCACACACGGGCAATAGTATTATTCCAGACTGAAGATAGTCGCAAAGCAGACTTTGGATTTATTTAATCTTATCCTTATCCTTAAACATTTAAAAGAACTGAAAGACAACTTTACATCTAAGATCACAAGGGTGATTGACTTCACTGTCTCTCTCTCTCTCTTTTTCTCTCCAGTGTATAGGACTCTGTGTAATCTTTCCTACACAATCATGGGAGCGGACATAAAACTGTCCTCCCTGGATAAAGACGAGGGGTTTTGCTGCTGTTCATTAGCATAAATCCCTACATCCATCTCTCTGTGTTCATAATATGGGGGGAGCACCTCGCTCTCCTCCAAGCCAGAGCTGTCGTTGTGGTCAAACGTCTTCGGCTGATCGTCATCATCCCCGTGGTACGAGTCCAGATCCTGTGAGAGACGAAAACAATGATGTCATTGAGTATCCTCGTAACATTAACAAAGGAGCAGCTCATGACCAGAGATTCTGGTGGGGAGGATAACGTTAATGGCGACATAGCCTCAGACAAAATTAAGTGGAGATTCTATCACACTTGACTTATGTGATAGGCTACTATCTAGCGAAATTTTTGGAATAACCCCATAATAGGCAGTCAAGAGTTTACAAGAGTGACCTGAACAAACTAACTAACGAGCGAACAGAAAGATGCAGTCTGGTCTAAAAGCCAGTGTCCTCTGTCGTCACTGTTTAACTGAAGAAATTTAGCAAAGAAACTTTTGATCACAGCTTTATTGAAATCAGATGTTAAATTTATAAGCAGTTGGTGCAGTAATGATAGATAATTGTCGTATTGTAGTTCTTTCTAATCAGGGAAAGCACTGAAAAATATGGACTCAAAAGATTGTAATTAACCATCCAGTCCGTTGTCCCTCCTCCACTCATAAACAAAAGGTTCACAGAGTGAGCATGGGGCAGAGTGATTCCTCAGAGTGATGTGTTCAGAAATGTGTGTGTGTGTGTGTGTGTGTAGGAGGGAAAAGACAGTGGAGGTTACAGGTAAGAGTGGGTCTTCTCACCGTCACTGGTTCTGCACTTTGTGTCTCATAGTACGCGAGTGGAACGTTGCTGTTGGGTGCCTGCACAGCCTACATCACACACACACACACACACACACACACACTCTTTTACCAAAGTCACTAATCCATGTAATTCATTTATAACTAGTTTTATTCAGCTCGCATAAAGATGACAAAATTCATCAAACAATGATTAATCATTTAATCATTCAAGATTTAATCATGTGTTGAGCTTCTGCAGTGGATCACTGCAGTAATCACAGTAATCCACAAGGTGGAGCTACAGCACTGTGTACAGGAAATCCATTTTGCACAACTACAATGACCTGCACAATGAGATAAATTTCCTTTCTGATTCTTTTCTTCTTTTTATGAAAAATCCCACTATTTAAAAACAGACTCATTTGTAGATGACTTTCATGTCCAGAACTCATTAGTGAAGAATGAGCTATTTTCATAAAACATACAAATATATATATATATTAATACAATATGCTCCTGCCTATTTAAAACACTACAATACTCCATCAACATGTATTAGATTTTCTTTTTTTTTTTTTGTTTTTATAACACAACAGAGCTCCCGGGTTTTCCTTTAATCTTGCACCAGTCTGTAGATGCACAGAAGCGAACAGTTCCCTTGACTGAGGAAATTTTTTACATTAAAGCATTTCTCTATATAGCAGCATGAACCTAGATTACATCATCATCGTCATTATTATTATTATTATTGTTATTATTAGAGATAGAGTCTGTATCTGACTTACATTGTAGGAGATCTTAGTGTGCTTCTGAGGAGGAGGAGGCTTGTGAGTGGGAGGACCACTGTAACACACACACACAGGATTTAAGAAGGGGTATATAAGATTGTTTAGTGGAAAAGGCTCATCTGTGATAAATGCTGAGAAGCTAGATCGTTGAGAGGCAAATGAAACCTGAAGAGCTATACTACTGTGAGGAGAGTGAATGTCCTGATGATGTAAGGTTCAAGATGTAAGATTGTGTTTTCTCACCTAACACACCATTCAGCCCAAGTTCTTTATAATATAGAAGATGAACTGTATCAGGAGTGTTAAATGAGGCAAAATTATAAACTACACAATGCCATGACCCTTCAAGACTGGAATCGGGCATCGCGTTTAACATTAACTAGCAAGCATATATGCAGAAACAGCACGCGGGAGAAAGAAGAGAGAGGCGGGGGGTTGACTTACTCTCTATTCATGCGTTGTTTGCGGACCATGACCACAATGGTGACGATGAGGGCGATGAAGAGGATGACTCCAATAAAGGCACCAATTATGCTGCCTGTAGCAGGCCCCTTCTCTACCAAGGGTGTCCCTAAGAAGAAGAGAGAGAGAGAGGCAGAGGGAGAGGGGGAGAGAGAGAGAAAGAATGTGTGTATATAACAAAATCCTTCCTGCATCGGTCATATGAACACTCGACAGTCAACAGTTAAGTGTTAATCGCAGTATGAATTATTCAGTATCTACATCAAAGCTAATAGGAAATGTGTGAAGCTTCAAGAGTGAGGAATATAAGTCTGGACCTGCTGACAGATCCTGTGGGCTTGACATCTCATGCTACTTCCTTTGAAATAAGTGAAAAGCTTAAATTACTTTCATTTTAACCCCCAACTTGTTCTGTTCGGCTTAGCCCATCGCCAAAGCCATTGGATTAAAGCAATCGTGTAGAAAAAGTCTCCACAGTTGATTAGACATGCTTGGTGTTTATTTGGCTATTTGTTAGCTACCAGGAAACTCCAGTGCAAAACTAAAGAATGTCAAACAGTGTAAGTTGAAAATGGTATAAACGTGGTACTTCACCAACCTATTCCCTTAAAGGTGCAACAGTTGTTTTGTTTTTTTTTTATTCTTACTAGGATACTAACTTGGAAAAACAAGTAGAACATAATAAAAAAAAAGTAATGGTTTAAGCCAAGTGCACAAGTGCAGCTGAGAGAATCCAGAAGCCTTGTTTGTGTTTGGAAAAGCCTCGTGTCGGTCAGTTTATAGACATTCCCCAATGCCCCTTCACTCCAGCCACATCTCAGTCTGAAATGGGCATGCACCCAGTGCAGCCAGATCATTCTACTGTGAGCAAAAGAAGTCACTCTGTGCTTCGAAAGAACTTAATGACAAGAAAAGCTGTAAAAGCAGAATAAACACTGGCAGCACTTTCTTTTAAGATGGAGTAATTTAGTACTGGTGAAAGTGATGAAGCCGGGCGCAGAATTAGCGATCTTGCTCCTGGACTTGTATGTAAACAAAATCTGCGTAAAGCTCTGAATGTTTTGAACGGCTGGCTTTACATAACGAATCAAGTAAACAGGAAACAGTGTCATGACAGTCCTTGGTAATGCTAAAACCACTAAATGTTTTGGGAGCGGAGCTTTGTGTACAAGGGCAGGACTGGGTGTTTGTGTGTGTATGTGTGTGTATGTGTGTGGGGGGGGGGGGGGGGGGGGGGGGGACGAAGAAAAAAAAAAAAACATTAAAATGTGTTTTAACGCCCAACGGTTTAACCCTAAAA
>CM075003.1:23028220-23030720 GCA_037576675.1 Pangasius sanitwongsei
CCCCCCCCCCCCCCCCCCCCCCCCCCCCCCCCCCCCCCCCCCCCCCCCCCCCCCCCCCCCCCCCCCCCCCACCCTCAAGGAATAAAAAACATTTAAATCTGATTTAACTCCCACCTGTTTAACCCTTAAAGACCTCATATTGCAAATTTTTGACACATCTTCCTTTATGCACTTTTAAGCATTCAGAAATGGACCAGTGTAATCACTTTGTAATCCACAAGGTGGTGATATACTGGTAGACTCATTTTGCAGTACTACAGTGACCTGTACAGTGATCGGAAGCATTGTGTTCCTGGATAAATGCTTCCTGATTGCTCAGTCTATTTGAAAACTGAAAGACTTTTTTTTTTTTTGCAAATGATTTTTGAAGTCAAGGATTTGAAGTGTGTTTGATGCTGAAGCTGAGGTCATGTAAGGGACAGAGCAGGGATGATACTACAATGTGGAAACTGTGCACTGATAGCTTTCCCTCTCCCTGCCACCTTGCTTCGAGTGATTTTACTGTGTGAGCTCGTCATTGCGTCACCTGCGTTGCCTCAGACGTGCGTTGCCTCACTGCTATAAGAGACAAAGAGATAGAGAGGGCGAGAGTTGCAACAGATACGTGGCCAACCAGAAATACCTGCTTACAAAGACAAACAGTGTGACACAACAGTGAAGTGATGGAAGAGAAAGGAAACAAAAGAGAGGCTCGGAAATCCACCAGATGTTCTGGCAGAAAAGAAAAGACCCTAAACACAATAGCATGAAGTGTAGCAGCTGACTGAATTCACCCCTTTTCCTTTCACATAACTGCCCATGAGCACTCACACACACATACACACACACACAACCCACACGGCTGTCACGTCTCAGGGCTGTCAATCAGACATTGGTCTACCGCGTATCGTGTCTCGGCCTGTCAATCTCCCAAACCAACCCCCCCCCAGCATTCCTCTCTCTATCCCTGTGCCTCTCTTCTGCTGAGGAGAACCCACACTGCCACACACACTCAGTCAAAGCAAACAGCACAACACACACACACACAACTATGTGTGCAAGACAGAATAAGAAAGAGAATGCAAGGCATGTACGGAAAGTGAAGGTCACTGGAGATAAAGGTGGAATAGGGAATGTGTGTGTGTGCGCGTGCGTGAAGAAAATGTCAGAATAAAAAAGCAGAAGAAAAACTAAATGTACTCCTACCAAATCTTCTCCCATCATCAAAACAGCATCTTAGACTGAAGCACTTACGTGTGTGCTGTGTGTGAACATTCTGTTTATAGGCAATAAGAAGCAAATGTGTATATGAGATAGATAAGATATATATCATGTGGCAGCAGTGCAATGCATAAAATCATGCAGATACAGGTGAAGAGCTTCAGTTAATGTTCACATCAAACATCAGAATGGGGGGAAAATGTGATCTTTGACCATGGTATGGTTGTTGGTGCCAGATGGGCTGGTTTGAGTATTTCAGAATCTGCTTATATCCTGAGATTTTCATGCACAACAGTCTCTAGCGTTTACACAGAATGGTGGAAAAAAAAACAAACAAAATACCTCCAGTGAGCAACAGTTCTATGGGGAGAAGTGTGTTGTTGATAAGAGAGCTCAGAGGAGAATGGGCAGACTGGTTTGAGCTGACAGGAAGGCTAGGGTAACTGAAATAACCACTCTTTACAACCATGCTGAGCAGAAAAGCATCTCAGAATGCACAACACATCAAACCTTAAGGTAAATGGGATACAACAGCAGAAGATCACATCAGATTCAATTGCTTTCAGCCAAGACCAGGAATCTGAGGCTACAGTGGGCACAGACTCACCCAAACTGGAACTATAAAGATTGGAAAAAACACTGACTGGTGTGTGTGCAAGAATGTGTGAAGAAAGATTTATCATAAGTAACAAAAAGTGGAAAACGGGCAAAAAGAGTAAGACATTAATAGTGAAACAATCAAAAATGATATTTTTGATTGTTATAGAGATGTGGAGATCCTTTTTCCACATGTCTGCCTCTAAAAAAGTTTGTTCAGCTCTCATGCTGCTGGGTTTGGATCCCCCCCCCCCCACACACACACACACACACACAAACACAAACACACACACACACACATCTTTTTCTTCTACTCTTTTATTACTGTCTTTGTGTTCATTTTTTTCTTTTCGATCGGTATAGCATCCCTAAAGAGTTCTCTATCTTTTTCTATCTTCACTCTGTTTTTTCTTCAGGTCTTATGATCACCACTTTTCAGATTCAGGTCGATGTTTAAGACTTCTTAAAAGTTTGAGCCTGTTTAAACTTTTCTTGTCTTAAGTAAGACTTAAAGTAAACATGTGCTGGCTTTTAAGTCATTACACACATTAGACACACATGAGTCACATTCAAGTAAAGGAACTAGAGCATGTCAATGGCGATGCAAAACCTTAAACTTGCTAATAAAGAGTAGTTTAATTGCTGACTCAACTGCTGTAATGTTTAGACTGTGAGTAACGAGTTTTCAATACGTACAAAGACA
>CM075003.1:23035720-23085248 GCA_037576675.1 Pangasius sanitwongsei
AATCAAAACCCTTCCTTATAGCCTTTGTAAAAAACATGAATGGGGCTACGATGGGAATAAAGGCTGCATGTAAAGAGTTCTGACATTTAATAAATCAAAGCAATAACTGGTCAGTTGCCTGTGGCACCACATTCCTTATTAACGCTATTACATCAAACTACGTCCTTATCACATCAACAGAAAAACGTAATATCAAAATATCACTGCATCTGACTGCTCCAAGCCTTCAGTGCTCCTACTGAGGCAGGGGTCTCCGGGCAGAGCGCCACGGTTACGGTCTCCGGGGTGACGGCACACTGTGAGAGGTTCAGAGATAATATCGGTCTTTCAGAAGACAGAATTTGAATTCTATGCCCTTGCATACTAACAAGTACCTGTAAGGTTTCTGTCTGGGGTTTTGTTATAGTTTTAGACTTCAGATTGGATTTGACATGGGAACTATTAAAGTCAACCTCCACCCTGAAACACGGTAAATATGTTATATTGAAATATTTGTGATACTGGTGCTAATCTGTTGGTTGGTGCTGTATTTTCGTTATACCCAAAGGTTTGTGTACGTACGCCGCACTGACATCACATTGCTAGCCCTGTTCAAATGGCGTTCAATGGGAGGGGGGAAAAAATCTCAGTGATCTCAAACATAAGGGATAACAGACAGGTTTCTCTGCTATCTCCTTAAAACAAAAGAGCTTCTTTTCTCACTCATCGTTTTCCAGAAACGTTCAATGCCATGTTACTAATGAGGAATCCAGTGTTTAAGTAGGGAAGACATTGACCTTTAGACTCAAAGTTCCAGAATGTAGAGACTCGGCTCGGCTCTTTAGCAATCCGTGAAGTGACAGATGTGATGGTGTTGACTGATTATGGCAGTATTAGCATGAAAGAACCTAAACTTTTTGAGCAGAGTGTACAGATGAGGAGGTGAGAGAGCTGGACAAACTAAAGGACTAAAGCGCCGCTGCATCACTCTCTTTAGGAAGAGATGAAGTGAGGGATAATTCCGACTAGTGTCACTATCAAGAGGTAGGTGAATGGCATTATGGGTAATGTAGCAACCCATTAAGCAAGGTGAAAATTCTTGTCAAGGAAAGAAGTTTAAACTAAAACATCAACTCAGAATTTCGTTACAAAATCTTAGATGTTGCTGATGTCATTCAGGGTGAATTTTCGGTCACCAAATTAACAATGACTACATCCAGCAGCATGCCCCTATACTGGTGGTATACATGCTAAAGACGATTTTGGATGTAAGCAATGAGTCCGTGCAGCATGTCTAAATAAGCACACATACCTTTGAGGGTAGGCTGTGTGACAAAAAACCACAAGTCAAATGGTCATAACATGAAAACTGTTGTAATTTGTTAAGTCTTAGACTTGATTATTCCTTTTTGTTTTGATTATTCTGCAGACACAAAACACACCACTTAAAGAAATCCATGCCTGTGGCTACTCTGTATTATTTTTTCACATCGCTGCATGAACTATCTCTGGCACAGCAGACGCTTCCTCTTGCTCTCTCCTGACGTGGCTCAAGGGCTAATAGCACTTACTGGCGGAAACACTAACGAAACAAGATCAATCCTTTAAAGGGATATGAGCTAGTCTCTGAAAAATTCATCAGCTTGTCTCACATTTTTGTCATCTGCGAGGAGGATGGAGATAAAAGGGAACGCAGCGCTCCGGCTGGGTTTTTTGGCCTGTTCACAGAAGCCTGCTCTCTCTCACCTCTTAACAGAACAGGCGACTGTCAGAGCTGATTAGGTAAAGACACTGGAGGCTTTCCCGAACCTGATGCGACCTGACATAGCAGTGCTGAGCATATTTATACATTTATGTAAGGTGAGCTCACATTAGCTTTCATATGAGTTGGCACCAGTCGCTTGAGAGCAGGACTGTAACAAATGTCAAGACCAAAGCTGCCATATGCCTAAAGGCTCCAGTACTCAAGCCTGGTGCAAAAGCCTGCATGCTGAGGCTGGATTCAGTGGCCAAAAGCAGAATTAAAAACAATGCCCAATTACCTCACTTTACTCCAATCTACACAATTTTCTTTTTACTCCAAATGTAATCACTCAGCCATGACATGTCAATTGTCCATTGGTTGCTTTGTTTTGCACTGTTGCTATAAGGCTAGTGGGCCTAACAAATAATGGAAATATTACATGCCATACATATCTACTTTAAAGCACATCCTTTCTTAATTAATACTGCAAGACTCAATAAACATGAATAAAACTTCCCCAGGTAGCTGAAAATTGTACCATTGTTGGAGCAGCCATCTTGGACAACTAGATCTAGACTTCTTTTTTCCTATTTAGTACACTTTGCTATCATTTCCTAAGCTCCACCTTCCTAAGAGGTGCAAATGAAGATCTACATAGAATTTAAATTTGAACATACTGACTATCTGTACTAATTTTCACAATGGTTTATTTAGAAGTGAGATTAGCAATTTGAAGCCATGAAGATATGTATTTGTTGAAAAGATCCTTGTTAGCTACATTGGCCTTGTAGTGCAAAATTAAAGATAGACTTTGAACACCAGCCATCTTCGCTTGACTACACTGGGAGTAAGAAGAAAATTGTTTAAATTACCTTTTTTTTCCCCCCAAAGTGGTCATTTACGTACAGGTATACATGTTGTATAAGTGATGTCGTTCTGTTTGCAGCAGACAGAAATGGCCTTGCATTTGTGTTTCATTGAAGAAAAGCCTGCGTCTGTAGAAGTGCAACCACTGCCTTGGGCTGTGTCAGGTTCTGCCTGTTCTCATCCAGGCCAGTGTAGTACAAATTTAACAAATGATCCCAATTTGCAGTCTGTAAATACCATGTGGGTGTTTGTGCACACTTTAATAGAAAGGCGTCTTGGCAATGAATGAACTGGCTATGGGAAAAGAACGATTTTACATTGTACATTAAAGCTGGGCCGGTCCTTGGCATAGGCCTTAAAGAGTTGCCTAGGGCTTCATCTAGAGAGAGGCAGCATGTTGCCCCAGTGTACCAGTGCTTCCTCTTCCAGAACTCCTTCAGATGGAGCCCAGATTTAGATAGCATGCAGAAGAGAATTGATGTGCACAGCAAACACTGTTACCTGTTTAACCATAATATTGGCTGGAATTGTACAAAACATCAAGTGTCTTTTGTTCTGCTGTTATTCAGATGATTGAATATTCAGACTGCTGATACGAGATGAAAAGATCATTGGTGGTAGGCAAAGTGCAAAAGCTTGCTACAGGCACTAAACATGCATCAAAGTGTGTGAATGTTCTTTTACTTAATAGCACAAGGTAGCAGTGAAACAGTGTACAAAGCAGTATGTCTAGAAGGGTAAGTGTAGCTTTCCATCTAACTGGTATGTGCGCTTGCTTGTCTTGGTCATGTCTCCTGAAAGGTGTGCTTATGTCATGATATTCTCAGTGTCACTGAAACCACAGTGCAACTCAGGACACAAGAAAGGACAGGCAGTCAAGTAAATGCTCACGTTCCACAAAACAAGCAGCAAAGCTAATTTGATCAAGACTAATATCATAGACATATCACAAAAATGTCTTAAAACACAAAAATGTGTCCTTCTTGGAGCTGACATGAGCAAAATACTTCTAACCTTGTGAATCAACTCGATGGTTGTTCTTTGGTGAGGTCAACAAAACAGACAGCAAGAGTGTGAAGAGCTAAGGCTTGTACTTTAGCATGCTGGAGTCTCCTGGCACTGACACTAGCAATGTGCTGAATCAGGCATGAATAAACTGTGACCTGTGAGATTGGCTTTACCATTAAACACTTTTTGCTTTGGCCTGGGAGAGTCCATCTACACCAGCTACCACCAGATGCACAACTAATGGACTCCATGTTGTTCATCTCTTGCTTCACTGAAATAGATGTTCTTGTAAATTGTTCTCTACTCGTCAGCGGGTATCATTACAGTATTGCAAAATGCAAAAAAAAAAAAAAAAGAACCCCACTGATAACAGTAAGTTGACTTAAATACAAAACCAAAAGTGCATGATACTCTACTACGTCACTGAAACACTGCCCTGTGTGACTACAGTGTTTATTATCGTGCTATCAGGAAGTAGTAAATCTTGTTTGGGTGCAATAACTGTGACACAAACATGAGTCCACTATTCACTTAGAAAGTGGTGAGCTATAAAAGCACTCAGATACGATCTGTAATATGTGGCCTCACAGGCCAAACATCAGCCTAAACCATGACTCAACACATTCATATGGGCTCGGCTCACATATGCTTGCCTGCCCAGACTCATGACTCATGTTTATCTAGTAGTATCTATCTGAAGAAAAAAGCCTGTCAAGATCCGGATACATGAAACAAATCACCAGCTGAAACAATCAGCTACCGAAACTAAAACTCTGTGTAGTGGGTGAGAGAACTTTTCCTGCCAGACTGGTTTAGCACAATGGCTGCTATATGATCCTGTGTTTTTCTGCCCGGCGATGGAGGCTCTGCTGAAAAGGTTAGAGTTTCGGGTCACAGCCAATACAAGCTTTTTCCACAGATTGTTACCCGATGAGAAGCTGCTGTGAGGGTTCACATGTAGTGAGGAGAACAGCAGACTTGCTCCGTCAAATTGGAAAAATGAGGTCTGGTCATTAAAAGCATTCCGTCCCACTGAAAATAGCTGCATGAGTAACTGAGAGTAAAGAAAATAAAAATATATATATATATTTTTTTTTTTTTTAAACTAAAACAGAATTGTTGTGCGATGCAGCATGGCGCTTGCGTGGTATGCTTTGACTAGGGCTAAGTTGTGTGTGTGTAGCTAAGGATATAAAAGACTGAATGTCAAGCCTGATAAAAAGCTTTGAGATAACACAGGATGTCACAGAACATGAGGCTCTTTGAACTGTAGGGCATTGTGGGAAATCTGTGAGTGACCTTGGTCAAGACTGTCGTTAGGCAGGGTAAACACAGCCCATCTAAAATCTCTCACACACACACACACACACACACATACATACATAAAAGGAAGAGACCGGACGCAAGACGGACAGACAGAATGTAAAGACAGCATGAAAGCTCTAAAGGTGTATATAAGGAGATGAAGTAAAAAATTAACTGTAGTATGCAAAGTGTCAGGACGTTTCAGACAAAGGTCCTTCATCAGCTGTGCAGGCAGCATGCTTCTGAGGCTGTAGGAGGATGTATAGCTATATACTTATAGTACTATATTATATATGTATATGATATAAAGTAGTATGGTTATAATACGTATATTATAACCATACTATATTAACCATATCATATACATATATAATATAGCATAGTATGGTTATAATATGTATATATTACTACATATTGCATTTTATAGGTAGTATTTTACTATATTGCTATATTTTCAGGGCTGCACAATTAATCATATATTAATTCTGGCTCCGGAGTTTGACTGCAATGTCGCTGAGCTCAGCTAAAGCTAGATAATCGCCTAATGTTAAATATATCGGCGTTTACGGCCTCAGGTGCATTAACACACAGGTTCGCTGGACTCGTGTTTTAACTGCCTGTTTTTATTGCTTTGAGGCAGTGTTTATTTATCATCATGTTTTAATGCAGCGTTCAAGAGACTCACTCAGTTAATGTAAGAAAGGAGCAGTCTAACTCTGATTCAAAGATTTACGTCAGAATTGATGCTTCAAACTCTCCAGTCAAGCAATCAGAGAAAATACTTATTGATCCCTTTTTAAATAGTAGCATTTTAAACATAAGTGGTAAAATTATCGACACCACCAAAGATTTTTTTTAATGATTCTAGAGAATGCAGGATAATGTTCATTGTAGAGGAAAACATTTTTTGTTTATTAAAAAAAAATGGTTGTAATAAAGTGAACAAACATGTGCTCCCTATACCTAGGCTAAAGATACTTAAACTCAATTTTTCACAACTCCACACATTTCATGTTGGCATGCGTTTCCCTTTGTTAAGCCAATTAGCATGTCTGCTTTATTTCTATAAGAGGTCATTTTAAAATAGTAGTTAACAGATTTTTTCAGCTTTTATTTACTATATCAGAGTTTTGGTGAAAGAAGTTTACACACACTTTGTTAGTATTTGGTGGCATTGCATTTTAATTGCTTGAACTTGAATCAAACACTTGGTGTGGCCTTCCACAAGCTTCTCACAATATGATGATGGAATTTTTGCTCATTCCTCCAGACAGAAGTGGTGTAACTGAGTCAGCTTTGTGAGCCTCCTTGATCAGACACACTTTTTCAGTTCAGTCCACAAATTTTCTACGGGATTCAGGTGAGGGTTTGTGATGGCCACTCCAGTACTTTCGCTCTGTTGTCTTTAAGCCATTTTGTTCAAACCTTGGCAGTATGCTTAGGATCATTGTGCTGCTGGAAGACCCAGTTGCAACCAAGTTTTAACTTTCTGGCTGATGTCTTGAGGTTTTGCTTCAGTATTTCTAGATAATCCTGCTTCCTCATGATGCCATCTATTTTCTGAAGTCTCTTTTTTTTTTTCTTTTTTTTTTTTTAGCAAACCACCTCCACAACATGATGCTACCCCCATGTTTCACAGTTGGGATGTATTTTCTTATTTAAAAGTGTGATGTAGCACAAATGTTTCGACTCAAAGAACCCTACCAAACAGTTTTGTAAGATCTTTATTTTGTGTTAGTTTTACTCAAGTGGCAGTCACATGAAAGGTGCACATTCCATGGTGACTGTTATCAGAGTGAAGCATTCAGGGTGAAGTTGGACACACAATGTTTGTATATAAATGTTCATGTCTCTTTGTCTTACTGGTTCCTGGAACTGCCTAGTAGAAGGGGCCTGCGAACAGGAAACCGATTATACGTCATCCTGAAGGGGAGGAGTTGATCCATTAAGGATGTTTAGGCCTAAATTTCATGAATATTTATATGTTTGATGGTTTTCTAGGCAATAATACAACTTGTTAAAGATGGTGATTATCAAGGTATTGTCTGTAAGGTTATAAATCCTCTGTGAAATGTAAAATGTACAGTTAGTAACTGATGAGGGGTTACGATTGGTCAGTTTTAAAATGAAGGAGGAGACTAAACTATAAAAGAACAGACAAAATGTTTGGAAGAAAAGAAGGGGTGTTTTTGGACCAGTAGACAACCGTGTACCCCATTTTTGTTATGTATTGAGCTGTATTTTGAACAGATTCTTTTGTTAGTTTTTTTTTTCCTTTTTACTTTTGTATTTGGGATTTTTTTTTCCTAGTGAAATTTTGATTTACAATGGACATTTAACTATGGTCCTTGTTGCACCTTTTTGGAATGTGTGGCATGTATAATTAAAAACAAACTTTCCATGGACATTTCTGGAGCTGCTTGTTTAGCCACTGCACCGACCATCCCACAACAAAAAGCCTTGTCCTTTTTCCTCCATACATAACGCTGATCATTACTGCCCAACATTTTTTTTCCATCAGGCCAGTTCCCTGGGAGTTCATTTGTGCCTCACTCCTGAATGATGCAGTCTGTATGGTCCCAAGATTTTTATATTTGTTTGTACAGTCGCTCATGGTACCTTCAGTTGTTTGGAAATTGCCCCATAAGGAGGAACTAGACTTTTTTTTTTTCCTGAGGTCTTGGGTGAGTTGCTTGGATTTTCCCCATTGTATCAAGGGCAAAAAAGGCACTGGCTCTAAAGATAGACCCTTTTACAGCCACAGGTCCCATTTAACTAGGACTATTGGTCAATCGGACACTTCTAAAAGTCATTACATCAATTTCTGGAATCTTCCAAACAGTATAAAGAGAGAGTCAACTTGCTTTATGTAAATTTTTGACCCACTGGAATTCTGACATAGTGAATTAAAGCTGAAATAAATATGTCTCTAATACTAACCCTACTAACATAAAACTGACTTGCTAAAAGAAATGCATGGTAACATGAAATGTGTGGAGTTGTGAAAAACTGAGATTGAATATCTTTAGCAAGGTGTAAACATGTGGCCCGAACTGCAAATAGATGCATAGACAGACATATAGACAGACAGACTGATCTTTCCATTTAATTCCTTTCCTGTTATTATTATTTTTTTTAAAAACATTCCGTAATATGCCAGATTATACATGGTTGGACATGGTAGTTTTTTGGGGTTTTTTTTTTTTTTCAAAGCATGCACACACTCGCATGCACAAATTAGTCAGCCAGATTAAATGAAGCAGACAAACATGTGCGCTAATGATCACTGCATGTAAAACACATCGATACACACTCTAACAAACCCATTAACATGCTGCTCTGAGTGTGCAGTGCATATGCAGCTCTATACTGTATGTGTGTAATCACTGAGTGCCAGAGCCAAAGATAGCATGTGTGAGCATTTGTGGATGAGTAATAAATACAGAGGCCCTGATTTACAATTCCAATATTCCAAATAATGTGCGCTAATTTGCGTGCACAATGGGAGAAATGGCATTACTCAAAAAAAGGTAATTCACAAAGAATAACTGTGTGAATTAAATCACAAGGGAGGAATAAATGTGTAGGAGTACATGTGGTTTTCAAGGTAGTGGTAGTGTCAAACTAAACCTAAAACTGAAACACTGTACAAAATACAGTAGTATATGCAAAATGAGAGTGTTTTGTTCATAAGGTACATTTGAATGAAATTGTTTTCATAGGTTTTGTTTAAATAAATATCAATTAAGGTATTTGTATTTATAAATGATGCTTTTATTTGAGGTGCGAACATGTGATTCTAATATGAAATAATATGATGTTCATTAAAAAAAAAAAACAGCTTTTTTTTGGATCATTTTGAGATACTGAGGTATAGGCTTGAGTCATCTTCTCACTATTAAAATCTAGTGAGTCATAGCCAGGGCAGATGAATGGATGAATGACTGACAGTGAGAATGTGTGTTTAAGTGGTTATAAGCAATATAACTGTCTGTTGCTGCTGAAGGAGATGGAGGAGGAACCATGTGGCTAGGGACAAAGGACAAATATATATATACACATAGAGAGAGAGAGTGGAGAAAAGGAAGGCAATAGAGGCATTATCACTCTGCCCGCTAGCCTTCCCAGCTGTTGTTCTTTCTCTCTTCCATCCCGTTTTTCTGTTCCACCCTCTATCACTTCATCTGCTCTCACCCCACCACCCTTCTCCAGTCTCACCCCCTTGCACTCGCTTTCTAATGCTCTTGCTCTCTTTCTCTGTCTTCGTCTCCTCCACATTCTTTCTATGACTCAGTGAAACAGGTCAAGTGTTACAGAATTTCCCCTGCAGCTCGACCTGGCAAATGTAAGACTGGCTCTCTCTTATATAAACACACACACAGAGAGAGAGAGAGAGAGAGAGAGAGAGAGAGAGAGAGAGAGAGAGAGAGAGCAGAGCGACTCAGGACGAGTGCATGGCCTCTCACTCTGGCAAATGACATTAAATGCCGTTTCAGTTGCCTTCCACAGAAATAAGAAAATGCTCCCTGAACCATGTAATCATATCTCTGAACTTGGCATAGAAGATCTGTGCTTTGGTGTGCTTGTGTGTGTGTGTGTGTGTGTGTGTGAATGCATTATTGATGTAGGCATGGAGTACTGCAGAGTTAATATAACAGCATGCTGTGGTAAGCCGTGGATGAGTGAAAGCTACAGAGAAGCGAATCAATGCGGCTGATGTTTTAGCAATATTCTGCAACTGTGAGTTGGTGAGTTGTTTTGCGCTGTGATGGGAAGGAGGCAGGGAACGCGAATGTAAGGAGCGGGCCTGGAATCGGGGCTTGATCTTTCTGCTCTCTGGTCCGTGTTTGAGTTTGCCGAGCAAAAAATAACGAGCACCATAAAAGACAGAAGACTAGAGAGAAAGACAGGCAGAAGAAGAGAGAAGTAGAAAGATGCGTGTGCTCTGCTGGGCTGTCAGACAGATTATTTCACTCTTTCCCCACACTCATTCATCCACATCCCTTCATCACTCCTGTAGCTATAGCAGCAGAAGGAAGAGCGAGGGAGGAGGGGAAGAAGGGAGAACAAGGAGTGTAGGAGTGGTGGAAGAGGAGTGAAGAAAGGGCATGCTGGGAGAAAAAGATTCCTCAAGTCTTGTGCCAAATAAACCATTTATTGCACGTGGGAGCGTCGGGGTTTGGCAGTATGACATCATCGCAATAAATCAAGACACGGTACGTTTTTTGGGCATATCGAGTTCGTACCTGCAGAACATTCAAAGTGAATAAAGAGACAATAACTTGTGCTTTTTTTGCTAGGTTTATTACGTAGTTATTAATCTTAAATGATACTATTTAGTAACTACTGTAAAATATTGAGTACCTACAGTAAAAGTAATAGGTAAGGTATAAACACACACCGTCCACTTTATTAGGAACACTCATATAGTTATCCAATCAGCCAATCATGTGGCAGCAGCACAATGCAAAAATGCAGATCGAGGTCAAGAGCTTCAGTTAATGTTCACATCAAACATCAGAATGAAGGAAAAGTGTGATCTCTGTGACTTTAACTGTGGCGCGGTTGTTGGTACCAGATGGGCTAGTTTGAGTATTTCATAAACTGCTGATCTCCTGGGATTTTCACACACAACAGTCTCTAGAGTTTACATAGAACAGTGCAAAAAACAAAAACCGTTGAGTGAGCGACAGTTCTGGGGGTGGAAACACATTTTTAAGAGAGGTCAGAGGAAAATGGCCAGAGATCGGTTCGAGCTGCCAGGGAGGGTATAGTAATTCATATAATCACTCTTTACAACTGTGGTGAGCAGAAGAGCATCTCAGCATGCACGAAACATCTGACCTTGACGTGGATGATTTACAACAGCAGAAGACCACATTGGGTTCTACTCCTGTCAGCCAAGAACAGGAATCTGAGGCTATTATGGGCACAGACTCCCCCAAACTTGACAGTTGAAGATTAGGGTAGAAAAAAAAAAAAAATCACCCTGTCTTTTTCCAGTCTTCAACTGTCCAGTTTCGGTGAGTCTGTCCCCAAGGTTTGATGTGTTGTGTGTTCTGAGACGCTTTCCTGCTCACCACGGTTGAAAAGACTTATTTGAGTCTGGTCATTCTCCTCTGATCTCTCTCATCAACAAGGTGTTTCAGCCTGCAGACCCTCCGCTCACACAGGGATTTTGTTTCTCACATCACTCTGTGGAAACCCTAGAGACTGTTATGTGCGAAAATCCCAGATCAGCAGTTATCAGCAGAAATACTCAAACCAGCCCATCTGGCACCAACAAGCATGCCACAGCTAAAGTCACAGAGATCACACATTTTCCTCATTCTGATGTTTGATGTGGACATTCACTGAAGCTCTTGACCTGCAGGTGTACATGTGTTCCTAATAAAGTGGACAGTGAGTGTATTTGAGTGAATTTGAGTGAAGAATGTAGATCTGGATTCACCAAAAGGTTCTGAGAGTTTAAGGGGTTAGAAATTGCATAGTCAAATACCAATGGTTTCATTTTGCTCTTGGTCCCAGTCTATATTTCAAAGGCAGTTCTTAAATGTGGCTTTACTGATCTCCTGGTGCCTTGTGTTACAACCAGGGCTGGAAAAGGTACTGAGAAATTATAATTTAGTAAAAGTGGAAAATCGTAATCAAAAGTGGAAAAAGTACACTTAAGTGAAAGTCAAGAAGTTGCTACTTTTAAATGTACTCAAGTATTAAAAATGAATAAGGAAATGCTTTTAACTGATGAAATGGAATTGTCATGTTTTTCATGCGAAAAGTAACTTTTATTACTTATTTAAAACTATTAAAGGTTTTCATTTTAAAGCAACTATGCTGTTTTGCCTGAAAACATCATTCAGTCTCTGTAAGCATGCTTGTCATATGTATGTGACTCATGCTACAAGGTTTCCTGATGAACTACTCAGAAATAACATAACCAATAACCAATATTTACAATTAGCTAAAAATTTGACTTGCTGTCTAGCCAATTTATGTTAGCTACTGGAATCGATGCTTGTCTAGACTTGCACTAGCAAAGAAAACAGGCTAACTAAGTTAAATATAGCAAATTAATGTTAGAAAATTAGTTTACTTCAGCATGCTTTTTCAAATTAGATGGAGATCATTCCTTCCACAGAGGTGAAAGAGACCTCATTTTGTATGAGTCTTTGCGTACTCCAGTATACTGAAGCATTTTACTGTGGCAGGGCCAGGCACGCTCATCCTCAACTTCCGCACTGCAGTCTGGTGGATTATCAATATTCAGACACGCATGGGTAGCTACAACGCTAACTACATTGTGTAGCATGAGAAGGTTACAGCAGAGGATGGATTGGCACGAGGTTTGATATGTTTCCTACGTGGATAAAATTGACTGGATGCGTTAAACTGAAATGTAAATAAAAACGTGCAGGAGCATTCGTGTGATATGTATATAGCATATAGCCATTGGGTGGATGAGAGAAGACGTGAACTTTGAGATTTGTAAGAAGTACATTTAAGGTTTAAATAAAAAAAAATTAGTCTTTTATTTCTTGGAATTGTAATTAAGTAAGTGTACAAATATTCAGTTTCAATCACTTGCTAAAATAATACTTTATACTGTACATACCATATACATATACATAAGAAGTACAATTACTTAAGCATTTTCCAACCTGGTTACAATTTCTTTAAAAAAAATTAAAAAAAAAGAAAAAAAAAACTACATCTTGTAACACACACCATGTATTCAAATACTGTGACATTATATTATTGCCACATCTTTTGTGTGTATGCATGTTAGGAGGATATGCCTAAAAGCCTATATTATCATAATCTGTTCATACAATTATTTTATATAGTGAGTATTCAAAATGTTTTTATATATATTCTGGTGTTTCAGTAAGTGAGCAGGCAGTATTAGTGTCCATAAGGGAGCCAGTGAAAGGGGTGTGTGTGTGTGTGTGTATTTATTTCCCTGAGAGGACGCAGTCATCTGCTCCCTTTCATCTTATGTTCTGTTTTTGCAGGTGGGCTCACACATGGAGCGGGAACTGGGTTCAGTCAATGCCAATACTTGAGGACCTTTTTCTAATGCAGCTGCAGAAGCAGGGGAGGGAGATAGATAGATAGATAAATAGAGAGAGAGAGAGAGAGAGAAGAAACAGAGACAGAGACGAGAAACAGAGACAGAGAGATGAGAAACAGAGCATGAGAGATTGAGAGAGTCCGAGAGAACCACAGAGAGAGAAAAAGAGATACGGAGAGAGAGGTCAGCTACGTTGGTACACATCCTCGCCTCTGTTAGCCCTCTCTCTGCTTCTTTCAACATGCTGTTGTGGCAGAATGCCAATCCCGATTTCCCACATTGCATCAGACATCCTGGCTGCTTTTTCTCTGTGGCAGCACAGAATCAGATAGAGGGATAGGAAGATGAAAAGAGGAAACAAAGCGTTTCCCTCATGTGTTCCTAGCTACAATTAAGTTCAAAATGATCTCCACTAAAAAGAACTGATGTAATTTAATTTACCAGTTATAAAAATAAAAATAAAAAATTAAATAGAAGTGCATACTGCCTGTGATCTAAATAATCATTTTGCACACGCTTCCTTTTTTTTCCGAGCCGTATAATGTCATGTATTTCATTCAAGAAGATGAAGGAAAATATGGCGAAGATACGATGCCCCTGGAGCAGAGAGGGGTAAGGGCCTTGCTCCAGGGCCAAACAGTGGCAGCTTGGCAGTGCTGGGGATTGAAACCCCAACCTTCTGATCAATAACCCAGTATTCTCTTACTGTTATTGCTGCTTTCAGTAAATTTCAACAAATATATCCAGAGACATCCAGTTGGAGAAATGATTTCAAAAATTCATAAACAAAAGCAGCTGGCAGTGCAGTCAGACTTTTGGACCCTAACACACCGTGTATCAGTTCTCCCGCATTTGTCTCTAATTTGTGGAGTCACCAATTTTACTAAATTACACACTGTCAGATTTTCAGCCTTAGATTTTGTGAAGCATCTGTTACTATAGAAACGGTAACAAATCAGAATGAGTGCATTAAAATAAACCTAGGATTTACGTTACAGGCGGATCCACTGTCGAAACTGTGCTACAGAAAATTAATCCACACCTTCTGATTTGAGAATTCAACCATGCTGTAGTACAATTAACAATAAACCCTACATGTTCTAATAGTGTATCACTGTTGCTATGGCTACCTGCAGGTCGAAATCTATACCTTCATCTCTACCCACCTCTTCATTTCCTTCTCACACACAGCTTAATAAGCCACTTATGTCCTTAAATGTCAGAGGGTCAGAGGTCATTAGAATCCATAGTATTGTGCTCCATCGTTACTGATGCTTCGGTGCTCAGACATATGATCAGTAAAATCCCCACTGGGACGGATCGGCTATTCCATTGTTATCTGTAGATAATGTCTTAACCCAGGTGTCGCTACGGGAGACATCGTAGACCAGACCAATCTCTCAAGCCAACAGCCTGGGATAAAGCAGTCCCCTGCTGTGCCAGCGTGTCCACCCCGCTGTTAGCACAGAGGATGAGGGGAGTGTATGACATGGCTGGAGGGCTGAAATGCACTGGCGCACCCGCATTTATCAGCTCTGCTCTGCGTGATTCCCTTTTTTGTAGAGCATGCAAGGGGGGAAAATGGGCATGTGGACTAGACAGCACTGTCTGTGCATTTTGTCTAGTGAGTGATCTATAAACACACACCCCTGTACTCATACTGAGTCACAAAGCACACAGTCACCAAATACTCTTTCCAGTGACGATTAGGCTCTTCCCATTACTGACCATCTTCAGAAACAATGTATTTTAGTCCCCAAAAGCCACAGGGGATAAAATAAATGTGTGCATTCCGGCAGACAAATGGCCTGAGGAAAGCGGTGTGCTGGTGGGCATGTGTGTTCTGCGCTTGTGTTTTAGTCATCCACAAATCATTACTCTGTCCTTTGCTCATTCTGTTTGTCCTCCCACTCTAACAACTCTGTAAATACACAGCTCTGTAAATGCTCAACTACACTGAGCCCTGTTTTGTCCACTGGTGCACTGCTGTCCTCCAGGAACTGATAGACTAATAAACGCATCAATAATACATTCAGCAGAGAGGGGAGAGAGAGAGAGAGAGAGAGAGAGAGAGAGAGAGGCAGGCATCTGGTCCTCACGCCAGGTTGCAATCCAAAGCAATTAGAGCGGGCAGATGGCTAAATGACCACGAAAAAAAAAACGTCCAACTCCAAACGACAGCGACATGTACAAGTGTGCCAAGCGCGCCAAGATTCTGACCCCATCAACTCCAAAAAGAGAGCGAGAAAGTGAGTGAGTGAGTGAGCGAGCGAGAGAGAGAGAGAGAGAGAGAGAGAGAGAGGAGAGGGGGAAAGGACAGAATGTAGGGCAGAGCTACTTCTGGAAGAAAAGTCTGTCGTTGTATTAACCGTTGTAACAGGGTCACCTGCTAATGCATTCGTACGACTGAAGAAAATGCAATCAGCTGAATGCCTCTGGGTGACAAAAAAAACCAAAAAAAACCACACACACCATTGCCATAGCAGTTTTCAGACTTGAAATTTTGCATCTTCTCTAATTTAAACAAAGCAGCCTTTGATAGCAGAGTTCAGTCCCGCAGGGATTTAGCTTGTTTCTCTTTAACTGATAACTTCACTCCCACAAACACCAACGCCAAAACCAACAAATCCACATTCCTCTGTGCAGTGGGCTGCAAGTGCACACATTAGACACACACACACACGGGATTTTAAGCTTCTTTCTAATCCATTAAACATCTAATGATTTTTAGCATGATGTCTGAACACGAATGAGATGTATACCACAATCCACGTGCAAGTGAAGTCAAATCTGAAAGCCTAAAATCAATAGCTCGACCAAAAGATCTTTAAAGTGGATATATAAAGTATGCACAGCCCTGTTAAATTCACAGGTTATCATATTTTGTACATGGTTTGGGGTGATTTATGCAGGCTTGGATGTTTTGTTTTGTTTTTTGTGAGAAAAGGCTACCATCTAGCCACCCTACCCCAAATACAGACATGTGAAGAATAATAAAGATGGATGTCAGTACTTGCCAGATAGTCCTGCAGCTAGTTCAGTGTTGCTGAAGGTCTCTTGGCAGCCTCCCTGATAAGTTTTTGGAGTCCTGTTCTTGGTAATGTCCCCGTGGTGCTCCATTTTCTCCACTTGTTGATGATGGCCTTCACGGTGCTCCTTGCTACATCTAATGTTATGAAATTTTTTTCTGTGAGCCTCTCCTTATCAGTACCTTACGACAACAAGATCTTGTACAAAGCTTTGTAAGCTCTTTTCAGACCATGGCTTCAGCAGTCGGATGAAACCTAGATTATGTCAAGAAAATCCTACAGAAACAGCAGATCTTTATTTGGGGTTGATCAGAATCACTTCATTGTTGAGAGACTTACTTTTGAACATTGTTTTTCTTTTTTCCCTTTTCCCGTTTGTTTTTCACTTGAATACATCGCATTAAAGCTAGAAAGAGATTTGACATGATCTATCTTGGTCTATTTTTCACATCACAAAAACCTGCAATTTTAACAGGGTTGTGTAGACTTTTTTTTATACCCACTGTACAACCCTACAACAGAGTATTTCTCTATCAGACAGGATTCCAAACTGGAACCGCTTTAGGAAGCTAAGAGCCTTTAACTATACAATTCACAGTTGCCTTGCGAACAAGTTCAGTAGATTAACAGGCACCAGTGTTTATCTTCATTCATCCGACAAGCCGTAAAAGAAAAAACCTACTCGGTACTGATTGATGTAGAAATACCACAGGCTTCGCAATGCTGTAAATATAACATGCAACAACGTTTTTAATTAGCAGGCGAGTGCAGCGTAAAGCCGCCATATAACTCTTCTGCTAGCAAAACATGCAGTCACAACACGGTTAAGCATATCAAGAGAAAATGAAGCTGCTAGCCAGACTCAAATAACATGCTTTGTGTGTGAAAACACCACAGCTCTTAGCCAAATGTTGGCCGAAGACTTGTCGCAAATGAGGGCGCAAAGACGATGTGGTTCCTCAGACACTTTATATACTCATTTGTGCCTGTATGAATCCACATAACTAGCTAGGCATAATTTATTACATTATGTTAGCTATTATGTTTAGCCTAGTCATTTAGGTTGCCAGGCACCTGCGCAGCACATTACAGCTTTTACTTTCTCAGCTGGCTAGCTAACGAATTCACACAAGACTGTAAGTCTAAATCATCATACACTCGCATGAAAATACATCATTCAGCTGTTGCTGTGTAAAGAAATCCGACAGTTCCGTCCTCACACTCGGGTATGGTGTTTGTGTGGAGGAAGAAAGTCACACTGGCTTCAAGATGGACACTACTACTCTCTTCATCTATGCAATGTACTTTCATTCATTTCTATAAATAATAATGTGCAACAACACAGTAATATTAACCACATACACAAACCTTTTCAAGATCTAATAAGATACAATTTATGACAAGTTTGTGATAATTGTTTGAACAATTCTAAGCTAGCAGTTAAAAGCTTCCCTCTTATTTGTTAGAAACATCCACCTCTTAGCTCCAGGAAGAAATAGGAAAACAAACTGCACATACCAAACATACCAGTCGTTTAGGGAAAATGCTGTAAATCTCATTTTTCGCCAGAATCGCACTCTGTGCTTGAATGGGCTTGTTTAATAATCCATTAGAGACTTTAGATTTTCAGACGCTTGTATTTGGGTTATCTGTGACAGGAGATACACAGTTAGTGCCAAAACACACACACACTTGCAGTTTTATGGTTCAAGGAGCTGAGAGGAGGGAAGCGCAGAACACACTTGACGGTAAGAACTTCACATGTCAGTGTTATTCTTTTTAAAATACTTTAATTACAAACCAAATTAAAAAAAAAAAAAAAAAAAAACAATACAAAGACTAGCAACCCTAAAATGGAAAATAAATCTTAAAACATAACATTGTTTAGTGGTGTTGGTAGGTAAAGTGTCAGAAAATGTTCGTCAACAGGGCACAGCAGAATCATGAATTATTATAAGCATCATAGCACAGAAATTAAAAATGCAACAATAAAGCACTGATCGAGCACTGACAAGATGGTTTAAAACAAATTAAAAGCTGTTAAATCAAGTCAGTCAGAACTGAAGAAATAAAAGGTCCTTCATGCTTCCCATATGTATATGTATATATACACAAAAATGTGACATCAATTATTCAACCTTATTTTTCTTCATCATCACACGTTCATATTTATAATATTTATACTATGTACAGAGAGACAGGTTTGGTCAGGTGACATTTAAGGCTTCGATTCTAATCACACAGGTTTAAAACAGAAGTGGACGACAACGGCATGAAGGACGAAGGGATCAAGAGCTGTGGAAGTGAAACTGATGAGCTAAGAACCTTGAATTTCTTCGCAGACTCCTAGCGCAGAGGTTACACCTCTTCCTTAATATTCTCCGAGTGTGCTGTCCTTAGCTGCTCCGCTTCTTGAGGAGCCTGAGCACCACAAGGTCGATGTGTTCTCTGCTAATTATCAGCGGGCACGCTAAAGCCCTCAGCGGCAGAGCACCGATTCCCTTTAGCAGGGCTGACGTGCAGCCTCGTGATGAGTGAACTCAACCTGATCCTGCGGTGGAATGATGCTCCAACTCGCAAACTACTTTACCCAGCATGCCTTGCTCTCACTCAGTGAGGGACGCTCTTATAGATTCAAGGACAGCAGGGTTGACGATAATTTACAGGACTGTGTATGTGTGATGCCCAGTTTAAATTGTGCTGTGTGTGTGTGTGTGTGTGTGTGTGTGTGTGTGTGTGGGTCCAAGACCCTGGAGGAAATTACTACTCTGAAGTCAGACACAGTTTACCATGCTGACTCACACATGTACACACACACACACACACACACACACACACACACACACACACAGAATCAGGTGGACAGTTGGCTCTCTATATGTGTGTGAACAAGGCTGCATCACTCACTAAAATAGGTCTCTATAGGCGTGTGAGACTTCACTGCTCTCTAAAAATAGGTGTCTACAGTACACTAGAGTGTGTGTGAATACACCGCCCATCGATATAGCTCTTGAACAGATGGATTTAAAAAAAATTCGTGTTGTGATGATATTTAATGCCATGCAGTTTAGGCGGATCTGTGAGTGAAACACCTAATAATCAGTGGTCCATCTATTTTCCTATTTACAACAGATGTTTGGACATTTATCACAACATCTTCAGTTAAGAAAAATAAATTGTGTACATATGTTGTGGACACCTTACACCAAAATATATATATATATACACACACACACACACACACACACACGATCACTCTCTCTCAATGATTAATTTCATCACACTTTATCTCTCCCCCTCTCTCTATGAATAGTGCCCGCCTTCAGCCCGAGTGACAAAAAAGTGATAAATGAAAAGAACGGATTAGAATGAAGGGATACAAAAACCCAACTGTGAGAGAAGAGATATATTTAACTGTGCGGCCATGGCAACCAATTAGGATGTGTGCATTTATAAATATGGAGTTGATTAATTAGCTTTGTACAATTAGAGATTAGAGCTCAATGTAGCAGTAATGATTATTTTCTGAATTAATTACAGCTTCTCCATGCACACAGATGGAAGGTCAAGGCTTTATGTGCATCGAGTTTATTAGAGTTGGATCCTTGGCTGGTGAGGAAGCAGTTCTACCAGCTCACATGCGTCAAATGGCTCTTCCAGAGGAAGTTCATTTGTCCATCCTTTCATTCTTTGATTTAGAGGTCAATTAGCCATTCCTAAATAAAGCAAACACCAAATGACTTGCTGGTCGGGATAAATGATGAGCACTTGAGCTGGGTGGCGCTATAAATGGAATGAATCAGAGAGAATCACTAAAAGTGAATCACTTGGGACTATTTAAGAGAGAGATTTAGACAGTGATCAGGAACAGGAAATGTGGTCTCACAGAAACGACCAGTTACACATATGATCCGCAATTCCCACGTTAAAAAGACTATTTAGTGGAGGCTGGATATCAGACAGTACAGCTACACAACGCCAAAATATAAACAATTATTTTCAAGTAAAGTTGTGATTAATAGACTGCAATTAGCAAGATACGTAATGTGATTTGTCTCAATTAGGTATGTGCAGATATAATCGGCCCAATGATTTAATCTCTATATTTAACACACACAACACAGCTTTCAAAACATCAGGACCTCTGTGTTCCGTTCAGGAAGAGGCACCATTTTTGGGCATCGTGTGTGCTCCTTGTCCTTATGACTTATGTAGATTTATGATAAGGTTCCTCATTTGGGACCTTGGGATTTTGAATCAGTATATCACATGCATCCTTCTGAAAAAACTGATTCCTTTTTAGTAGACGAGGAAGGTTGGAAACAAAGCAGACTTTGCAAACCGTCTCTTTGATACAACCTGGCGATATCCCAAACTGTGATAAAGGGTCTTAAAGGCTGATAAATTTATTATGACGCTTTGATCAATTTAATAAGGGCACAAAAGACTTCGCGCACTCATCTGATATTATCCGGTGCATTCAAACCATGTATCAAAAACCCTTATGATGTTTTAAAACAGCCATTTGTTGAGTACTGCCTTAATTGCTGCTTTCCTTCATCTAATGCACCTAAGTGCAGTGGGCAAAATGAAGACTTTGATGTGTGTCCAATCATTTGAGAAGCACTGCTTATAACAGAACACTTCACCTGGAGAGTCTGTCCAGAGTCCAGCCTCCAATCATCTAACTGACAGGATATAGTGGGCCAGAGAGACAAAGCAAGAGAAAGGAAGAGAGCGAAGCAAGGTCACAGCAAGAGACTTATCCGACTTGCTCCACAGTCCCACGGCAGAATTGAAAGGAAAAAAAAGAATAATAAGAAGAATGAAATAAATCATTCTGACCAAACCCTGATTACACACATCCACTAAAGCACAGTGTGGATACGTGGAACATCATCTTGTGTTTCAGTGTGAGAGAGCGTGTGTGTGTGTGTGTGTGTGTCTGGGTGTGTGTGTGCGTGCGTGCACGTGTTTTGGATAATGATGTGTGCACATTTAAAGTCTCCCGTTTCTCTCAGACATTGTCTCCATGACAACCATTGCTGTAAATAGGAAGTACTGTATAAACCTCTTATTTATGTTTCTGCTCTCTGTCCAGTCCACCATCCTGTATCTGCCCTGTATTCGTTTTATTAATCCATCCATCCAGCCACCATTTCTGTCTCTCTCTGGTGTGTTTTTTTTTTAATAATATTTGAGAAATAAAATGAATAATCTTAAAACCGAAAGAAAAAAAAAATCCTTTGGGAGCAGGTCCGCTCTAGTCTTTGTTCTCTCTCTCTCTTTCTCGCCATCTCTCCGTCTCCCCTTTCTTCCACTCTCACACGTAGACTGCGGTCCGGGAGATGATAGAGCCATCTCTCTGTGACTCCATGTCGTCGTCCAGGTAGGTGGAGTTGGGGTCCTCGTCGTGTGGGCGGAGCTGCAGGATCGGCCCGCTGCCGCTGAACTGGTCATAACGTTCATCCTCCTCCTCCAGCTCATCAAACTTCCTGCGCTCAGCTTCATCCAGCTCACCGCTCAGCAGAATGTCCTGTGCTGTGGGTGTGTTTTCTACCAAGGCCACGCCCCCCTGGTGCAGCCCGATATTTCCTGATTTCTCAGAGAGCCCCACGTCCCCCTTGTAGATGGGTGCATTATTGTTGCCGTGATTGCCTGTGCCATTCTTGCTGCCTGAGGAGCCGAAGAGACGCGCCACTGAGTCATAGGGGGCGGAGTTCCCCTTGCTGTTGCCCCGGTAACCCTGCTGTTGCCGGCGGCTGCGTGTTATCAAGACGCCAATGAGGGCACCGACCAACAGGAGGGCCAGGAAGCTGCCGATGACTGCGCCCGCTACCACACCCACATTGGAAGGAGGCATGGGTGCTTCTAAAGGAGGAGAGAAAGAAGAACAGAGCAGAGCAGAGCAAAGTTAGGGAAAAAAAAAAGATGAGAAAAGGAAAAGAATGAGAGATATGGTGGGGGGAGACAGTGATTTCCAGATGCTTAATTTCAGTTTCTCACACTGCAGAGCCATGTGACTATGTGTTAATGTGTCATATTTGTGTGTGTGTGTGTGTGTGTGTGTGTGTGTGTGTGTGTGTGTGTGGCATTTCTCCTCAGAGGGATTGTTCTCTGTAAGGCCAGTTTATTGCATTCACATTCTAAAAGCACCAAACAGAGGGGAGAAAAACGGTACAGCCATGCAGCACCATAACACACCAGAGAACAGGGAGGGATGGACAAATTGGATTGATGGAAAATTGGATGGATGGATGGATGGATGGATAGATGGATGGAGGGCAGAGGAAAGGAGGTGCTGATTGACAATGTGAGATAGCACACAGACAAGTCAACCTTGAAGGCACAAAAATAGAACAGCACACAGCTTTTCCCTCACTTCCCAATAAACCAGAGTGAGTGTAAGTGTATGTGTGTGTGTGAGTGTGTTAGACTGACAGAGCTTGAGGGGAAGGTGTGTGAGGGTGTGGTCAAGCTCGAACATGTCTAACCTTTAATAAAATGCACTCTTGCAGGCTTAGAGAAATTTTCCTACAGAGCAGAGACAGCTTACCAGTGTGCCATGTATGTGTGAGAGATCAGTGTGGGCGTGTGAGAGTCGGTAGAACCCCCATCACTTGACAGGAATGTCTAAGCAAGATGTGTAAATCCACCTCCCCTCTCTCATGCTGTTCTTCCTCTCTCGTTTAAGCTCTGTTCCTCTCTCGGCTTCTTTCTCTCCGCTCTCCTTGCTGCCGTCCCTGCAGGATAACACTGTCCTAAAAGCAATGCTAAAACGGGAGTTTTGCTATGCACTGTCCCTTGATACAAACACTCAGACACAAGAACACCCCGTCTCTCACATCCCATCACCTCTCTCTCACTTCAGCCGTTACCTCTCACCTCGACTCAAAACACACACACACACACACAGAGAGAGAGACAAACACACACCTGTTATCTGCGCAGGGCTTCAAAACTGGCAGCATGTAGGACATTATTTCTCCCTGAGTTAGTTCTTGTTTCTTTTTTACACCTCATTATACGCGCCTTTTCCACATACCTCATACACAAACACACAACCTCCGCCACACTTTCCAACCAGACGAAACAGTTACAGCGTCTGTCCTTATGGTTTAAAAACTGCATACGCATCAGCGAGGGAGTTGGGGGGGTGGGGCGGTTCTTTCAACCTGAAGGGTTCTTTAACGCACTTTTTGCAGACTACATATATTGTTTTCCCTTTAATCACAATCTCTAACCTAGTACAGCCCGAGGCCTTTTTCGTAAAAATGGATTTTTTTTTTCAGTCACAATCAGGCACCAACTGCTTATTGCTAATTGGTTATGCATAATGCATCACACACACAAACACTGAATAAGAAAGAAAAACGTACATATGGCTTGTCTGTGTTTGTTACGTCAATAGCAGCACTATATGATTATTTGTCCAAAAAAGGACTGAACATACACCAAGTACTGATATCAAGAGCTGACAATGGCCTGAAAAGTTGGACTGGTCAGATAACCAACAAAATCAGCTATTCTGTGGCATGAAATGTGTCATTAAACCACTAGAAATAAATATTCTTGACTGACTCAGCACTGATCTTGTATCGAACATTTATTCATTCATCTTCTGTAACTGCTTAACAGAAGATGCCACGGTTAATCCGATGCCTATCCATGATGCTGGAATACACCTTGGATCGCACGCCAGTCCACTGCAGGGCATCATGCACACACGCATTCACACGTAGGGCCAAGTGGCTCTATACTAAAATGGCCCTATATGGGAGGTGACAGGAAAGCAGAGACCCCGGAGGAAACCCACATGGACACAGAGGGAAGATGCAAAACTCCACGCAGACATTAACCCAAGATCAGGATCACAGGATCAAACCCGGGAAACACTACCCACTGCACCACAATGCCACCATACAGGACATACAAGAGGACACTGTCTTAAAACCTACTGCCACGCAACCTACGTCTCTGATGTTCTGCATAAATTAAAAAAAGGGAAAAAAAAAAAAAAAAACCTTCAGAGATTCAGCTCTGTCAGTAAGAGAGCCTTGATATTACATCAGTATGGATATCAGCTGATGCACGTAACGTATCAGAAATGGAAAAGATGGGGTTTGATGGATTCCCATTCTCGACCACTGTTGCAGCCTGTTCTTTTTTTTTTTTTTTTTTTTTTTTTTTAACAGAATAAACACAGCAGAAAGGCTCTTGTTTTTTAAACACTGGGTAGCCGACATTATGGAGGTTTCCTCGGTGTGCTGATAACGTGCTTATAATGGTTTTTGCTATGTTTTTATTATTTAGAATGAGATGAAAGATCTGTACCATGCCAAAATTAAACCGTTAAACTGCCAAGTAGTTTTGCCATAAGCAAGATACTAACATCTCTAATAAGCTAGCTAATCAAATGAACAATGAATTCTAAGGCCTCACATGTTGGACTTAACCATGATGTTTTTTTACAGCATAATAATGATGCAGCTGGATTTATGTTGGTCACTGTGGCCGTTCTGTGCTCATTTGCAAAAGCACTGCTGCACAAAAATCACTCTTAAAGCAGAGCAAGCATCTCTCTCTCTCTCTCTCTCGTAATATGATCTTAAATTTGTGATGCTTTTAGGAAACTGGACCCTGCTTGTCTCTGAAGTGGGGGCAAATTTCCTGTTTGAGTCAGTTTTTGTTCGTCGTTGTGCAGTGGGAGCTGGTCTGGAAGCACAATGAACAAATGAGGACATGAACGAGGGAATGGAGCAGAACGAAGGACGAGTTAATAGCCAGCAGTGTCTGAGCAGAGGAAGACTTGTAATGATGTGGAGTGTGTCATTTCTTTAGTAATTAGACCACTAAATGGTCAGAGGAAAAAAAGAGGAGAATGTGAATCTGCATGCTGAAATGTGCTGGCATACTACATGATTACTGTTAAAAGTCCTGTCCGTCCCCCACGCCTCATTTCTGGGGGTGACTGATGGAGTCTACACTGGGGGAGGGCTGCACATGAGGCTTGCAGCTTCCACTCTCATATGCACTCACACACATATCAAGCAGCAACTGCATGACAAGTTAAATCTGCTCAGGCTGACCCGAGTCACCATGGAGACAGTTGCCAGGGGTGAAAAGGAAAAAGAGGGGCTACTGAGTAGGTACTGACCATTTCACGCCTGTCAACACTGCTGCACTCACCTACTGTCACACACCTGACAGAGTACAACCACCTCACACACCCCCAGCACAGCACTAAATCTACCTCCCCATCACCATTAAGCGGGTGGTCGTGTAGTCATCAGCAGAAGACACTTTCCTCTCTCTCTCTCTCTCTCTCTCTCTCACTAACTGTGATCAGAAAGCGAGCCACCCTTTCATTTTCAGCCTACATGTTTCAACAAGAGCTGGAAGTCATTCCAATTACTGAATAAATACAAGGCTCTCTGCAGTGCTCAAACAAACATGAGACATTTTAAAAGTATGAAAGTGGGGCAAAGCATCGCTCTATGAACAAAATTTGTTTATTGCGGTAATGCAGGCTTAAGAGGGTCTCTGTTTTTCACTTCTCTGAGACAGACAGAGAGATGTTTATTTTCTGTAAACCCAGATATTCTGGGATAAATGCTGTGTACCAGTTTGTTAATGTAAACCAGTTAACTTTGAAGGAAAAACAGGGCTTTTCTCCTGCTACCTAGTTTTGTATGCAGACCTATTTTCATCCATGACCTTTGTTCTGAACGGGAGACAACGTATGCACATTACTGACACATTTGCTTCTGTCACCTTATTCAGAAGTGTGGGTTTTTTTGGCTGTGCTCGGGGATAACAGTAAATTGAATAGTCTTCTGACTGACAGGAGCATGTCTGGATCAGTCTCAAGCACAAAATGTAAGCATTTATGAGCTAGAAATGACTTCGAGCAGGAAGTATGAAAACTTGTGGACTTCACATTATCATCACTGTGCCTTATCTCCTTACACACCTCCTCATTATCTCGCACATTTTAAATGCCTTTTATAATATCATACTACACATTCAATGCCATGTCCAATGCTCAGAGTGCACATAACGCACGAAACACGCCACTGAGCACCTGGATGGGAATTCAAAGTCCAGCCTAGCTTGGCTTTACAGCCTAATCAGCATTTTGCTGTCATCTCTCTGTCCCCTTGATTCCTCCCTGTAGCAGAGCAGAGGAGAGGAGAGGAGTGAAAGATGAGGGGGAGAAGGAGGAGGAGGAGAGGAGGCCAGGTGCTGAAGCAGTAGAGACTCTTCTCTGAAGTGCTTGAGGAGAGAGAGAGAGAGAGTGTGTTAACGTTATGCAAAGGACTAAAAGTTATAAGCAAAATGTAACAGCAAAGTAGTTCGGAGTTCGGAAGTCTGAATTTAAGAGTGCCACAGTTTCCTAAATCTTAAATGCCATCACCATTTATCAACTTTCTTTACTTCCTTCCTTTGTCTCGCCTCTGCTCTCTGTTATATCTCCTCCCAATCTCATCACTCCTTTACCATTCCTTTTTCGCACACTCACGCTTGTCTTTTCTCCTGATCGCTCTGGTTCCATTAGAATATTAGACTGGCAGCTTGAGAGGGAGACACTTTGTCAGGCGGACGTTAAGGGTTTGGTGTACCTAAAGTTTTTTTCCGCTCTGTCTCCCAGCAAAGGAGCCTTTGCCTTTATGCTACACAACGCCATTTTCAAAAGGCAGAAATGACAGATGGAGGAAGAAATAGCAGAGAAAAGGGCGTGCAAGAGGGAAAAAAATGAGGAGAAGCAGCAGATAGAAGCCTCTTAAAAGATGTTGCCAGAGTGAGGCATATTTTCTATCATTAACTCGACCATTACTCCTTGGTCAGCATGAGCAGAGTGATGTTCCCCCAGCAGTAAAGTGCACTTCTATATTTTATACCATCATACTGCTTGGTGGAAGAGGAACAGACCAGGAAAAGGGAAATGAACAAGGCTGATGACAGGGACCAAGCACAGCACTCCATCCCAGCCCAGTGCCATACGGAACAGCTCATACATTATACAGAGCTCTTGGCTTCAAACACCTCAATGTGTTTCAATCTCTTAACACACACACACACACACACCTTTAAAGTTTCTAAGTGAGGTTTCTTGCTCCCAGGCACTGTGAGCTCCACAGAGGCACCATGCTGTACAACAGAGTGGACTGGAAGCTGGTCGATTCCAGACCAAACGCGAAGGGAAATAGTCGTGACCATCATATCCAGTTAGTCTAAGTACTATTATTTTCTGTGAGAACACTGCAACATTCTGCATATTCGTACGACAGTAGTGTCACCTAGGACATCTGAGAGTAAGGCTGGTCTGAAGAACATAAAAAAAAAAAAATTTATGCTGGGTAATACGGTATATTTTATATAACAGAAGGCTGATTCAATTTAAAAGGAAACACATAAGAAATGGGTAAGAATAAATCCATGGAACTCGCAATTCTTCCAAGAGAACAACTATCCCACAGTCAGTGCAACAGACCTGACAGATTCATGAAGGAAGAGATGACACACAGGATACGAAGAGACAGAGAGACAAATAGTCAGTGCACACACGTACTGTATACATGCAACATGACAGACACAACATGGAACATGTCAGACACAACAAACTGCCTTACGCCAATACCCACAATCCCCTGGGAGAGGATGCCCAGGACAGTGAGTTTTGCTGCTGTTCAGCCCTTTATGTCACTTCTACAGATGCACTACACAAGTGGGTGTGTATGAGTAAGCGAGAAAACCCAGGATGCTTAAACCATAGTTTGTAATCTTGTGTGTGTGTGTGTATGTGGGTATGTGTCACAGAGTAGCCAATGTTCAGAATAGTTTGAGTGCGGCTTTTTCCTAATGTATGTATACACGTGTGACCTCACTTACCCCTGACGAACACAGTGACCTGGTCCTTGCCGGTGCCGAGGCTGTTTGTCACCTCGCAGATAAACGTGGTGTTTACAGAGTCGTCCACCTTCCGTACGGTCAGTTTATTCTGAGCCACCTCCACCGAGTCCGGCATCCAGCCTGAGCTCCTGTCAGGGAACAACAAAAACGGCGTTAAAATAACATTAAGGCAATGCTGGCAAAGCATTCCTGTTCTGTAACACAGCGTTACTGCGATAGTTGTGTCAACAATCATTATAGGGATGTTTCCCTTGTGGAGTCAAATAGGTGAATAATTCTCACAGGGAAAGTTCACTAATCAACAAGGTATCTCATCAAGAAACAGAACATTTTCAAAATAGATGAAATCAAAGAGAATTCCTTAATGCCAGCCTTTAGTGAGGAGTTTCATTTTTAAAAAAATAATAAATAAATAAATAAATAAGCATATGAAGGCTGTGTAAAAGTGGTTTATGGGGCTACTGCAGGCTAACACAAGTCATCATATGCTGACAGAGTCTTGTAAGCAACCTCATTGAACATCATTAGATAGTAATAATCAGCTTTGCTATTATGCTCAGAAAAGTAGCATTACTCACACTTTCCAGTTCACGGTAGGGGGATTGGGGTTCCCCTGATACTGGCAGGTCAACACCACATTTGTCCGGCCTATATACCAGTTATTGTCATATCCTACAATCTGCACCTGAGGAGGATCTGGGAGAGGGAGAGAGAGAGAGAGAGAGAGAGAGAGAGAGAGAGAGAGAGGAGGGCAGACCATGTTTACCTGGTGTCATTACAACTCTGCACAGAGGTTTGTGTTTGAACATTAACTAAAATTACACAAGCAAGCTTGCAGCCAGTATAGCAACCCACACTACAGGTTTCTGAGACTCACTGAGACTAACAGGCTTTACTCTGACATTCCTTTGTATTGACAGGCTACTGCTCACGATTCACTCAAGCGTACTCAAGTGTCTACATAAAAAGGCAGGCAGCAGTCTGGAAATAATTAGTCTCTTGAGACTCATCTTGTTCTGCAAAAGAAGGGAAAGGCCATGGACGTACATTGGACCACCAGTTTCATGGGGAAGCTCTCAGGTTTGGTCAGTGTGCGATGTGACACCACGCAGCTGATGTCCTTGCCATTATCGTCTGGCGTGGGCTGTAGAAAGTACTCGCTGCGCACCGTCACTGTGTTGTCCGAGTTGTCCGTTTTGACCAGTGCTGACCCGTTGCCGTTCACAGAAGAGATCCAGGAGATGGCTGCGGGTGGCCGTCCGTTGGCTGACTCGCAGCGCGCTACGGCGACAGGAGAAGTGCCAGCAGGCACGGTGATTGTGGAGGCTGAGTTCTCGGGCTTGGCTGGAAGAAAGAGTAAACAAGAAAAGAAGAGGAGTTTTGACCTTTATTTCACAGAGCACTTTGACAGAGGAGAGAAAGAGAGGAGGAAGGGAAGGAAGTAAACACTGAGGATTGGTTTGCCTCTTGCACAGTGCTCACATTGTACGCACGCTCCTCTTGAAGAAAGACATCAAAGGGAAAGAGAGGGGAAAAGCAACGGAGACGGAGAAAGACAGGAGTGCGGCAGCCTCTCAGCATGATAAGCAGGCAGATCAATAGCGCAAAGACAGAGAGAGAGAGCGAGCCTGGTCAAGGTTACTGCCATGCTTCACACATTAACAGCGGTCCAATTGATCTGACAACATCATGCAAAAAAAAATCCACTAACGGCCTATAGGACAGGGGGCACGACTCAACACAAATATTTAATATAAAACACACACATGCTCATTCCTGTTTTCTCACCCAGTATGATGAGGGAAGTTACGCCCTTTTCGTTTCCAGTGGGGTACGCAGCGTACTCGCAGATGTACCTCCCCTCATCTGTCAGAGCAAGGTCTGTGATCTGAATAGTTGGATTTTCCAAAGAGGGGGGATCTATCGTGAAACTCACACGCCCCTGCACCGGGGATGGCTTTGGGTAATTGACCCCGTAATTTGGATGAAATACTGCAATGTTGGTCCGAGTGCCAGAGCTCGTTTCTAAAATCCAAGACACCTACAGAGCAAAACAAGAAGACAGCTAATATTAAAATAGCCCAATAAATAGATGGCTGCTTTAATACACACACACACACACATACACACACATACACACACATACACACACATACACACACATACACACACAGAAACAGATGAAAAGAGAAGGGAAGGATCCCACATCAACAACTTCGTTCACTAGGACATCAAGTTCAGGCAGAGAATACATCTGAATTGCAGTGCGTATGTGTTTGTCTGTGTGTGTGTGTGTGTGTGTGTGTGTGTGTGTGTGTGTGTGTGTGTGTGTGTGTGAGAGAGAGAGTTTATAGCCAGGTTGGAGATAGGAGGTGACCTCTGACCTGAGTGAGCTGGGTCTGGCCTGGGTCAGGAAACTGACAGCGCAGAATCACCGTCTGACCCGGATAGGACACCACTTCCGGCTCCACCTTCACCTTCTGAGCCAATGAGCCTGCAGAGACAGAGGAAGAAGCAGGGCATGAGAACGGCAAGCTGCAATACCTTTCCAACACCTTTTTTTTTTTTCCAGTTTCAAACATGGACTGTGTGTGTGTGTACATGTGCGAGTGCCTGCAAGTATGTACTATATGACTGACAATCGCTGTAATGGAAAAACTTTTCTCATCTAAATTATTCATCATCCTACAACACACTGATGGGAAACCTACTGCAAGTCCGCAGCCCCACAGACAACTCCAAGACAGCTTAAACAGCGTGTACATGAATTTGTGGGTGTGTATATGGGGGAGGAAAAAAAAAAAAAAGCAGTGAAAAAATAAATCCCATAAACACAAACATCTGTTTTCCAAGAAACTCTTCTCTGTGTTGACTGCATCTAATAAACTTAATGTCGCACCACTTTGTAGGTGTCTGGAGACGTGTGTGTGTGTGCGCGCGTGTGTGAGAGAGTGTGAGAGAGAGAGAGCGAGAGCAAGAGAGAGACCAGTTCACCTGCTGCTTAGATTAATTCAGCTTTTTGTAGCAGTCAGTGAAAACCTTCCCTCAGTCCAATTTCTTCACTTCTCTTAGCCACTTCCCCCAGCAAGGGGAATAACCGAAGGGGCATTCTTGCGCTTTTTCAGTGACACAGCACTTTCTAATTGCATGTTCTAATTTGGAACAAACTTGCAGCTGCAATTTTTCAGCAGGGTCTCAGAGGTCCCAGGAAAAAAAAGAGGGGGAAAAAAACAAAGCTTCCAAAGACAAGATTCACAGTACTGTTGATTGTTGTATTTACATTCACAATTAAAAATCACATGTACTCTGGAGACAATATGGCAAAAAAAAAGTCACACTATAATATTCCAAAACGTTTGTTATACAATACACACCACAATATTTGACATTTGCGAGTGCCAACGAAACAGTCAAGTGCAGTCAAATTATGAGAGACTATTAGACTGAAGATTTAACAATGAATAGGAGGAGAAAAAAAAAAAAAAAAACAATTGCTATTTACACCACAATGCTATTGAATTCTCGATTCTGATTGGTCAGAATGTGATTAGTTTTCTACAACAGCAGCTCTCACAGTAATGCCAATCACATTAACATGACAAGCTTGACATTTTTGTGTTATTAATTTCAAGAAGGGGGGGGGGGAGGTCTGCTGTAACGTAAGAGATAACTTGCGGACGTTACACAACGTGACTACAAATAGACAAAAAAAAAAAATACAACATGCTCGGGAATGAATAAAAGTTGTAATAAAAGTTGTATTGGCAAATATCTGTGGTGTAAGAGGAGTAAAACACTGAAACAGCGTGCTAAAAGCTTTCTGATTAGAGTTATTATTTTTCTATAACAGCACGCCCTGTCGTGTTTTATTCCTTATGAAATGTATTGCAACACTGCTGTCATAATCAGCATAATCAGCCTATGTGCCACCTCTAATGCATCACCTCGTCCTCCTCAGGCCAAGCATGATTTAATGTGTCAACACCTTGAAAGGAACATAAAAATTATAATTCCGAGGTCTCGGCACAGTGCTAAACGCACATTCACTAGTGATGATCAATAAGGAATTGAATGTGGGAGAGAAATACACAGTACATGAGCAGAGAGAGAGAGAGAGAGAGAGAGAAAGAGAAACAGAGCAGAAGCTGTGTGTCATTGCTGTTCCATTTTACAGTGCTGTCATGCCTGCAGGTAACACTCACTCTCTCTCACACACACACACACACACACACACACACACACACACACACACACACACACAGGGCATGGCTCTGATGTAAATCCCACAAACACCTTCCTGTCCTTTTCCGAGGCCTGTCACCAATCATCATGTCTCTCTCTGTCTCCTGTACGTGCGTGCACACGCGCACACACACACACACACACACACACACACACACACACACACACACACACACCCAACAGACAGAAGGACACGTCACCCATATGAACGGTTTAAAGAAAGCCTCAGCTGAGTGACATTTAAATTCCTCCCTCATCCTTTCATCCCTGAGGAGCTACGCAAAGGAAAATAAGCCAAACAGAGCCGAGCGGAGTTGAGTGACCGAGCGACTGCGAAGAGAAAGCGCATGCCAGACAGGAGCCAGAGGAAGAAAAAAAGCTAATGTGTGTGGTTTGTGTGGTATGAATTCCATTTCCTTGCTATCTGCTCACTTGCACTAGGACGAGTGTGTGTGTATGCATGCACACGGCGTCTGGTGCAGTGTGCCCTTCGATTTGACTCTGTACTAGTCTGCTGAGGAAAAAGGCAGTGTAATATGAGTTACTCACACACACAGACACACACACACACTAAACTGCAGGAAAGTGCAGCGAGATGCGACAAGAGCGGCGACAGCAGAAGGCAGGCTGGTGATATGAACAGCTGGGAGGCTCTGTATAGAAGAGATGCGGGTTTGTGTGTCTGCATTCAGATGTGTGTAAGTGTGAAAGTATGTTAGAAATACATTCAACACCTCCCGTGTCAGTGTGACTTGTGTGGCTGTGAACATGAGTGTGTGTTAGGGTTAGATTTATTCCTGTACTTATCTCACTGATTTTAACTTTCACACACACACACACACACACACACCAGGATGATGGGATATTCAGTGCAGGTTGCGTGAGAATGTGCATTCAACTTAACACAAAGACAATATCATACAGTGCAACCAGGGCAGTGTGTGTGTGTGCGTGTGTGTAGGAAAAAGCTGTACACTGAACCCTGATTTTATCAAATGCTCAAACATTCATGCACAGGCAGTCCGAGCCCAACACACACACACACACACACACACACACACACACACACACACACACACACAGCACACTAACTGAAACCAGAAATAGAAAGGCCCAATCTGAAGTAAAGCATGTAGCAATAAGCTGCCTGTTTACACAAGCAGAACACACTCAGGAGGAAAAAAAAAAAAAAAAAAAACATATTTCCACATGACATTTGGATTTCTCTGTGCAGGCTAAATTATTCATCCTGCCCCCAGGGAGAAAAGGATGTGGATTGTGAAGGCAACGGAGCATGGGATCCATCAAAAATGTGTTTTCTGCTGTTGTGTTCCTATAGATAGTAATCGATTTTCTTCACAGCTCTCACCTCAGCCACCCTGTTGACAAAAGCTGTCAAGGGCAGAGACAGGCAGTTCTGCAACATAAGGAAGCTTTTTAAAAGTTCTAGGCTCTTGAGTGTTGCAACAGAAAAATGTTTGCACAGCTTTTCGAGCCGGGAGTCTAGGAGAGCAAAATTGTCCATGCTCTCTGGGTGGGAGGGACGGCGTTACGCTCTCCCCTGTCAATCAGAACGACCCTAACCAATGGTCAGCATCTGCGAGCTCATGTATGCGGAAGAGAGCAGCTAGCGCTTTCCTCTGAGAGGGTAACATGAGCAGCAGTCTCAGACGAAGCACGTGCTAGCCTGGTCGGCAGCATTACATGATATCCCCTATCACGTGCTAGAGGGTGGGCGTTGGCAAATTTACAAACTGGGAAAAATGCGTTAAAAACAAAAACAAAATATACCAAGAGCCAAGATTTGTGGTTAATTCCTTGCACCCAGTGTTCTTGGGATAGACTCCGCACCCACCGAGAACCTGACCAGGATAAAACAGTTACTAAAGATGACTGGAATGAAGTAGTTAAAGATTTTTTAGACCATAGTCTGTCTGAATACTCGATTCTGATTGGCTGGAAGGTATGCGTTCGAACTGGTGAATGCACAGGTAGTTCCAGTCAATTTAATCACCGTTCTAAATTAATGCACTGCCTATAAACTAAAAACCGTAACCATGGTAACATACGGTTACAGTTGCATACAGCAGTTAAACTCACAGCTTCATTATTAGTAGAGGCACAAACGCAGGTAATTCACACACACACACACACACACAATCTCTCTCTCTCTTTCTCTCTCTAATAAGTATTTATTATAATTCATTCAAATAAAAAAAATAACCTTATGGCAGTACTTTATCCCGCGTCGGGTGGTTCTTTGCCTCCACGTCATGCATTAAAATCATGTAATGCGCACCTAGTCATGGATTATCCCTTACTTAAAACATGGTTATTCAGTGAGGAGAGCAAAATATCTGTATTATATGTGTATAATATGATGTGTCTGAGAAAATTCTGTACTTGTAATCCACAATCAGTGCTGTGTCATGGAGGTCCGAATTAGATGGAAATTTGCACCAGCCTGAATACATGAAATCCCTCACCATTACACACGAACGATGTCCTGTTACACTGTTATAGACGAGAACTGTATGAGCGAGACCAAACAGAATGAGAGAGCGGGATATTATATTACATGTGGAAAAACAGATTCCGTCATCTTGATGAACAGGTAAGGCATTAATCTAACTGATCCTCGTGGTAAAATTTGGATTGTTACCCAGCAGTGAAACCGGTTGATCTAGAGAACGGAGATGAATGTTGTGACACTCAGGAGTTTGTCAATCAAGAAAAAAACTAAAAAAATAAATAAAAAACTATTAAGCTTTTATTCTGACTTCTGTCACGTCACTTCTGTCAACCTCAGAGGGACAACAATAACAGCAGATAGCTATACGTTCAGTCATGGACACTTGGAGTTCAATCCAAAGCGCTAAAGAGTATGCTAGTACAGCAGTTGCTATTTAGGCATCGTGTGGATTCTCATTGCACGTATATTACTTGGCACTTGGAGCTGGGAGACTAATCAGCATGGTGGAGACGGATGCAGCACAACATGCACCGCAAAATGCTCTTATGCAAGTAGCTTAGAAGGCAATCACATTTTTTAATTCCAAATTCAATTCCTAAAATGTTACATCTAGCCAGGGGCTTCATCTGACCCAATTTACCAGGCAATGTGTACAATATGATGATCTACAAAACACAGGAGCTTGGTAACTGATTAAATGACTTGGACGTGTTAGTTAGTTAGTTAGTTAGCTGGACGTGGGTAAATCAGACCTAGCCTGCCTGCTATCTAGTTAAGATCCCTTAGTTAAAGCACTAACATTCGTTAGCTCGCTAAATCAGATGGAAGTGTACCTAGTGTGGAGTAGAGTATGAAAGGTACCGTTGAACTGGCTAGAGTAGAGAGTTAAATTTGAGCTGTATTTATGTATTTGATTTTATAATTCTATTTCAGCATCTGGAATGCATATACGATCAGAGGGCATGTAGAGTTAATAGAATTCAGTGTGTTTTTGGAGGCTCTCAAGACTTGCTCATGGCAACAAACAGCATTTTGCAGTATACTGATATACACTGAAAACAATACTCCTGTATCCATACAATGTAAGTAGTACCAGGTGTACTGTCAGTGGTATACGATTCCATCACTTGCATACATTTTGACTTGTAGGCATGTACAATTTTTCTTTTTCAGGCAACACCCCTGCATCTAGCAGCTGTAAATTCCGCTTTTCGAAGAAACATCAGTCACCAGTCGCAACATCTTATAGGTTGTGCAGCTGGATGAATGTAACTTGGCATAAAATAGGATGATCGGTTGTTGGCAAGAGTGCGAACTTTGCTGTTTGTGCTTCATGTCCAAGCAGATCGTAACACTGACACTCCCATGTCCCAGAGTTACAGCAGTGGGCTTGCACAGGGTGTGTGCGACTTTATTATAAAAAATCATGGAACACTGGGGAACTTTAACTGGCCTCTACAAAATCACTCAGTCCCATAGAAAACTTTGACCAGCAAGTGAAGCACCAAAACATGCACAACTCGAGCTGAAAAGTCGGGACCCCGGTGGCATCCTGATCCGACAGGACCGGCGCTGTTAGGGCAAGGTGATATGCAGCCATGTATTACGTAAGAAATGACACATGCGACTAAATTGTTGCCTAGGGAGCTTATTATCCCTACATGTAGACTCCTGCACGGCGGTACATCTCTAACCGTTAATATTGCCGATGTCTAAATACGTAAACAGGTAGCATAAGGCTACTCATACTTTTTATATATACACTCCAGCAAATAAACTGACCTCGACCGACATTTGGCGTTAAACAGTTAAAAACAAACAAAAAAAAAAACAAAACACATATTTCACGCGTGTGGCATTAGGACAGAGATTAATATCTCATTCTGGTATGCTTTTGTTAACTGGCTGACAAAAAGGCATTGTTTATTGTCTTCCTACACATTATCGTCCTACAAATGACAGTTTTGGAGTGCCTTACATTTGTGCTGCCTCTTTGTCAGTACAGAAGGGTCATGTTAGGATTTTATCGATACTACTACTTCTACAGTTTTCAGTCTTACTTGATGGTTCAGTACCTAATGTGTACTGCAAGTACTCAATTTTGTCTTGCCAGATCTTTAAAGTATGTAGAGCAAACCTTGCAAAGCAGTGAGCCTTTACTGATTTAGCCAGTGCATTGACATAGCCTAACAAACTATGGATATGCCTCCGTTTACAGCACAAGATGTCAAGAGCACGGTGAATATGGCACTCACTAACTGTACATTTCCGGAGATTTATATGGCACTTGCTCAACAGGTGTTTTGCTACATTGCTTATACTGTTACAATTGATGGTTTCACTGCACTAATGACAGCGACTGATCTCGGCATCCATTACGCGACTAAAATGCAACCGCACCTTTGAACTTTTTGTTCTCTGTCATTTCTTGCGTGAAGACTGCACCTTTGAAGTTATATAAGGCTGTGTAAACGTATACTGAAACTCTCATCTATGTGCCAGTTGTTTTGACTGTACATTCTGCAGAACAGTTTAACATTGTCGATACCCTGCGTTTCGCATTGTTCAGGTTTTTCATTGCTCAAAGCTGAGCCCCTATTTTCCAAATATTTTGATTTCCCTCCTTTTTATTGTCCTCTTCCAGTCGTCTTTCCGTTTCAATTATCATCAAAGTTTTCTTCAAAATGTACGGATTATTATCACAACACTGATCACTGACTGAACGGCTATATGAGGGGCCATCTAAAAATTTTGAAATTCCATTTTATTTATCCCTATTATACCCAAAAGCCAGATGAAATGTGATTCATGGGACTGATTTATTATGACACGGCGAGTTAATGTTGTCAGTGTCAGAATACGTTATAGCTGGCAAATGAGAGTAATGTGGACTAATAGAATCTTGATTGATTTTGTAAGCATCATCGCCTCTGATCAATCTTGTGTCAGCTCCTCTCTTTGACGGCTTTGAAGTCACAGCTGCGGTGAGAAATACAGCTGTGGGCGAAATACAGTGAGAAAATTCCGAGAGCAATGCTTGAGTGGTATAGAAAAATAAGACGACGACTCCATCTATCTATTCTTTCTTTCTCCTTTCTTCCTGCTTCTGTTTCCCCCTTCTCTTCCTGTCTCACACACACACACGGTGTAAGAGGATCCTCCTCCACAGGTGTGGTAGAGGAAGGGAACTCTTTATGCTGCCCAAAAGCTTCATTACAGTATAAAGCCAAAGCTCAAAGGATCCGCTCACACTTTATACAATGCCCTCCAGTCTTTCACCACCCGACGGCAACACACACACATACATAGTATGGTCTCCATGGATACCTCCATGGATGGCAGGCGTGTAGTAGATATGAGCTGTTCCTCCAGAAGAGGCACTATGGCAGAAGCATGGAGGAATCAAAGCTCATCTAACCACCCGTTAACATCACACTACACGGCTCACGGAGCGCACACACAGGTGCACTGGCCAAAAAGGTAAAGGATTGGTAAAAACAGCTTCATGATGGAAAATATTATCAATCAACTACCAGCACTGCCTACCTTACTCCCCTTCATTTCTTGAAAGATGAAACTGATTAGGTAAAAAAAAATAAAGATAAAAAAAAAAAAAAACTCGGAATTCCCACTCAGAAATTCAAGACGGTCTCCTCAACCCCAAGTTCAGCAACGTTAAATCAACATGGCTGCTCACAGCAACAACAAACAAAGTAGCACCTCTTAACTTTAAATAAGTTATTTATTACTCTTTATTCTAGTATTTGCTTTAAATCAGTCAACATACAGACATTCGCTTGTTAGATCGAACACTGATTATACACTGCACTGTTCTGAGGAGGAAAACATACGTCACCCGTCGCACTTAGTTGGCTAGCTTGTTGACAACAAAAGAAGAACATAGAGACGTCCATGGTTTTATCCCAACTCTGCAGCTCGGACGCACGGCGGTTAAAAAAATGACGTAATTCTAAGTTCTGACTTCCCTCTTCTGAGGAAAGTCGAATGCAGCGAAAGTCTCTTTAATGCACTGCTTCTCAATCTTTATGCAGACAGGGACGCTTTAACTATAAAACAAATTCCATGCACATGAGAGCCATAGAGTTCTTATGCCTGAAATTTCCACCAAGCGAAAACATTATGTCTATGTAGGACTAATTGTTTTCGAGTTATTGGTGTTTGGATTAAACCCAATAATCCAACTAGTATGCTGTAACAAAATGAAATTCATGGACCCACTGTCTTTGCTTCATGGACTCAACTGCTTTATCTACTGTAAACTTCTGATAGGTTTTCCTCGTCTGAGGTTGATTTTCTGAAATGTTTTAATGAATGTAATGAATGCACTACATTCATTAATCTTGTCTCGAATGGAGTAAACCTTACTTTATTAGGACCAGATGGGTCTGTTCAAGCAAGTTATTTAACTGCGGTATATGGTGGTAACCTAATGAACTTAGCTGTCTAAACATGAGATATACAGTAGATGTTAGAGAGGTTTCTATAATCTTGGTTAATTAGTTTGGCTGTATTTACTACTCTGATTCTTATGGCTGCTAAAATGGAGCTTGCAAAGCTAAAGCTATCGGTTTATTATAGCCTCTTTGCTTGATGTTTCAGTAAAGGAATGAATGCTGCCATTTTAGATTCGTAAACATTCATTCACATTCAGTAAGCGCTTTATCCTGGTCAGGGTCATGGTGGATCTGGAGACTATGCTGGGAACGGGATGTGAGGTGGGAACATACGCTGAATGGTGTATAGGATGTCAGTCCATCGCAGGGCAACATGCACACACACATTCACAACCAGGGGCAAGTTAGTGTCACCTATACACTAGCATGTTTCTGTGAAGTGACAGGAAAGCACAGAACCTGGAGGAAACCAATGCGGACATGGGAGAACATGTGAAAGGCCACAGAGACAGCATCTCGAGCCAGGGATTTATTCATAACCAAAAATTGGTACAAACCTTTGTCTCTTTATTAAATGAAATTCCTGTATTAAAATGTTAGCAGTTTCTTGTTTGTTTTCCTTTAGTTACGCTTTCACTGGATATACACTTGACCCTAATTTATCATCTGTACACTATTGTTCAATGAGGCATTGCGAGAAAAAGCCAACCTGTTTCAAAGGTTCACACGTAAGCGCACACACAGGATCTTGCACGTTAATTAAACTAGTGCTCTGTAATTAGAGTGAGAAGGGAGACAGAGCGGAATCAGCAGCGGATCAAATCAGTAAATGCATGCATAAGGAGCGCAGACATCTCCAAGCTCCTCTGCAGTCAAATAATAACCATGCACATCCAACGGCAATGAGCTCCATCTGCTAGTAAAGGCAAATACACACTGTTACCTCTGAACACAAACACACACACACACACACACACGGGGCATTAAGCTGCTAAATGAGCCGGCTTGCAGCGTCTCCGTCAGAGGATGTGTGTGAGATTAGGCGGAAGCTTCTGGTATTAACCGCTGCTGATGATTAGGAGCGGATCATCCTGGATTTCCATCACACATGCACTCCCGCAACGCCAGAGAAAAGCTAATTACATGCGCGCACACACACACACACACACCCACCCACAGAAAGACGGAGGGAGGTGGAGTAAATCAGGGGCAGCAGGCGGAGGTGAGAAAGATTTCAAACAGGTCTGAGGATGAGCATGTGAAAGATCAGATACTGTGTCCCCTTGTACGATCAGCCCCACACTGGCATCTCACACACACACAGACACACACACACAGACAGACACACACACACACACACAGACACACACACACACACACACAGACACACACACACACACACAGACACACACACAGACACACACACAGACACACACACAGACACACACACAGACACACACACACACACAAATTCTCTGAATACCACTGAGTGAAGCTGCTGATGTAATATGGGGAGAGAAAGAAGGGAGGAATGAAAGAAAAGGAGGGGGGAAAAGAGTGTGACTCTGAGAAATGCAACAGCTGCTCCACATCACATCTGCAAAGAGTCATCAGATACTCCCAGAGAGAGTACAAGACAGAGTGTGTGTGTGTGTGTGTAGGGTAAAACAGAAAAAATGGAGCTGTGAATATGAAAGAAAGACAAAATAAGGAAAAAAAGGTCAGAAACTGATGTATGCTGGTTTGAATAACCCATAATCCCCCTTCCTCCTCTGCTCGAACACACACACAAACAGTTAAATTTGTCATGTGTTGGTAAAAACCACTGCTTCTGCTGAACGTGCTATGTGCGAACGCCACGCCCACCCACACACAAAAAGGTGAGAGGTCACTGGAGTAAGGGGTACACCAAGTTTCCATGGCAACTGAAGAGTTACTCCCAAAGCACCCCTCTGAGTTAGCGTCTCTGCTCTCCCGGAGAGCCACACAAACCCACACAAGTAAATGAGTAGGAATCTATCTGTTGCCTTTACCCCACTTGGTTCGTCTGTCCCTCTCTTTCCCTTTATCTACTTTTGTACTGATTGATCTCTCACACATGCTGACAGCCAAACCAAAACATTTACTGCAGCACAAACAGCCATTGTCCTGCTCCAGCTCTGGTCTTCCTGCTAATCCACACACACAACTGTGTGGTTTATTTAACCATTCTCTCTTCTTGCTTTTGCCTATTGTTGCCTTTTTTCCCCCCAATTCTTTCTCCTTTCCCATCTGTACTTATCTCTCTTCATCAGGCTGCGTCTCGCTCTGCTTCTTCTTGCATCCTCTCTCCACCCATCCACCAACCTCTCTCTCTCACTCAGTCTGCCGCTCCCCCTCCCCCCCCCCCCTCTCCAGGAGGTGACCGGCACCTAATTGAGAAGTCTGTGTGTGTTTTCCTATCAGCTTTTCCAGCCAGGGAAGGTCTGATAAGGCGCACAAACTTTATCAAAAGCATGCGCGCATGCATGCACGCACGCACACACACACACACACACACACACACACACACACACACACACACACACACACACACACACTTGGTGGAGGAACCTGGTAAATCAAGAAAAGAAGAAGACATTTTGCTGGTCCACATTTTAGCTGCGGAACTTGAAAGATATTTAAAGTGTTGATATACCGAGCTGATATATACTGGTATGGGATTAGTCACAGCCTCAGATGTCCCGTCCACAGGGTGGGACTGGTATTTTTTGTACACTTAGCAGGCCACAAGCTTCTGAATCCTGAAAGCTGCGATCTGATAATGTAACCGCACTGCTGTCTAAACACACTTCTGTGCCACACAGTAACCAAGCATGCTCTGGTCACAGGACAGAAAAAAAAATGTACAGCCTCCTGTCTTTAACAATTAAAGAGGTTTTAGTGAGTAAACTTGGTTCTGCAGTGACAGCCAAACAGACACTTCCTGTCAAATTACCCGGTTCTTTACCACATTTAGTGGTGAAACGCACCAGGAAAGTACCAAACTCTCTAGCAAAAGCTAGAAGAATGGTTTGCACTAGATTGGATGACATTTAGCTTATCTTTTATTTTATGCTGTGAATGTGTGTAATGCTGAGGACATGATACAGATCCTGCATTTGAATACAGGAAGCAAATCATGTTTCATTCTTCTAAGATATTCTGCGTAACTTGGAGACAGTCTTGCAGGATGGATGAAGGCATGGGATCAGTATTGGGCCAATACTCACAGGGCATTTTTGTGATACATTTTTGTGGACACTGTGATCAAGTATGTCACAATACGCTTTTCTGCCACATGATTTCCTGACAAAATGGGGGGTTGGGGGGGCTACCAGCTTAGGAGACCCAGTGGAATACTACATTAAGCTCCTCAGCTTCCTCCGTTGCATTAGTGTTAAAATGCTGATGCTGCTCTTTAGCCAGCTGTTGCAGCTATAACATCTCTATCAACACAGTCAAACTCAATCTCTTCGCTCCCTTCTCTTTCTCTGTGAAAACTGTCTGCATCACCTTTTCAATGCTGCCTCACTCTCACACCACCCACTGCACCTATCCATTCCTCTAACCGTCTATCCATCCATCCGTCTATCCATCCATCCATCCATCCATCCATGTCTTTCAGTGTGTCTGAATAAATAAACTCAGAATGAGGGGAGGCTGGGAAAGCAAAAGTAGGACAGCACAACCTGGGACTCACCCCGGTCCCTCCCCCGTGGAGAGAAGGGGGGGAAAGGGGGGAGCTGGATGACGTGTGGTTAACAGGCAGAGATCCAGGTGAGAGGGGAAAAAGAGAGAATTTTTAATAAGATGAAGAATAGAAGGGAGGGGGGGAGAGACAGCGAGGAGAGGTGCCGAGAGAAGCAGCCTATTAATAATCTATAGCAGATAAAGCTTTACAGCATCGCTACAAGGAGACGCAGAAGGCAAAAGAAAGGTACTAGGTAGAGAAAGGGCTGAAAGATCTGTCAAACTGATAAGTGCAACTTTGCTCATTTCCTGCTTTCCTCAGTTCTCCTCTCAGACAGGCATGCAGGCCTCAAGGACTACTATAAACATGAATTATGATCTCTCTCTCAGGCACATATATACAAATACACAAACAACAACTATCAACTCTACCTTCTCTACTCATCATCCAGCGGAAAACACAAACACGAGCACTAAACCAAATCCAGTGCCATCTGGCCTGGAACAGACAGCGTGCTCTGACTGTCGACGACGTGACCGCAGCGGCTCGTACACGGCGCAGAAGCACACTGACCGGCACACACAGAAGCACACAGCGAGGCAGAAACTGGCCGATTTAAGAGGACACAGCCCCCAAAAGAGGACAGCGTGTGCCAGCAGTGCAACAGCAACACTGTGGAGAGACATAAACCTTCTGACCTAGTGTGAAATATGAAATTACACAGTCCCTATTCAGCCATGTCACGCAGCAGGACAATGTCCCTGTCATCCTCTTAGATGAAAAGAATGAAAGCGTCACCTGGGCAGGACAAATCACATCTCGCTGATAACGCACTGACTGTATGCTAAAACGCTCACACAAGCATTAGTGCTGCCAGCTGACAGAGTGTGCCATTACTTTTTCAATCTTACACCTTCATTTCCTTTTTTTTTTTTTTTTTACACTGTTGATTTGCTCTAAAGTAGATATCCCTGACGGAAAAAAACACCAGGAATTTTTCCAATGGCAAAATGGCATGTTCTGGTGAATACTGCAGCTGAATATCGTCATGTCAGTAAAGCTTACTGAACTGGAATAGAGAGAGAGAGACAGACAGAGAGACAGACAGAGAGAGAGAGAGAGAGAGAGAGAAACAAAAGAATGTTTATTCATCCTTGCCTCCAGTGAAGGAAGCCACAAGTGCTACCCTCTCATTTATTCTAAATGTCAACCTCTCGAAGAATGAGAGAGAGGGAGAGAGAAGCCCACACAGGTAAATGATACAACACAGAAGCTTTCTTTCAGTCTCTCTCTCATACACGCACACGCGCACACACACACATACACACACACACACACACACACACACACACACACACACACACACACACAAGTGATGGAAGTAGGGCAGAAACAATGGGCACTCTGTTTCTGAATGGTCACCATACCTGTTCCTGGTGTACAATCCAAACACACACACTAAAACCCACCTTCATATTAGTGATCGATTTCAAACCTGCGCCGACGATGAAATTCATTTGCTCTTCTCCCGCTCCCTTTTCACAGCCTCACGTCAGCTCCACACAATGAAGCTTTATCATCATTAGTCATAAAGCGACTACAATACAGTCAAAGCCTGAATATTCTTGCTCTTTATCTCTTTCCTGAGGCAAAAGGTCAGAGTGATCGAAGGACGCATGAGCGATTGTTACATTGTCTCTGTGACTTAACCTTCAACACTTGGTAGTAAAAGCACAATAAGGAGAAGACGTGAAAGCATGGCTATAAAAAGGCTGGAGAGTAATTTGCACTGTTCAGAGAAAAATTATGAGTGGGGGAAAAGAAAGGCAGACAAAATGGTGTCTCGTTTAGGAGGAGGATGGGGGGGGGGGGACAAACGAGTGAGACTGAGGTAAAGAGGACGCCAGAAAAACAGAGAGAATGACGAAGCCAAGAAAAAAAAATGAGAGCTAAAAAGGCAAGAGTGTAGAAGACAGACAGATCTATTACGTGTTCTCAGAGAGAGGTACAGTCAAGGGAAGTAGGGATAAAAAGGAAAGAGAAGAAGCAAGTGAAGAGAAGAGGATAGATTGCACTCATCCATTAACCGGCTGACAGGAATAAATCAGATGAGACAAAACCACAAGAGGAAGCGAATAGCGAGGACAACCCAAACTACCACATGACAAGTCAAGCAAAGAAAAATGCCTCTGCTAAGTTCCTCAAGTAAATTTGGTTAAATTAAAAAAAAAACAAAAAAAAAAACACATAAAACAGCAACGTACAGCGAACCAAATTAAATTAGGCCTGCTTTAGCTTCCTTAAGCTTGAACTTCATGTTTAACTCTCCAAAAGCACAGCTAGCACTGGTTTCTGTGAAAAGGGTCACTACCTCACTCATTCCTAATAACGGTGACTTAACATGGCTCTGTGCATGGAATGATCTTCAAGGTCATTCATTATTTTCTCTCATAATGCACTGTGCTAGGCATGCTAATGGCATTAGCCGTCTCTCAAGGAGCATGCTAACTAACACAAAGCCCCAAGAGTTAGCGCCCAGCTGAATTTGTGCTGTTGAACGAGGACAGAGCAAGGACAGTTTTGTGAGGCTTAAAATTAGGTGTCAGTGGATAGAGAAAGTGAAGTGAAGTACCAAGCGAAGTGAAAGAGAGGGAAATACTAAGAGAACAGCAGAGAGATTAGTCTTTAATCAAGCCGAATTCAGAAGATGAGGGGTCGAGCTACGCCTTTATTCTGGATAGCCGCTAGTTTGACAGGGCTCAAGTAAGCCATGTTTACTTGCAAGGGCATCGCTGGCTCTACTGATCAATACGGGATCAATAGGGCAAAGCCCAGCCTGTCTCGCAGACACTGGATGGACATGTTAAGGACAATGAGGTGGTGGTGGAGGGGGGGGGGGCTGCTCCTCAGGAAGTACAGCATAGTACAGCTCTATATTCACCTCACAGAAGAGGGAGGAAGGGAGGAAAGTCAAGGTTACGAAAGGGATCATCTTCTATGTTCTCTAAGGTTATTAAAGGTCAGGTAAGTATGTGCTCCAGGAAACAGTTCAATTTCTCTAACATGACGAGCAATATAATAATGACGTAATTAACACTCTTCATAACCGGATACATCCTTCACTCGTTACGTAGTCGCGGGGCCAGGAATCAGACGTGTGTGCGTACAGAACGAAGTGTGACAGAAGTAATTGGTGTCCAACGACGAATACCTCATAATGATCAAACCGCAATGTGGAATCCATTATGCACTCGCAAATAAAACTCACTGAGCCCAGAAGACTCACTAACACACACTCAAGCATGAGGCTCGTTTTTACTGAAGCCTTTTCACAGCAGTAAACAGAAAGCTTAAATTCTCCCCTCATTTTGTGCATTTTCCAATTTTCTTTCCTCACTTTATTAAACCAGTAGTCTATTAAACAGTTGAGAAGTACAGCTTGTCTTGGTAAAAGCAGACGTTTCTGCTTGATCTGTTCCACTGGCAACCGCAAGCACGACATCATCAATCTGACAAACATATGTAGGTGAAATTGTATAAGATTTTTGGCTGCAGTCTTATAGCCAAATAACACACAGGAAATTTCAAGGTATGTAAGAAAAAAAGCTTGGCTTTTTTTTTTTTTTTTTTTTTTTTTTTTTTTAAAAGTCATTAGAATCTTCTGGTTGCTTATAAGAGAAGACAAACTTTCTCTGATACAAACATACTAAGAATTTAATTGCTGCTAAATATCAGTTTCTTTAATCATGGCATGAAATGAGAAGTTTAATCAGAACTGAAATTAAGCACTTATTAAACATGCCTACTAATTAATCTGCCATGGTTAAGCAATGCCATGATATTCTGTCATGGCATATATCCCAGGTCAGGAACCTCTGAACGGAAAATAAACTGTAATGTAAATGTCTATGAAATTTACATTCATGTCTCAAGTCATGTTTCAAATCACACAGTTAGGTGACTTTCAGAGTGTGTTCAGGTGTTTCCAACCATCCCTTTTAATCAAACGATCTTTATTTTCCAACATGAAAGTGACCAAAAACAAGTCTAAGCAGAAGCACCACTGACAGCAAACTGTGTAGAAGGGTGGTCTGTAATCCTTGTTTCATCCCTCTCTAACACACTCTGCTTGGCTGCCCAGCATCACAAGAGAAATGATTAAATTATGAGGGTGATTTAAATGGCCATGTCAACTTCATGAATTTCTGAAGCTGTAAAAGCATCCTGAGAGCCTGCATCTGACCAACAAGGAGTGGAGGGAAAAATAATGGAAGAAAAGAGCATGGTGAGTGCTGCAGGTAATGATGGAGAAGAAGAGTGACGAGAAAGATGCTTGTCTTTTTGGTGATCTTTTCTCAAGCCCATGCTCATTACCAACTGATTTTTTTTTTTTTTTTAAAAAGTGTCTAGCGACAAATCTAATTAATTTTGAGCAGACAAAAGTGAATGTCCTTCACCTGGTATGACTCTCCAGCTCACATCACAGCACTTGCACAAGCCGATGTTCCCAGCAACCAATCAGTGATCACCAATGATCCCCACAACCACTCACTGACCACCAATGTTCCCCACAACCACTCACTGACCACCAATGTTCCCCACAACCACTCACTGACCACCAATGTTCCCCACAACCACTCACTGACCACCAATGATCCCCACAACCACTCACTGACCACCAATGTTGCCTACAACCAATCACTGATCATCAATGATCCCCACAACCAAACACTGACCACCAATGTGCCCTGCAATCAATCACTGATCACGAGTGTTCCCAGCAACCAATCACTGATCCCCAATGTTACAGGCAACCAACCACTGCTCACCATCGTTCCCTACAACCAATCACTGATCACCACTCTTTGTCCCACTCACACACCCGCCATCTGTAAGCATTTCCTTCTTTTCTGTTACCCAACTGCTCACGACCACTGGTTTTTGTCTGCGTTCTTGATTATATTTAATCAATTTAATTACATTTAATTTGTCTGCATTCTTAATTATAGCATTTTGAAAATACATGCATAGTTTGTATGATGTATAGTTACTTTCTGATGCAATGACCAAAAACATCTCCTATAAGAAATGTTTAGCCTATTATTTTCAATTCTAATAAAACTATGTTCTATTCAGTTCGTCAGAAGTGTCTTCCGAAAATCTTCCTTCTTCAAATGATCATGATTCAACAAGTATGCAAATTGGTATTTGACATTGCTGACGACTTCTAGAGATTTTTTGATCGTGCATTAGCTACCTTCTCCTGAAAAGAGTTGGCCTCATTTTAGATCCAGACTCTTGACATGATGGATTATGGATGTGTCCAAGACTGGAAGCCAAATGATACAGGAAAATTCCAGCACCCACTTTCCACAAACTTAATCAGACGTTACATGGTATACTCTTAAATTCCCTGAAATGCCCACATAAAAACCTGCTTCTGTATTATTGCAGGTTTGATAGTTACAAGGCTAGCCATTGATGAAATCTGTCAAAGCACAGTGCTACACAGATTAAGGCTTCAGCTCCAGTCTTTGTGCCTGCACACACAAACACACACATCTGCGCATTATTCACCAGCTCTTTTTTTCTGCAATACATTCCTGTACTTCTTTTCAATAAACCTGTTCGCTCTTCCCTGGCTCTCTGCTTCCCTCCCTCATTGACACTAACAAAATGCTGGCCTTGAGGTCTGGCTCATGAGTATGATGTGCGGTGGTCTGGTTTTTGATGGGGGGGATGGGGGGGGGGGGGGGGTCAGGCAGGGGCTACTACTGTGGGGGCTGGGCTGAAGATTTGAATAAACCAATGACAAAAAACCTCTCTCGAACAAAAGCAAACTGCACACAAGAATGAGGGGTGGAGTAAGGGAAGGAAAGAGCAGTACTCTCAAAGTTAAAAATGAGTCTTTCAAGCAATGCATGAGTGTCTTGCACACCAATGATGTACATCCAACCGTACTGTCATCTAACACACCTCCACCTTTTTGCACTCTATATTTAAAGTGCACTTGATTCTGGATGTTTTGTGTGTGTTCGATTCTCATACAACTAAATAAAGGTCAGTTTGCTTCCCCTTGCCCTCCAAGCAGCCAAAATCTCTCTCCCAACCCCCACTTTTCCTTGCTCACACAGAACACTTGATGCATTCACGCAGAGTGACATTACTACAGTAGCCCCCCTTTTGCTTCCCATTGTTTAAAAAACACTCAACATCTCCATAGTAACTGGTTCAAGCTTTCTGACTCGTGTTCATAAGCCCAGTCTTATAGTCTGCAACTGCTGATATGAGGCTCGGAGCTCCGAGTAATCTCTGAATGAAATACGGCTCATGTTCAAATGTGATCATAAATTGGGAACACTTTTTGTCATATAAGAAAGACTAAAATGTTCTTATCTTGACGGTAGATTCACGACAACGCAAAATGCTCTGTTCCTAGAGCAGGGGTCGGCAACTGACAGAACACGGATGCGGGCCCACAGATGTGGCGGAACTGAACCGAGCATTTGGAAAATATTCATATGAAAAGAACTGACCGTAAGAATTGACCATAATTCAGACACTTCGGTTTTCTAAAAATGAGCCAGCTTGGAATCTGTAGCAGATCCTCTGTTGCGGCCAATCACATGCGTTTATGTAAATTATTTAGTTGAAGGCAGCTCAACTAAGCTCAGCTCAGCTCAGCGAAAAAGGAAAGACTTTGACTCTCATATGTACACACGCACATATATATACACACATTATATATATATATATATATATATATATAT
>CM075003.1:23089304-23099490 GCA_037576675.1 Pangasius sanitwongsei
CCCCCCCCCCCCCCCCCCCCCCCCCCCCCCCCCCCCCCCCCCCCCCCCCCCCCCCCCCCCCCCCCCCCCCCCCGCAATCAAGCTTGGAGTGAGAGAATTTTGCAAACTGAATTTCATTGAATGTCAAACCTGAGCACCGGAAGAAGCAACCTGAATATAGCTCTTTGAATATCTGAAAACTGAACTAAATTGATGTCTTTTAAAATTCAAAACTTTTTTTGTTGTTGTTTACATACTAATCAGGTTGGGGCAGTATGATACTGATCTGTGAACTGGAAACGGAAGAAAACGTGTGGATTACAGTATACAGTAACAACACAGAGAGCATGTGCTAATTTGAGAAGTTGGAAAGGTTGGTTTTCAGACTGCCTCAGTGTCATTACTCTAAATATAAAGTAGAGGTTATATTAAGCAGGTCATGGAAATTGCTCGGTATGTAGGTGTCAAAATGGAAATAATTGGGCCCTGTTTCCTGAGTGCAATTAATCTTTGTGTATTAGAGCTATTGTGTGCATAGAAGCAACACTGCCCCCCACCTGCTGCAGATACCTTTGCCATGTATGAGCCGACATGTCACTCAGAGCAAGTAATCATTCCAGCCTGCGTCTTGCCACCTCAAGTGCATATCCATTAGCAACATGTTTCTTCTTGTACAACACCTGTGAGCAAATTATTGAGCAAATAATTGGGAAGAGCGATGAAGTCGTGTGCATTCTAAGCAGGGCCGGTGTGCACGCTGTGTAAAGGATTGAAAGAGAGCCATTGTTGCTGCTTAGGGTCTTTTATCTGCTGCTGTTAATCAGAATAAGTGGCCATGTTCTTTACAGGTTTGCTCCTTCATAGTGGTGAGCTCACAGCATAGGAAGAGTGTTCATAAGAGTTAATAACAAGAGTTAATAAATTCATATGAAATGAGAGAAACCTATTTATTTTTCATATCAAAATCTCACACGTTGGCAATTTGCACAGTTGAGGATGCAGAGCAAACCTTATTTTAAGCCATCACCCTGTGCGTGTGTGCGTGTGTGTGTGTGTGTGTCCAAAACTGAACACAGGTACCTGCAGTCAATTACTGTACCAACCAAGGGACTTCATTTCAATCATTTCTCTGTACGCCTGGCTCGTCTTCGGCGTATCGTAGCTAATCCCTCGCTCTTCCTCACTGTTCACACAGGGATCAGGATATGTACACTGCCATGGCTCTCATTAGCTACTGCTTAATTCATTTTTCTCCTATCTGTCTTTCACTTTTCCTCGTCCCTTTCATCCTCTGGTCCTAGACTAAGTGGTAATTAGGAGGTACGAGTGCTTAGCAATGCGATAACTTTGTTAGTTTTAATTAAAGACCTTTATAGGGATGGAGGCATTTACCCAGGAACTAGAGACTTGTTCAGATATACTATAGACCCTTAAATTCTCACTCATACTTGCTTAACGCTGCCCCAGTACACACACACGCACACACACACACACACATGGTAGTTGTGTAGTGTACAGTTTTCACCCTTATTTGTATTCTTTGTGTGGGCAGCGTGTGACTGAAGTTCAGCAGAAGCAGACAGAAAAGGAGCGAGAGTTAATAACAGTCGATATGTACTTCAGTTTGTGCACCACAAATATAATCTTAGCAAGAGAAAATATCTTCCATATTGGCAAATTTATTTAATGTTTCTGATTATGAGATTATTCTAAAACAAATGTCAGATTATTAAGTCTATTTCTAGACATTATTACAATGTTCTGTCTGGAAATAATCCTAATAATCATACATTTGTTTTTGTAATAATCTCATATTGAAAATACTGACTAAATATGCCATCTTTGAGGTATTTACACTTCGCTAAGATATTTTTTTATACTACAATGCGTGTGTGTGTGTGTGTGTGTTATATCGCCTGCACAAAAGTGTGTGCAGTTCTGTTTATCAATTCCTAACAGTGTGTTTTCCTGTGTGAGTGTTCGTGTTCGAGTATGCAATTTTCACATCCATGTTTTCCAGCTGTCAGACTTATCCTGTATACTGTCAGAGTTTGCCCTGCCTTGGCAATTTCAAATTTAGTAACACACACACACACACACACATTGTAGTGTCAAAGACTTCCTACATGATGTCCAGTAACTACTGTACATGGCTCTCTTTATTATCCTAAACAGCACATAGATGAATATAGCAGTATGAGTTCTTATTCCCTTCTTTTTGCTCTTTCTTGCTTTTGTGAATGTTTAATCCTTCCATCTATAGCACAAAGAGGTAAGTTATTCTGTCGATTTTTTTTTTTTTTAAGAAAAACAATAAAGTAAAATGCTAGTTTGTTAATAATATAATGTAGGTGCACCGTTTGGGGAAAAAAAAAAAAAAAAAAAGGTTAAATCTACAACAAATCTTTACAAATAAATGGTTCTTTGGTTTGTTCTTCTAAGGGAACCATTAAAGGATCTATGTAGAACCCTACAACAATGTTTCCTTATCAGAAAGGGTTCTAAGTAGGAATCTGCAAACCTATCACTGTCATGAGAACCCTTGAGGAACCTTTCATAGAGTGTGTATCTTCTATATATATTAAGAAAAAGTGGTAAGATTGAGCATATGATTTTACATATACTGTAGATCTGCAACACTATAACACAGGCTTATAAGAATGATGCTCAGTGGAAGTCTTACCAAGTGTTTTAAGTCCTTTTTATGACAACCTTGAATAGTTTATCATTTTATTAATGTAATTTAGTGTTCATAAGTGATTAGGACATTCATTAGGATTAGTATAATTAAGACAAGACTTTAGACAAGCTCTACAACTGCTGTAACTAAAACCAATAAAATCTTACTCAAAAGCATGGAGGCAAAAATCTACTTGAGTTAAAGTACATTACTCAAACATATTCAAGTATTTCAGAGTAAAAGTAAATATCAGTCATAAGGAAAATATTCTTAAATATATTTCAAACAAAGCTAGAATTTGGCTTGCTGGTTAGATAATGAAAGAATGCTAAAGCACATTAGGAAAAAATAAATAAATAAAACTTAACTACCTAATTTAACAAAAAAAAAAAAAAATGTCCAAAACGTAACTAGCTAGCTAGTTGAACTAGCTAAACCTAATTAGCTAATTTAATATATGAACTTAACATACTTTATTTAGCTTTGATAGCGAATTTTAGAGGCTGATATTTCATGTTTATTGTGGAGGCAAATGAGACATCTCATCCTGTATGAATCAGTAACACCAGCAAAAAAAAAAATCAGATTTGTAATGTACTATGAAGTAAGGAGTAAAAAGGATGTGGAAATTATTTAACTAAAAGTACTGAAATAATCGGTGAAATAATCGGCCAGAATAATACTTAAGCACAATTACAGTCATTTGAACAATGGTTTTCTTCTCTCATTTCTTATGAAATATGGCTCCCTTTACATCTGCAGGCGCTAATGCAGAAATTGTAATTATATTGCGTCCCCAGAGTTAATTCAGGCTAATTCATGGTGTATTGTGGCAGGGTTTTCACAGCACCATTTGGTGAGAGCAGGGAAGTTAGCCAGCAAGGCAGGCACAAGAAAAAAAAAAACCCATAAAAAACGATTAATGTTTCAAGGACCCACATGTATTTTTCATTCTTGGCTGCCCAGGCAAACTGTCACACAAAGCTTTCACACAGAGACATTCTTCATTTCTTAATCTCCCAATTCCAAGAAACCCTTCTGCAAAACTCAGACAGACCTCTACTGCGTCATCCGATAAAACACAGTAGCACAGAAAACCATATTTGGTAGTAAAGCATGTTAAAATGTATGATTGTTTTAGCCAACGACTGGACTCTTTATTGATATTGTTGTGTTTCAAATATAAATTTCTTGTCTCTTTTGTTAAGAAATATAGTATAATGTTATTTATTTTACACCCACGGCAGCTAATCAAGAAATCCTGCTTATATAAGTAAGTAAGCTGAAGAGTCACATTGTGTTGTGGAACGGTTTCAGGCCTGATGTGACTGTTGTTAGAAACGGGTTGTCAGGAAGGCAGGCAGTAGGATATTAAAGTCATTTTCAGGGGGAAAAAAAAAAAGGTGATGCTTGAGGGATCCACATGCCATCCATTTTTCATTCCAGTCTTCCTAGGCCAACTGCTGCACAAAGTTCTCTCAACTGTACAATAACTATGGCAGAAATGCTCATGCAAAACCCTCCATTATTTAAAATGATTTAAAAGTAACATATAAAACATCATTTGGCAATAATTTCAATTAAGAAATTAAAACTGTGTGTTGGGATGCTGCATGGTGGCTTAGTGGTTAGCACGTTTGCCTCACGGGTTGGGGGTTCGAATCCTGCCTCCGCCCTGTGTGTGCAGAGTTTGCATGTTCTCCCTGTGCTTCGGGGGTTTCCTCCGGGTACTCTGCTTTCCAAAGGGTGAATGGGTGTGTGAATGTGTGTGCGATTGTGCCCTGCGATGGGTTGGCACCCTGTCCAGGGTGTCCCCCGCCTTGTGCCCCGAGTTCCCTGGGATAGGCTCCAGGCTCCCTTTGTGACCCTGTGTAGGATACGCAGTATGGAAAATGGATGGATGGAAAAATGTGTGGGGTTTTTTTTTTCTCGTCCCTCATTGATGCAACAATGCTTTTGAAAGCTTATGTGAATATAAACTCTCCATTATTATTAATTCACTTTACAAATGTGTTTTTTATTAGTTAATGCCTGGAGTGATGTGATCGTGGTGGAAGAAGGCGCGGCCGTCACCCTGCACTGTTCTGACGAGCCCCCTGTAACCACCAGGCTGGTCAAATGGTTGATGATGTCAGGCAAGGGGAAACCGTGGACGGTGCTGTTTTCAGTGAACATTAGCAGAGGAGTAGCGGATAGCAGGAAGATGCACCATCAGGCAGGCAGAATTCTGGAGATATCTGACAATGTTTTCTTGCGATTTACTGCCACAGTGGAAAGTGGAGGACTCTATTCTTGCCTGCTGGAGAAGGAGGGCAGGAAGTTCAAAGAGAGGATTGTTCTTCTGGCTGTTATTAAATGTTGAGTAGTCCCCTCTGTCTTTATCTCTGTTATACACACAACACTCAATTTTTCTTCATCTGTGTCTCCCAGTTGCTTGTTTTGCTAGTGGTTCTGTAAGAGCCGACAGTCTGAGTCCATTACCATGATCTGTTTTCATTTATTAAAAACAAAGTACTATTTTGTTACATTACATTAATTGGAGAAGATCACATCTACATCAGGAAAACAGTAGTAAATATAACACACAATACATGTTATTTACTTAATTAATATGATTTACTTAAATAATATTAATTTACTTAATGTCAGGAGTTAATTATTACAATGAACACTTTGTCTAAGTGTAAATAGTTGACTACAAAACATGACACCATGAGACTGACACCAAAAAAATTAAACAAATGTTATGTGAGCATAATATTCACATTTTGGTCCTTATCATGCAGATATTTCATTCTTGAACAATAAGTTGAGAATAAATGCATTACTTTTTTCTTTTATTAAAACAGGAAACAGTAGTGAACGCTGACATTATGTGTGGAGTCTGTGGTACTGACTACTACAATTTAATGTTAAAAATATTTAGAATGAAAGATCATCTATAATATGTCTATGTGTGTGTGTGTGTGTGTGTGTGTGCATCAGTGACCTTAGCTCCGGCTCCTGTCATTCCCATCGACAGTACTGCAAGGCTGAAAGCTGAAGTCTCTCCCCCCTATGCCGTAGCAGGTGGGACGTGGCTCTCACACACCGGTTCCCCATTACTCACTGACGTGTCCTTGGCAGGCACCCTGCTCACCAAACTGCCCCGTGTCACCCCCAGAGACAGCGGCACCTACACATGCAACATTAGTGTGGACGGCCAAAGCAGGAAACCTGTGCATAGCTATACACTCACTGTCATGGTGTATGGTAAGAAATCTCATTCACCTGAACACACTACTCAGTTTAGATCATGTACAGTATATGCTCTCATATATGCACAGCCATACAAAATTTATTTATTATATACATGTAGCTATACATTCATTGGCCACTTTATTAGGAGCACTGGTAACCCTGCTGATTCATGCAATTATCCTATCAGCCAATTATGTGGCAGCAGCTCAGTATAAACAATGCAGATACAGGTCAAGAGCTTCAGGTAAGTTTCACCTCAAACATTAGAATGTCATCTCAGTGACTGTGGTATGGGTGTTGGTTTGACTATTTCAGGAATTTCTGATTGCTGAGATTTTCACACACAACATGACACCTCATCTTTTTCCAAGTTTCATCTATCCAGTGATCCTGTGCTCACTGTAGCCTCAGATTCCTGTTCTTGGCTGAGAAGACTGGAACCTGATGTGGTCTTCTGTGGTTGTAGCTCACCCGGATGTTTTTTGTTTTTCCTACCATCCTGTGTAGAGACTGTCGTGAAAATCCCAGAAGATCAGCAGTTTCTGAAACACTCAAACAACCGTGCCACTGAGATCACATTTTACTAATGTTTGATGTGAATATTAACTGATGCTTGTGACCTGTATCTACATGATAACTTGCACCACATGATTGGCTGATTGGATAAGTGCATGAATGAACAGGTGCACAGCAGATCCTAATAAACCGGTGAGTGTAAAAGTTTATGAGTGCATTAAGTTGCAAAGGCCACTAGATGAGTAAAGCCATTTCCCCAGCCTTGCCTTGCCTTGTCTGAGAAAAGGTGGCGACGCTATTGTGGCTGAGTGGAGAATATTTCATAAGACCAAGCACAAGCGTTACGAACATAAGCTTTGAGTTTTTTCCATTTAGACTGATCTTCAGTGTGAAAAAACGTTTAACTTGAAGTCACTTGTATAAATATCAGGAGCCTGTAAAATGTCTCCAGCTCACAACTGATAAAGGATTCGATAGAAATGTTAAAATCTGAGCACAAACAAGAGATTACAGAAAGGCAACTTTCAACTAAAATCAGACTTTGGAAAAACTGAGACAAGCACATAAAGCTTTGTGTTACAACAATATGTTTAGTGCTCTTCCAATTTTAATAAAAATGTAAATGGCTCATAATGATTTGAACATACAGGTTACAAGGCTTGTTCAAGTCTGATCAGGGATCTCCAGTGTGTAAGAGTCAGTGAACTCATGCTCAAATATCAGAAATGAAATGCATAGTGAGTGTAAGGCCCACAAGTGAGTTTAGGATATTGAATGATACTCTCTTCTAATGGAAACTACTAATGGTATTACCACTAAACATGACCAAACATACAGAGAGAAACCTTACCTGATTACTGGCGGTCAACAATGGTGGAAGATAACATTTCCTCAAAGTACACAGCTCAGTAAAGAACCCTTGTTCCCATGTATGATGTAGAAACTATGAATATTTTACTATGAAACCAAACCTTTTATTGTCAGGCTTGTGACAGATCATTATTGTGTAATGTTTCCTGAGAAATCGTAAGGATGAGTTCCCTGCTAGAATTTCTCAATTGAATGACTGGTTATGGCAATTCAATATGCTGAATAAACCAAATAAATAACAAATCATAAAGTCGTATACAGTTAATCTGTACGAGTTGATACGTACAGTCTGATACGAGTTAATCAGGTAACTACAATATACGTATTTGCAAGTTCAATTCCGCAAATGCCATTTGCTGCTCCTTGTACAACAATGCTATTGAATTTTTTCAGTTCTGTTTGGTCAGCACCTTCGCTCATTCGAATACATTGTTGTTTCTATAGTAACAGCTCATTCACAGGGACTTGTTTTAAAAAATTTTTTAAAAACATTATTGTTATAACGGTAAAGTTTTCTGTGAGCAGATTTGTTAACATTTTTGGAAGAAGTCTCCAGTGTAGGTATTTCTAAAGCTGTAACTTTACGTTTTCCGGTTTTGAGCTTTTTCTTGGTAACTTGACAGGCTGTCTTTTGTTTCGTCTAATTAACTTCAAGAGACAGAAAAAAAAGAGACTGGTAAGGTTTATAAATGTTTATAGCTGCAGAACAGTGATAACAGGAACTTGTTTTGAATGTGACTATTAATGGATGTGTTTGACGTGTTCTTTAATAGAATGTTAATTTGCATATTTTGCAAATTGCTGTGGCATAACAGGAATAAAACACTTCGAGACGTGCTGTTATAGGAAAATCTTTGGTGAGGTAACAGCTTCACACCACTCTATCATTGATTATTTTCCTATAACAACCCTGCTTGACATATTTTATTCCTTATTTAAAGGATTGTGGCAGCCAGTAGCACTTTCTTTAGTGTAACAATGTACAGCACTAAGTGAAATGGTAAGGAATTTTATAAAAACTTACATTAAGGACTACAGCTACACTAGAGGCAGTGTGATAAATAAAACCACTGAATATTGAGACTCTCAGTAAACACACTCTCTCTCTCTTTCTTTCTTATCACAGAGAAACAAGTGGCATGGTTCCCAAATATTACATATGGTAAGAATTGCTGCCTCCATTGTCTCAGCCATGCTCGACACCGATCAGCTCCCGGTCTTACACACACACTGCCATCTCATCAGTCTCACACCATCTGGTTCTGCCTGAAACCACTTCTGCTAATCCAAACATTCTACATCATCAAGCAAACATGCTACATGATTCAGCACACTCCCTCGCTGGCTAAATCCCAACTTACTGGACATACAGTGCACTATTTCATACCTTACTTCTTGCATTTATGTAGAGAGTAGGCAGTAAACCAAACACACACACACACACACACACACACACAAAAGCACGCACAAGTGCGTCAGAGGGCACAATGCACCAGAGTCTATGTTCAATTTGAGTCATGTGTTTCTGAGGAAACTTTACATTGAACAATAATATCCTCATTCTCGTGCCTCTTCTTCTCTTCCTGTCTCACGGCTCTCCCTGCTCTCACACTCACAACACTCGTCTCACATGCCTGTCTGTACAACAATGCCTCTAAAAATGACTAGCTGCTCTGTGGATTATTGTGAATCAAACCAAATGATATTGTTGCCATCACTATTAATTCCCACTATTTCCCTCCTCGCTTGCTGATTCTTGTTCCTCTCTGTTTCGTTTCTGTATTTAACAAGCTCGTACTGACTTGGCCTTGCTATTTTCTTTAGTGGAAATCCCCAGTGGGGCTGTACCAGTATTTTATCAGCTCATATGAGTTACTATAGATGAGCAGCTGGAGTTCAGAAAGTCAGAAAGCTGTAGATTTTAGCAGCAGAATGTGCTCAGGAGCCTTTGGGATTTGATGCAATTTCCTTGTCAAAACAGCAGATAATGAACAGACAAAACAGTTGATAAGTGTAAGCAGCAGAAGCCTAATACCTGATATGTAAAAAATAATTACATTTTCCATGCTTTGCTACATAAGATCAGATTGTGTTTTATTAGGTGGTCAGCTACTCCATCTGTACATGACAGCGGATGTCACTAGTCACTAACAAGGGCAAGTGTTTTGTGTAGGACAAGTGTTGACCAAGCTAATGTTAATCTTACTTTAATCGTTTAGACTCCCTTGACATGCTGACAGGTCTCGATGTGCATTCCACACTCTGTAGTTACAGAATAACTTACTGAATAATTTGCTGCAACATTTGTGGCAGCCTGGAAAAACACTTCACATTTGACATTTTCTACTAGTAGTTCTGAAACCTGCCTCCACTATGTTTGTTTTTGCCCATATCTCAACTACTCGGAAAGCTACAGCATTTTAACTCTGGTAACCTCCAAAAGTGAAAATGATTTTTTTTTTTAAAAAAAAGATTGAAAGATTCCCCTGCCTATCTCCCCTCCTAGTATGACTTTCTTGTATATTAATGCTTTTTAAGGTCATTTATTGCCCATTGTCATCTATACAGAGTGTGTAAGTGCTCTTCTGTGTTTTGATTATGCTGTGACAGCACAGAAACATCACAGACATATTAACAGCCGGTATCTGATTACAAACTGAACTGATTAGGATCATGTCCATTTTGCTACATCATGTGTCCAACAATGCTCAAATCGTGACGTTCACATCTTTAGGCAGACTGACTGCATGTTCCTCTTTTTTTTTTCTACATAGCCAAGAAAGTAGCCTAAGTAAAAACATTTCCATGTTGTTTTGGTTTTATATATATATATATATATATATATATATATATATATATATATATATATATATATATATACAGTCAGCTCAATAAATATTG
>CM075003.1:23099590-23111611 GCA_037576675.1 Pangasius sanitwongsei
TATATATATATATATATATATATATATATATATATATATATATATATATATATATATATATATATATATATAATGTTCAGCGGAAAATTCCGCTAATTAATGTTCAGCGGAAATCAGAATGACTTTATTTGTTCACTGTACATTCCGACTGAGAAATCTGCTCTAAAAGTGTCAAGTACATGATGCATGGTTCTGATATGAAAGGGGAAGTCAAATAAGTTTTTCTTCCTATATTTCTATTCTCTCTACTCTGTTCTACTTTCTGTAAGTCGTCTCTCTGTCCCTTTCCCCAACAGGACCATTGTGCAGTCTGGCAGCTCTGTCTCAGTCAGCTGTCACGCTCCCCTGCACCGACATCAATGGCGACTACGTCCTGCTCTACTGGTGGCGCCCAGATTCACCACACACCCAACCAGAGCTGATCTTCCAGTTTGACCGCTGGAGGGATTCCAGGAAGCAGTCTAATGTCCGCCTGCAGTTGCACAACCATTCGTCTGTGCCTGTTGGAAACTTTTCCTTCCTCCTGAGGCCGGAGTTGAAAGACGCAGGCCGCTATCAGTGTGAGGTCTTCAGGGATGACCAGGTTTTTGCCCAGGTCACAGCACTGACCGTTTTAAATGGTAACAAGATACACTGTACATTAAAAAAACTACATGTATGACAGTATAAGTTGAGTCAAAATGAAGACATACTTGAACACTTAAATGTTGTAGAAATATGAAGAAAAAAAAAAAACACAACAGTTATATCAGTCATAGTGACAATCATATGGACAAGTGTGTGTAGCACTCCTGAGTCCTAGCACTTCCTTTAACACTGGCTCTCAGTTTAGACTATATACACACTCCGTACAGACACACGCACATGCAAACTGCAATACTGGCCTTGGGGTTTTTTTCACAATTACACAGTCCCTGAAATCAATCATCAGTCACCAGCATACACCAGCCTATCATTCTCTGTGCATTCATTTTCATGTCCTCCATCTCTCTCTCTCTCTCTCTCTCTTGCTCTCTTTCTTGTTCCTCTTCTGCTTTTCATTCACCATCATGTCTTTGCCTTTCAAGGACCCCCTCTCTGTTTCTCACACGCTAATATAATGGCTTTTAGTAGGCCTCATTAAAGATCTCATTATGTGTAATTACACCTGCTGCCAGTCGCCGCTGACGGCGCTGGCGGCTCTGCCATTACTGTGGAAACTGGTGGGCTCAATTAGGCCAGGATTGATTCTGATTTGAGTGGAAGAAGACACAGTGCATCAGTCATGGTCAGCTCCGGTCGGTCTGCTATCCACCTAGCTAATGAATACACATCAACATAAGCCTTCTTTTTCTGTCATTTTTCCTCTATACATTTGAAGAACTGGTCTCTCTCTCTCTCTCTCTCTCTCTCTGTGTCCAGGCTATGCAAGCTATACAAGCTCTATGGAACTGACCTGTGCATATGCTGAGCGTTCTCAGGTAGCTTCTGTAAAATGGTCGCACATCCAGAGGCCTGAACACCAGTTGCTTTCAAGTGCAGTTCTGGGTCAGAAGATCATCTCAATAGGTCTCCCAATAACCCCAGATACAGCCGGCCAGTACGCCTGCACTCTTAAACTAAAAAACGGCCAAACAGTCAGATATCTGTACACTGCCAAGATGCCTCCTACAGGTAAGAGGACACATCTCACAATCCTCTTATGAATTTTTAGAAGGTTTAAACAAATATCTCAAAAAAAAAGTCCCAATGTTTCTTGCTCTTTTCTGTGTAAACGTTTTGATCAAAATCATTGTGTGGATAGAAATCCATGCTCTGAAAAACAGAGCTCAGAAAACTCTAACACTTGGAAGCCAGAGACAGCAGGCCCAACATGCAAAATCTCTTTATTTAGGCTTTACCAGTAATCCTGTTTAGAATCCAAAGCAAGGGTCAAAGCACTGCCAGACATGGTCACCACAGGCACATCCATAATCATATCCACAAATAGGCTGAGGTCAAAAGCAAGAATCAGAAAGCATGCTGGAACAGGGGAATACTGGAACAAGGAAACAAAGTCGCCAGGGCAATCTGAACTAGAAACTTTTTATTACTGATGGTAAACGTGTCGAGGAGAGAGCATGAGAGAAAGAAAGTGAAAGATAATGAGTTATATTTGTGTGTGTGTGTCTGAGTTGCACATTATTATTCTTGCAGTGCAGCAGATCAGGGAGTGGAATTCCACGGGTCACTAAAAAAGTCAAATTCCAAAGTCCTTACATTCACTTACTCAGCGGCCTGCCACATTAATTACAGCCAATCTATGACTATTAAAATTTTATTAAAGCTTATAATCACACTAAACCCACTATGATATAAAACAGATTCCATAACCTAAGTCATCTTTTGATAAAGAGCTGTGCTCTGGAGGGCTGTAAGGCTTCACTGATTTGAATTGCTATACTGGTCACAACATTCACAATACCTGCTGCACATTTCAAACAGTTCATATTGGGGAAGAGGCTGGAGGGTGATTTAAAAGCAAATATAACTGAAGGATGAGTGCATTTTTATTACTAATTTACAGTTACATAGAAGCCTATAGAAGACCTTTATTTTTTCACTCTCCATCGTACATGCTTCTATCAGTCCCAGTGAAAGAGACGCTATGCCTGTCATAACCTGTCACTCCTCAAATTAAGGTACAATCCATAATTATAGGAAAATAACAACAAGGTGGTGTGATGCACCCAACATCATGTCTCAAAGTGTTTTATTCATCTTATACCGCAGCAACTTGTCAGCAATTACATTTTTTATACATCTTTTTTTTTTCTCTTTTATTTTACATACCTTGTATTCATTTATAGTTATGTTTATGTTGTAGAATGTCCACAAAACAAGTTAGTTCTTGTTATCACAGCTATAAACAGTTGCTCCTCAACCTGTTACGATTGTCATGTTACAGAGAAACCACAAAGCCGTCCATCCTAAAGACCTTTACGTGTCAAGCAACTAAAAGCTACAGCTTTACTTCTGACCGTTACAAAGCACTGACACTGGAGACTCCTCCAAAAATGCTAAATAAACATCTCACAGGAAACGCCACCGTCTTAACGATTACGCATATTTGTCGATTTGATTATGTGCAGTGTCCGCCTTACAAATCCCTGTGCAAGTTGTTACTATAGAAACAATAACCTATTTGGAAGAGTGCATTAATATGAACCTTGCAGCCGGAACTACTGTCAATGCTGCTGTTATAGAAAATTCAGTCAGCACCTTCTGACCAATCAGATTAAAGAATTCAACAGCACTATGGTGTAAAGTGTCATATTGCTAAAAGTGGATGGCTAAGATTACATTTTGATTTGACCTTTTTCCCCGGCTGCTATGGAGAAGTGTCCTTGGTTACAGAAAGACAATATACATGCAGTGTTGTACCTCTCTTTGCATGTCAGTTCACTGCATGTAAATCCAGCTCGGGCCTATTTCCTCATCATTGTGTTAGGGAATTTAAATACACTCAGCACAAGCATTACGTAATGCCATTCATCTTGTTCCTCCCTCCTCCTTCCTTCGCTCTCAGAACTCCTCTGAACCGTGACGAATTTTTAGGATTTTCCACTCATGACATCACTTCATTTTTTTTTTTTTTAATTGTAGAGGGTTTACGTCTATAACTGCACTGCACAGATTCTGACTTGGCACAATCTATTTCCAATAATAGTGAGCCTCTGTGCTCTATTTTAATGGAAATGGATGGAGTCAAGGCTCTGTTTCTCCCTCTTGGTGACTGTTACAGAGCCACCTTGCTGTGCGAGTGAGCTGCCTGATGAATTAACCACCAACTCTGCTGTCTCTCTGCTGCAGCCTACTGGTGAGAGCTGCACACCATCACACCTACTGACACCCGCTAAAATTTCCATCATCTGTCTCTTTCTCTATCTGTCTGTCTATTCTTCCAGACGGTAACAGTACACCCGCGCCATCCATTCTTCTCCCATCTCTCTCTCTTCTCCTCTTTTTGGTGCCCGTGGTTGCTGTTGCTGTCGGAGTGTTGCTATGGAGACGAGGACCTTGCACCTTCCCTCAGAGTGAGTTCTGTCATTTGTCTTTTTTTTTTTTTTTTTTTTTTACTTTATTCTGAATACTGTCAGCTCACCCTGACTGGTCAGGATGGACAGAGATTGGAAAAGGTCAGTAGTGTTTGAATATATGTTTGTGTGTGTGTGTGTGTATGTGTGTGTGTGTTTGCAGATGTGGAGCGTACTCTGTCTCACTACTCAGGAGAAGTAGAGAACATCTATGAAAATCCTGAAGACCTGAGACAGGTAATTTCTGGTATCTACTGCCACCTTTGCACAAAAACACTCATTCTCATCAATCTCATATTCCCTGTTTCTGTTTTCTCCTCCAGTCACCTCCACAAAATGCAGTGTATATGGTGAGTTGTCACTGTGTGTGCCACTCAAAGACCAATATTGTACGATTTACAATCTGTTAAATAGGTTTATGTTTGTGTTAGTGTGTGTGTGTGTGTCAGAGGGTTAGTGCCTGCCCTCTGTTTACTGCCGGTTGTATATTAGCAATATTAGCAGATGAACTAGGTCAAACCTCTGTCAAACCATAAATCTGAATCTGCTCCTCTCTCTCATGCTTCGTTTATAACCATCCCCTCCCCTTCCTTTTCCTCTCCTCCACCTCTGCAGGATCTGAAGCTCACAGGCGAGACGGATGTTTATAGGGAATTAGACAGGTGAGAGAAGATTGACTGCAAGTCACACAGGGAACATGACCTAGTGCTGTCACTGTCCCTATTCCTGCACCTTTCAGTCTATCAATCAGTATACATTAACATTAATGTTAATGACTGTCTATCATATCTGCTTCTCTCATGGTGTGTGTGTGTGTGTGTGTGTGTTCTGTTTCTTTTCAGATATGACCAGTGTTGTGATTAAGTTTGCACAGTTGGATGAATACAAGGTGCCAATGAAAATTTATTTTTGTGCTGTCATGTAACCTTTTATCACTGAAGACATGTACATGTACGTTGCTAATGGTGATAACTGCAAACACTGATAAAGCATAATAAATCATCATTATGGGTTTTGAATTTGTAACCAGCTTTCTGTCTTTCCCAAGTAATTATAATGAGACTACAAGTGTACATTTCCCCCTTTTTGTAGTCAGGCTACTATCACTGTATAATCTAGGTGATTAATTATAACAGGTGTGTTTGCTCCGACTAACCAAACAAAGAGAAGCAAAAAATACTATCTGGACCAAAAAAATAATTTGAATACATTTTTAACCCAAACCCCAAGATATTAAAGTAATTTTCAAGATAAACATACATACAGGAGAGCACTGCGGTGGTGGTAGCATTGCCATGTCACAGCACCACGGTCTTGAGTTTGATCCTGAGCTCAGGTTACTGTCTGTGTGGAGTTTCACATGTTCTCCCCGTGTCCTCATGGTTTGTCCTTCAGGTTCTCCAGTTTCCACCCACTGCCCAAGAACAGGAAGTTAGGCGGATTGGCTATGCTAAATTCCTCCCTAGGTGTAAATGGCTGTGTGAATGTGTGTGTGCATGGTGCTCTGTGACCATGATCAGGATAACAAGGTTACTGAAGATGAATGAATGGACATAACTAGACTATTTACCTGCCCGGAATCACCCACTGTGAGGATTGTTTATGCAAATTTACAGTATATGCAAAACTTTGTATACCCTTAGGACACAATGAAGAATGCAATGAAATTTAATTCATATCAACAAGACATTTGGTGTGATGGGCTTTACAGATATCCCTTCATTGTCACAAGTAACAAACATGGTAAATTGGTGTATGTTATGATATTTAATATTAATAAAATATATAAGTTCAATAGATTGTATTTCACTTTCTGATGTTATAAATATTCTCTAATGACTTCTATGCCTCCAATCTCTTTCACATCATTTTCATATCCTCATATCCACCTTTTGAATCCTCTCAGTTATTCCATGACATTCCCTGTAGCACCCTGTTAGGCATTCCCTGCTTTGTATTAGTAGTCATATTAGTGATTTGATTCTTTTAAAATACAAGTAAACTGAGTTTTTGTTTGTTTGATTAATCCAAAATACTTCACAGGCTATAATTAAATCCTAAAAAAATAGCCAAATCTTCTGGTTTCATACCATACTCTCTATAATTTTTTATATAGCAGCTCCTTTTATGGCTAAGGAATAAATTCCATTTGTATGATAGCAGCCTATAGAAATACCCGCCCGCTAAAAAGTGTATAACATATAACAGCATTTTTGACATTCATTGCCCTACAAGTCAAAAGTGACAGTATAATAAAAACAAGAAGAACTCGGAAGCAATGGTGTCCACAGGGATGCCTCCTCCACCATAAAAAGAAACAATAAGTTAAGAATAAAACACTTTAAAAATTGAGACATGCTATTGTAGGAAATTAATAAACAACAGGGTGGTGTGAGGTTGTTGCCACCCAAAAATTATTTTCATATAACAGTACATTCCAAAGTGTTTCATTCCTCTTATATTAACAATACGCCATTCAAATGCAGCTATAAATCCCTTTATAGTTGCATTGGACTCCTTCCAAAAATGTTACAGTACATAAACATCTCTTTACAAAAAAAGTCAGGGTATCAGTGGACGTCAAATTCGGTTTATATTCGGGTTGCAGCCATATTCCGAATACAGTGTTTATATGCGTACAGGCATCGGAATACTCCTGTATACATGGTTGCTGTAAGTAGGCCTGAGCTGCCATTCCTAAATACCTCGCCTACAGCTAAGCATCTGTTAGCACCCACAATTCCTTGAGGCCTGAGCATGCGCATGTATCTCCTTTCAGTGGATTTCTGAATAAGGTGTTCACATGCGACCAATTTCCGATTAAAACCGGCAGATTCCAGGAATGGGAACCGGAATTTGGGGAATCAGAATATCATCTTAATCTGAATCAGGCAATCAGATTGCGCCATTTACATCGCCAAATTCTGATTAATATTGGAATATTGACGTGCATGTAAACGTAGCTATTGATTAAATGTTTTACTTCGTTAAATAACAGCACATTTCTCAGTCTATTTATTATTGCCGTTATAATATATTATACGCGTCCCTGTGAAAGAGCTGTTCCTGTAGAAATGGTAAAGCATTACTATAAACCTTACAGGTGAAATTACTTCACAGCTGATTAATAATTAATAATTAATAAATTAATTAATTAATAACTGCTGACCAATCACATTCAAGAATTCAACAGCGCTGTGATATAAGCAAAATAAGATTTGTTCTCGGTCATGAATCGATTCGTTCATGAAGAGTCGCTGCACTGTACAATGTATAATGCGTTGGTGAAATTTTGAATCGCGATGACCCATATGGGCTTCCGTAGCTGCCGACTGAGGAATGATGGCTGTTTGGTTATGGTTTCGCTGCTTGTTCGGGCCCAGTCTGTACCGGATCCATCGCCCCCAGGACTACCCCCGACCCGAGAGCAGAGCAGGAAGGAGGGTACGCACTCGACTCTTTCGCAAAACTCCTTCAGCAGTAAACAGACTTTCATTTTTAATGCGGTCTCTTCGGCTCTTCTTCGGCAGGGCTCGGCTCCGTCCGAAAGCACACTCTCACTACCGCACTACTTCTTCAAAATACTACTGTACTTAGTAGTATGCTAGTATCCTAGGTGACCGTTCATGCTGTTCTCGCATACTACTCAGTGCGCTAGTATGCGATTTCAGACCCTGGGAACGTGTGGTATAGCTAGTTAGCATGCTAATGCCAGTTGTAAAGGCTGAAAGGTATGCCATAGTGACCTCTAAGCATAATTTCAAAGCAAAACAACATACCGTTGACATTGCGAGTATTTATTAGGATTAGGAGTAGAAAATAAACACAGGCAGTTGAATTGTGTAAGAATTACTTCAGTTCCTGTGCAGAAAATGAAACGAGTTTGCTACACGTTTCTCTAGTTGTTCTACAAGTTCACTACACTGGATGTGGAAGAATTCCTTCTACACAAATATGTAGTGTACTATAATTACCTATAATGAATTCCCTAACAGCCAAGAGCCCCTTTAACTGTAAAGTACATTCTTTTATCAATATTTCTAAATAGTCTGTTTATTTATTATATCCACAGAGACTTTTATTCCTGAACTTTCCACACAGAACATATTAGGTTCAAGTTCAATTCATCCTTTCAATTCAAACAACAAGAATCAATAATAAATACCTTTGATAAAGGTGAGTTGTGATTTCCAGATCAATAACCATAATTTTGCTTCACGGACCCAGTTTGACATGAGCTCCAGGGTCTATACTGTAAGGTTGAGGTGTTATACAAAACAATATTTGTGTACATGAAGATCAGACACTGAGGGAGTCTGTGCGGTGGCCCTGAAGTTCAAAACACTAACAAACCAAAACTGCAAATAAAATAACGCAACAGATTTTGTTGTTGTGTTTTGCTGTTTTTATTTATTTTGTTGTGTCTTTAATTTTGTTGTTGTGTTTTTGGTTTTGCTGTTTTGTTTTGTTTTTATTTTGCTGTTGTGCTTTTGGTTTTGCTGCTGTTGTGTCTCTGCTTTTGCTGCTGTTGTGCTTTTAGTTTTGCTGCTGTGTTATTTTATTTGCTGTTTTATTTTTGGTTTGTTAAAGTGTTTTGCACTTTAGAGCCACTTTAAGTCTGTCCCCAAATGATAGCATTAAAAAAAATAACTAAGTTTGGCTTGTATGTGGCTGTCACTTGCAGGGTTGGGATTACCAGCAAAGAGGTTTGGAAAGACACACTGACAGTATCCTTGGTTGGGTAAGTGACATGTCATGGAAAGTGTACCATTTCCTCAAACAAACCAGATTCAACTCGAGTAGTGTCGTGTCTTTTAGATCAGGTGGCAAGATGTGCGTGCCATGTCACAGCTGGAAAAGATTGAGAATGATTGCTGTTACAAGTTACAAGAATATATCACTGTCAAGTTTTATCCAATACTGTTTTCTTTTCTGTCTGCTTAATAGGCACTGTTTGGAATATTTATCATCATTTGTGTTTATTGTATTTCTTATATATTTTTATGTATAGCTCAGGTCTCTCTTCATTAACGCATACATTTTTCACCTTTTACTAAAGGTTTCTGTGGAGTGGAACGTTGATGCTTATTTATGCTGTTGAAAAGCTGCATGCGTGGCAGTGGTAGCTTAGTGGTTAAGATGTTGGCCTTCTGATCAGAAGGTCATGAGTTCAAATCCCAGCACTGCTGAGCCCTTGAGCAAGGCCCTTAACCCTAACTGCTCAGTTGAATGAGATGAATGAGAAATGAGATGAATGTAAGTCGCTCTGGATAAGGGCATGTGCCAAAATGTCATAAATGGAATGAAATATTTTTTCTTGTGTACTTGCACTCTATGTAGTCTTTGTACTACATACATACTACGTAGTGCTGTTGTATTATGTGGTGCTGCATGTTCCTGATTAAATGACATTTTGTTCCATTATGAGTTATACAGAGGAATGACAATAAAACCCACATGACTGGAACTTGATGTACTTGCCCCAAGAGACTTGTGTGTCGTGAAGGTAATTAAAATGTGTTTTTCATCTCTCCAGGCGTCAGTGCTGTGGTCCCTATCCTATTACAGCTCACCTCTCATTCTCTGCTATCTCTACAGGAAAGGTATACAACCGCTTGCTCGTACACTTAACGCTCAGGTTCCAAATCCAGTTCTTGGAGAACCCCAACCATTCCACATTTTTGTTCCGTTCCACCTCCTGTGTCAGATAATCAAGGGCTGTGGACTCCTGATTACTTCTTCACTGTGCGATCAGTCGATAGATTTCATTTGCCTCCGACTATGAGTGCTGATTATAATGGTGGCCTAATCAAGTCTAATCATTCTAGTTGAGTCATATGCTAATGCTGTACATGTGTAGTACTTCTGTTTGGGGAAATTCCTCAGTGCAGGTTTTGTGTGTGCAGTGGCCTCCTTGAAGCTGTTTGTGTCTCATATCAAGTGGGTGTATACACAAAAGAGTTTCTCTGTGAGAATGAAATTAAATTCTCCTGTGTTTAAGTGGTTTTAAAAGAATGTTGTGGAGTGGTTGTATTGTGGACATGTAATAGAGCTGGACCTTTATATACAGTTACCGTGAATTAATAGTAATTTTGTGTTTAATACAGTGTTTCATTAGTTAATTTACCACCACAGAGCAATCATATTAAGTCTATAACCACTTGGAAGTTATTTGGATTAGTGTGTATGCCATCTGTTGTCAATTGATTTATGAATGATTAATTAATCATTACTTAATCATTACTTTGCTGGGGGATTTGTTTGGTTGAAGTGTAAAAATTGTCAGTGCAACATTTGGGTGTTGAAAATATCAAAGGTAGATCTGAGTTTGTATTTAGCTTTTGACAGACAAGTTTTATTGTTTCATTAAATGTAAAAGCCAATCAGACTCCCATATGCAAATTCAGGCCCCATTATTACATTGGTTTACTAGGGGAATTTAGTTTGGTGTATAGAGTTGGGGGCATTTCCAACTGTTTATTTTCCCTTCTGTTCAATGACATTTTCCTGTGGAATCAACATGTCAGGCAGTTTTGAAAAATGTACAGTCTTCAAAATGAGTTGTGTGTGAGACCCTATACATTGCAATACTTTTTACTAGTATCAAATTATGAAATATTTGCACTTCCCATTAACATGCTCAAGGCTCATCCTTGCTTCATTGGATAATCCCACCTAGATTCTTTAGACTTGTACCTTCTAAGAACTGCTGCTGTAATCATAAAGACTGTCCTGTTCTCATTGGAAGACTCTTATTCGCAATATAGTCATACTAAACTTCATTTCAACACCCTTAGAATTTTTGCCTTACTCCTCTACACCTGCATACTTTAATGATTTATAATCACACTGTACAGTGTCACCCAGAAGAGGATGAGTTCCGTCTTGAGTCTGGTTCCTCTCAAGGTTTCTTTCTCATATTTTCTCAGGGAATTTTTCCTTGACAATGTTGCCTCTGGTTTGCTCATTAGGGATCAGGATCTAGATCTGGATTTCAGTAAAGCTGCTTTGTAACAATGTCTGTATAATTGTAAATCGAGCAGTCATTTAGCTTTGTTATGGCTTTAGATGATCAAATTCTGGTTACTATGATTTGACAAATTCTACATAGTAAGGATAAGGAAAAAGATATTCTGATATTTCTGCATTAGATTTGTGATTTATTGTATTGTTGACATATTTGTTTTCAAACGTTTGTTTCTGTTTCAGGTTATATCTGCAGCAGTAAGATCATTCCCGTCAGCCAGTACGTTGGCACAGTGCTGGTCTGTTTACTGACAGTAGCGTGTCTGAGAGGTGAGCTGTTCATCACCTGAAATATATTTGAACTCCCTTCAGATCAATCGTTTTAATCTAATGCAGTGTAACAAGCAAAACACAGCACATCTTTCACAAAGGTGATACCTCATCAGAAATGACTTACTGTGAAACGCTTATCCCATTAAAAAAAAATAATAATAATAATAATAAATTGATGGTGCTATCTTCTGCCACCAGAAGAAGCCAGAGCTGTAACTGGCAGCATGCGTTTGTGTTTTTGTTGGGTTGTTGCTAGGCTGGGGTCGCTGGAGAAACCCTGAGTATCACCAGTTTATCACCATTCTGGAGGAGACCAAGAAGAACCACACAAGCAGCAACAAGGTGAGGTCATGACCATGTCCTAGCAACATTCCTACTGAGACTAGTATACTGATGCAATCAGCACTGATGTAATCAAGCCTCTGCTGGTGCTGTTTGTGCTCCATCCTGTTTAGAAAAAACTTGCCAGTTATGATTTCGACTTCTCGCACTGGCCAGCAGATTTCAGCTGGAGAGAAGTCAGCAATCAGTAAGTTGTGTATATGTGTGTGCGTCCGTGTGTATATACAGTTAGGTCTGGAAGTATTTGAACAATGACAGAGTTTTTGTGATTTTTGCCTTTATACACCACCACAATGGATTTGAAATAAAACAATCAAGATGTGAT
>CM075003.1:23116662-23139870 GCA_037576675.1 Pangasius sanitwongsei
AAAATATAGGCTACAGGACACCAAACCAAGTTTGGATGTTTGCTTGAATTATTTATGCATTATGAAGTTATGAACACTGAAGCATACTGTCCAGGTTTGGTGTGAAATTAATAGTTTCATACAAAATTACTGACATTTGCTGAAACCGCTCACCATGATACACTCAGTGTTTAAGTGTTTTATGTTGTGTTCATAAAAATGTATGTTGCGTTTGGGTTCCAGCTATGTTGTAGCTCACTCGTTTGGCCGGAGGATGCTGTATCCAGGCTCTGTGGGTCTGTTGCAGAAGGCCATGAGGTCAATGCTGCAGCAGGGCCAGGCCAAGCTAATCGAAGAGGTAACTTGAAAACACATGCATGTTTAAAAAAAATAAAAATTTACTGTCAGCATATAGGCACGTTTATTTAACTTCTGTATTTGCTTTAGTATGATGGTCAGAGAAACAAGCTGGTGGCATGTGATGGAAACAAAATCGACACCATGTTTGTGGATCGGAGAGGAAACAGAGGCCCAAATGGGAAAACTCTGGTAAGAACAAAACAAAACAAAACATGTGTTTCTTTCTTTTGCCTTTTTCTGGATGGCGTATTCAGAGTGTCAGAATCAGAGACAAGTCAGACATAAAGCTGTAACTTCTCCAGGATGGAGAGTTTCTCTGTAACATGACAAGTTGCATTTTTTTGTTGGACTAATTTCAGAGTGGAAAAAAAGAGAGGCTCATGAGGGAACAGCTGTTCGTAGAAGAACTGATAAAAGATGACAGGAACAAATGTTTTGTAGACATTCTGCAACATTAAACATAACTGCAAACTGATAAAAACTGACATCCCAAACGCCTAGTCATTCTTGTTACTGATTTGTATGCTTCAAATATCCTTAAAATATGCTTCAAACAGGAAGGGAGCTATTACAAAAAGACAATTTCAGACATTTGACCTTACTGTGACCTTGTCCCTGTTTGGATCGATCGAATCACTTCATCGGCTGGTTACAATGATCATTCCAGATAAATCCTACAAACGTAACAACTCGTTCTTCAGATAACGTGTTAACAAGAATCTTGGACACACAACCCAAAATCTTTAAAAATAGTTGGCAAATTGCTGTGGAGAAAGAGGAATAAAACCCTCTGAGACATGTTGTTATTGGAAAATAATCAACTTGGGGGTGGGTGGTAACTAACTTTTCTTCGTGTCTGACTGAAAGAGACCACCTTGTCATTCATCATTTTTCTATAACTGCACATCCCATTGTTTTTTTTTTTTTTGTTTTTTGTTTTTTTCTTATTCCTTACCAGGGTAGCAAAGGAGGGTTCATTGCGTAGGTGTGTAAAGTGCATTGTGTGTTACAGGTGATTTGTTGTGAAGGGAATGCAGGCTTCTACGAGGTTGGCTGCATGAACACTCCACTGGATGGTGAGCAATTATGTGGTCAATTCTAAAATAAAAAAAATAAAAAAAAAGTCACACAAGAGAAACCTTTCTGAAAACAGTTGAATGATGTCCCTTCCTGCCTCTCTCCACCACTTTCTCAGGTGGATACTCCGTCTTAGGCTGGAATCACCCAGGATTCGCAGGCAGTACAGTAAGTATCACTGATCACAGGGTCAGATTATCAAACCAGGCCCTTATGTGGAATCTCAAGTTTCCATGCTTTCCTGTTGCTTATCTTGCCGTTAGAGGACATTGCAATGTACACCAAAAAGAAAACAGTTGTCCCTGAGAATACAGCAGTGAAATTGCAACAGTTTAACATATAACATATCTGTATTTGCATCTGTTTCAGGGTGTACCATTTCCTCAGAACGAGGCGAACGCGATGGATGTAGTGATCCAGTTTGCTGTGCACAAATTGGGCTTCCAGTTGAGCGACATTGTTGTGTATGCCTGGTCAATAGGGGGCTTTACAGGTAGGCAGATTAGAAAAAAAAATCTGTACACTTTCCTGCCACTTTAATAGGAACACCTGTACCCTGTCGCTCAGTCTTTTTCCCATCTTCAACTGTTCAGTTTGGGTGAGTCTGTGCCAACTGTAGCCTCAGATTCTTGTTCTTGGCTGACAGGCGTGGAACACGATGTGGTCTTCTGCTGTTGTAGCCCGTCCACCTCAAGGTTCAACGTGCTGTGCGTTCTGAGATGCTTTTCTGCTCACCACAGTTGTAAAGCGTGGTTATTTCACTTGCCCTAGCCTTCCTGTCAGCTCTAATCAGTCTTGGGAATTCTCCTCTGACCTCTCTCATCAACAAGGCGTTTGTGCCTACAGAACTGCCACTCACTGGATGTTTTTCGTTTTTCCCACCAAGCTGACTGTTGTGACTGGAGACTGTTGCGTGTGAAAATCCCAGCGGATCAGCAGGTTCTGAAATACTCAAACCAGCCCATCTGGCACCAACAACTGTCCCTCAGTCAAAGTCACTGAGAACACCTTTCTCCCCCCCATTCTGATGTTTGATGTGAACATTAACTGAAGCTTTAACTGTATCTGCATGATTTTATGAATTGAGCTTCTGCTATATGATTAGCTGATTGATTGGATAATTGCATGAAAGTGCAGGTGTACACTTGTTCCTATTAATGTGGCCTGTGATTGTATTTATCAATTATGTTTTGTACACAGGTGCTGTATAACACACAAACCTGGATTTTTTTATTACAAGTAATTGTGTGCTCGATTTATTCATTTGTTTTTTTGGTGCCCTGTCTACCTTTGCTTTAGCCACTTGGGCAGCGATGTCATACCCCGAGATCCGTGCACTGATTCTGGACGCCTCTTTTGATGACCTCCTGCCCCTGGCTTTAAAGGTCATGCCCGACAGCTGGAGTAAGTGTCCTGACAGTCACCATCTCTACATCCTGTTAGGCAGTAGAGTAATGTAGCAATGCTTGATTTGTGCTTGTGTGTGGGAAACAGGACCGCTGGTGACCCACACAGTCAGGCAGTACATGAACCTGAACAACGCAGAACAGCTTTGCAAGTAAGATCCTGTACACATCATAATACTATAGTCCCATAAACTGTAAGTGTACTTGTGTGACATGATTGTGCTGATTTGGTGGCTCTGTGCAGGTACCAGGGACCAGTTCTGTTGATCAGGAGAACCAAGGATGAAATCATCACAACCACGTAAGCTCTCGTACACTCAGTCACAATGATGCTTCCTTTAACCTGTACTGACTGAGATTGTGGTGGTGTTTTTTGTTTTTTTTTTCTCTAAATGGATTAACACACAGTTTACGCTGAATATGGTTTTACTGTGCTCTGCTGCAGGGGACCAGAGGACATAATGTCCAACCGAGGAAATGACCTACTGCTGAAACTGCTCCACTACAGGTCTGACAGCACTTAATTCACTTTTAATCCCTATCAGAGTAGGATCATTGACTGAGGATCAGTTTGACTGCTGTGTCCTGGTTGATGAAAAGAAAGGCTAGAAGAGGCTGACCTGACATCAGGATTAACACACCCTTGGAGAAGCACTCTGTTGGACTGCATGTTAATGTCACAATTTTATCACTTGGTATTTAAATCAGCAGTTATTCAGCTAATCATCTTACTTCAAAAGGAAACAGCTTTTTCTTTCATGTTGTACATCATAAGCCCAAATCGCTTCACATGTATGATATCTTACCTCAGTGATGTTTATCAGTATTACAGCAGATTATGTTTTATTCACTGAAAAAGCGAAATTGTAATCACAATTATATCGAGGTCAATTTTGCCTCCGATTTTGTGTGACTCAGGTATCCTAAAGTGATGACCGACGACAGTGTCAGAGCTGTCAGACAGTGGCTTGCAGCTGGATCACATGTGGAAGAAGGTGTGTGTGTGTGTGCATTTTCTATCTTCTTCTGCTTGTTTCTAGTGGTTAAGAAATGATAAAAAGAACCGGTTCTGTCCTTTTTCAGAGTCTGTATACACTGGGTATGAGGTGGACGATGACTGGTGCCTGTCTGTGCTGCAGTCCTATCAGACGGACAGAGACGCTCCTTTCCCCTGGAGTGTTGGTAAGAACACTGTTTACGGAGATAATCACTATCTTGACTATTCAGTTGTTTGTCTCATTATAGTAGCAAGAGGCTGGTGGGGAGGTTAAGACAATTTAACTATTAAAACAAGTTCATAGCTCCATGCTTATGACTAGAGACGGCTAGTCTTGATATTGGATGGGAGGGCTAAAATCTAATATCTATAATTTCAATAGCTCACCAGTGAAGGGTTGAGCAGTGCATTATATCATGCGGTCCCATCGATGGCTTAGTAAGAATGAAGTGGGAAAGACTATTGCACTTAAAGACAGATAGGCAGCTGCATTCTTTATTTATTTATTTAAAAGTGTTTCAAGTCAGTATTTCAACTCCTTATACTTTTAGTTGCCCCTCCAAAGGTATACTTCCAGAAGTATGATTGTTTACTCGTTCATGTTCATTCATCTCACATGTGCCTTGTTAATCACTGCTAATGACTGCTAGTAAATCTACAGACTGGGCTAGAAAGAAATCAGCCCCAGCCATGCTTCTTCATACCATCCTGTGTATTTTTTCCTCACAGTCGTTTATGGTGCTGTTGCACTTGGATCCCCAAAATAACCTGCCATAAGACATTTGTAAACAGCAAACAATGAAACCTTATTGATGTCTTTTTAATTTTATTAAGACAAGGGGGCTTAGCCCTGCTAGATCATGTATACTAGCCACTCTTGATTATGCCAACTGTATAAACACCTGGGGGGGGGGGGGGAAGCTGAGCTGTAATATGCTCTTCTGTGTTACCAGGTGAGGACATGGCGCTGGAAGGCAGACGGCAGCTTGCTCTTTTCCTGGTGAGGGGAAAATATCACTCCTGCTATACCGTATTATACTACAAGCACTATTAATGCTTAACATTTTATAATAATCCTGTATGGTGCACTAGCCAAGATCTGCATTGGTAATCATATGGTAAGACTTCTGCTTGATTTATAACTCGCCCCCATCCACTAGCCAAAATCTGCATTGGTAATCAAATGTTAAGCCTTTTGCTTGATTTCTAACTTGCCCCATCCAATTTCACAGGAAGGGAGGAAGAACAGATGCGTAGATCCTTCTCAATGTTTTTTTTCCCCTTACCATTTCTCCTAGGCTCGAAAGTACATGAGGAATTTCGAGACAACACATTGCACTCCACTCCCCATCTCAGAGTTTCATGTTCCCTGGAAGCTCTAAAAGCCAGTGAGAGACTGGGATGGAGAGACAAAGCGAAGCACTGAGAAACCTTGGCAGAAATTTAGTGTTAAAGTTTTGATTGTTAATGATGTGCGTTTTTGTCATTTGGGTGTCTGCATGGTTCTTTTAAGAATTTGACGTCGAAGTTGGTGTTTCTCGGGGTTGAAATAAACGAACGTGAACAGAAAGTTCCTTTGGAAGGAACTGGGCCAATCCCTTCGCTCTCAGTCTGTTTCTCTGTCCTCTGTTTTGTGAGCAGTCTTATTTATTATGAAATATGCCCTAAAATACAACCTGAATGTGACTGTATTAAAAACACTTAATAAAGACAAGGGATTTTGTGGTTCATGTGAAAACCAGCAGCCCACTTGCTGTTTCTCATACACACCAGCCTCTTCTGTTTTTCTAAATTTAAATGCAAGTCAAGTTTAATTGTTCCACAACGCTTTTTATGTTCAGAAACATTCAGAAAAGAGGCCAATTTGTGGAGGAGATTTCCTAAAGCTAATTCCTTTACGCAGCTCAGGGACCCACACTGTGGAGATTAAAGCGTTTCATAAAGAACACAACAGGCACTCAAGAAAGTCAGTCAAACAGCATATAAGCTAATAGTAGTATTTACTTAAGGTTCTGCATTAAGACACCAGTTAAGCAGCAGGGATGCACCTTCACAGCTACAGAGCTGCAAGCAATCACCGTGTAAAAATCTAACAAAGGAAGAGGTGGAAAAAGCGGAATATCCGTTATATCATCCTTCTGAAGTTCTCTATAGCTTCTGTCACTTTCTGCAGCTCGGTCTGACTCTGTCTCAACTGCACAGTGAGAGAGAAAAAAATAATGTAATCCAGCCCCACAGAACATCACAGTTATAATGGCTAAAAAAAAAAAAAACATCTCACAATTTTTATTATAAGTGTTTGTGTACCAAACCCATCTTCCTCACCTTCTCAGCATCCTGCTCCTGAACCTTTGCCGGAACTTTCTCTCTGTAGTCGCTCTTCTTCATTTTCTCCTCCAGTTTCTCCATCTGCTTCTCCAGCTCGCCCTTCTTTGTCGTCAGTTTGGCCACCTCCTTTTCTACATCAATCAAGCCCTGGTGCAGAGGACAAAATGACACGACAGCTCAAGCCATCAGAATAAATGACCCATCAATGTACACACAGCACACTGGAGATCTAATACAGAGGTCACATCAACACACTTCCACTTTTTTTTTATTTAAAGCAGGGGAGAAGACATCTTATGAGACAGAAGCAGAAGGGAGGATGACCTTCTTGCCCTCTTTATTACAACATATATTCTTCTCTTGTGTGAGGATTTGGTCTTACTGATTCACAGAATAATATAAATATGTAATATGTAAATATCTAAATTCCATACAATTCCAAAATTTACACTAACACTGATGGAGCTTTACCCTTTGAGCCATTTTGGGATCATGTGTGACCAGAAACTGTCCTATGAGGTATATATTAGGTTGCTTTAAAAAAAAAAAAAGTTAAAGTTTCTCTCACCTTGTAACATTCAAGACACTTTTTCACCTTTAAAGATTCTTGTGCAGCAGCTATTCTCCACAAATTACACAGGTTTCTTGTCTTTTTACGAGTTAATTAAAACTCCTACTCTGACATTTAAAGCATTTCGTGGTCTCTCCCCTCCATCTCATACTTTTCATTGTTAGAGAGACCTTGTAGCTTAGGAGTGCTATACACATAAAAAGAATTATTATTATTATTATTATAATACTCATAAAATGAATCATTTTCGCATTATTGTAATGCATAGACACAATCACTGACAGGTGACCAGTGCTAGACTGATGCTGTGATATAAGCATTAGCTTGTCACATAGTGAATGATGATGACTCTCACCTTCAGCAGGAGATGGACGGTGCATTTATCTGAAGCGATGGCCACCGCACAGCCTTCTGGGATTGCGCTTTCGCTCCCGGTGACCGGGTGGATGGCCTGAGAGTAGGAGAGGGTCTGGATCTGCAGACTGTATTTATCCACCAGAGATGCTGTAGCAGAGTCTATACACTGCAGATAACCTGAGAGAGAATGAATGAGAGGAAAATGTGTTCACTTAAATTCACGTAAATCGGAATGTTGCACTTCCCATAAACCTTATAATCAACAGGGTCGTAATGGAAATACTATTTTCAGTTCAGTTTAATAAGTCAATAAGTTGAGGAGTTGCATGTTTATTTATATAATTTTTTTTTTCTTCAACATTGGGCCTCGTTTATGAATATTTTAGCAAAGTTGTGTGTAAATGTTTGCGCAAGCCAAACCAAACCAAACAAAAAATTTCCACCGGATTTACAAAAAATTTCGAAAACAAATTTTCTTCATACTCGCGTGTGTAGGAATGAATACCAATCGCCTGTGAATTACCAGATGTGTGCAGGGTACAGCTGATTTGCATTTGTCGACACCCACAAAACTCCATAAAAGGCAAAGCTCACAGAGCTTAAAGGACAAGTAAACAGCAAAAAAAAGACTTCACGGCGGTAGACGTGAAAGTTATTCTGAATTACATCTATGGCAATAAAAATGTATAATTGTTAACAGCGTACCAACCCCCTGAAAAGGGCAAAATCTGGATCTGAACTACAGAAAATGACACCAAGCACATCACACAGGGAAATTTCTCACACACCAATATGCCCTCCCCAATGCTGTGTTGAAAAAGCAGGAGGGTGGAATAGGAAGTCACGCTGCACACTAGGGAGTATACGGCTCTAATGAAATGCTGATGCGGCAAGACTTTGGACTCTTTGACTAGAATAAAGCTGCGAGGAAAAAAAGGTGCTTTTTCTGTGGCTTAATCCTAAATAGTGTTGCATTAGACAAATAATGCACTATACAGGGTCATTATGTTCCTTACAAAAATGTTGTGAGAGTACGTAGTGAATTTGAGGCCATCAAGGATTTGGTCTAACTGCTTGGGTGGCCATGGACAGCCTAAAGATCACCATGAGATTACTGTGGATGGTACCACATATAAACCATGAAGATGGCTGTGGATGTTCCTCCTTGGAAAGCCTTAAGACTGCAATTGCTAAGAACAGTTTCACACTCAATCTCTAATTGAACAGTTGATAACTTCAACACCATAGATTTCAAGTTAAAACTATAATGAATTCAGAAATGAATTATAAGGTGCTCATAAGCTCGTAAGTTCCTGTTCACACAACTACACTTTTTGACTACGTAGTACACAGTTATAGAAGGGAAATTATTTATAATCGCACTATCTGGTGTCACCCAGATGAGGATGGGTTCCCTTTTGAGTCTGGTTCCTCTTAAGGTTTCTTCCTCAATGTCGTCTCAGGGAGTTTTTCCTCACCACCGTCACCTCTGGCTTGCTCATTAGGGATAAATTTATTCATTGAAAATTTACACCCGGAATTTTTATGTGTATTTCTGTAAAGCTGCTTTGTGAAAATGTCCATTGTTAAAAGCTCTATACAAATAAAATTGAACTGAAGTGAATGTAGGAGAGGCTTAATTAAAAAAAATAAAATAAAATCTGTATAAAGACAAATTGAAGATGATGAATATTAAAATGTAGGCCTAATATTTGCATTAATAATAGAAATTATGTATGTTACATTCATTTTTAAAATAAAGTTGTTTTTTTTAATATAAAATGGTCTCAGTTGACCCAGTAGTTGTATTACATGATGTTTTTGATAATTATTTTATTTCTGGGTTTTTTTTTTTAACACAGTAATTTTGTTGTATGCTTTAAAGTACTGCCATTATTGTTATCTGTTACTAAGTAAACCTGAAAAAATAGCACAGTCATTTTCAGGGTGTGTATTTTACATAGACAAACTGTACGCTTACGTAATTTAACGCATCTCACATCATAATATTAAACAGGCCCATCACATCTCACAGTTTTGCACTCAGTCTCATGCGAGGAGAAACCTAGGACAAACATGGTGTCTGGTGCAGTGCTCTTACAGTCTGCACGGGTCTTGGTCAGGTTGTAGTCGGCCCTGAGTGATCGAATGGTTCTGACCACAGTCATCACAAACTCCATCTGGTGGTCGAGCTCCTCGCTGTGCCAACAGAACTGTAGATCAAAACATAGAGACAGTGACGGAAACAGTTTTGGAAATCCCTGAGCATGTCCACAAACCACATTCTTCCTCTTTCCACCTACGATACTGCCTCAGTGCAAAATCCTGCGATACTACTTCAAGTAATCCTACACCACTGTGGGAAATTCTATGACGCACGTTCAGTGTGAAATCCTGCGATACTGCCTTACAGGGGAATCGAACACTTCCAATGAAAACTACCAAATGTACAACATATTTTTGCTACTCAGCATCTTTCACTCACTAAAATGTCCTAGTTTGACTGTCAAATTGTGTTGTGCTTTTGTGATTGGTTTTTTTATGTATGCACACGTCTTTGAGTTTTGTGGCATGTCTGAGGTTTGACCACAGGCTCACCTCTGAGCTATCTGGGTAAGGGGTGACGGAGATGCTGGGGGGGCTGTCCTGGGGTCGCCTCCGTGGCAACCGTTGGAAGAGCTCCTCAGTGACGAAGGGCATGATGGGAGACAGGAGGCGGAGCCCCACATCCAGACAGGTGTAGAGAGTCTGCCTGCAAATGTCCGCTTGCTTCTCGCCTTCTGCATCTGTTCTGCTCAACACAGGCTTCACACTTTCCTACAAACATACAGTTCATTCATACCAGGTGAGATGAAGACAGGCACGATGGCAAAAAAAAAAAAAAGATGAAGAAAAATAAAAAGTGAAAGGCAACCGAGAGAAGGAGCGGGTATATTACCAGATAAACATCACACAGCTCATAGAGCCAGAAGTTGTAGATGGCGGTGGTGATTGCTGGGAAATCGTAATCCTGGAATCCGTTTCCACAGAGGGCCACGGCAGCACTGAGGCGGGACAAAATCCACCTGTCAGACACACTCTCACTGCCGCACAGCTGCATCACACAGATCAACACACAGAGGACCGAGATAGCATCAACAGGAGGAAATTCTATATTTACACAAAACCTCAAAACTATAAATTCATAATTGTAGCCCACTGAATAATTTTTTAAATGAAATCCTTTTTTTTTTTTTTTATTTAACTATTACTGCCTTCTCACCTGAGCTTTCTCCCACGGCACGAAGCCCTCACCCAGCGCCCTCATGGCAAACTTCACAGCGTTCCATAGCTTGTTGCAGAAATGCCTATAGCCCAGGATTCTGTTCACATCCAGGTTAATGTCCCTTCCTGAGGCAGAGAAAGATTTATTCAAAGGTCAGTATTTGAGTGGGGGTTTGACTGACAGGTGAGCATTTAATAATAGGTGCTTGTTACCTTGGCTGGTGTAGGCACACAAGGCAAACCTAAGAGCATCTGTTCCACACTCTGGAATTCCGCTGGGGTAATCAGATTTCTACAAGAACGGGATAACGTGAACTTTTATTAAAAGAGTCAAGTGTCACTTTTCAATATTCATGCCGTACTGGCTTCAACTGCTATTGTGTTTCAAGGGAGCTTTTCAAAAGGTAAAACTGAAACTTTTCAGAAAAGTGCAGTTCAGAGTCAAGTATACGCAAATAATATGGAAAGTAGTTTGCTGGTGTAAATATTTATCTTGCACTCAAGGCAGAGGTTAATGTTAGTGTGAATTCATTACCCCAAAACATTGTAGACTGGATTTTCATCAAGTCTCCAACTACATGCTAGACGTTCTAGAGGAGAAGAATTATACCTGTCCCTGTTTAGCCTTCTCAGTCTCCAGTGGGTCCAAATTGCTGTCCTTCAGCTGAGCATGGAGACCCTACACACATATACGCACAATTCATGAAAACCAGTGAAGACCTTGCTATTACGCATACGTAATAATAAGAAGAAGAAGGAACTTTATTTATAGAGCACTTGTCATACACATGGTGGCTCAATCAAGTAGTGCTGTACAATCAAACAAAATTTAAATAATGAAAATTTAGTAATAGTATGCTCAGGATAAAATAAAAGTGAAATTATGTGGAAAATAGGAGACAGACAGTACGAAAATAGAGAATACAATCAAAAATAGAATACAATCAAAATGAATAAAATACAAAAATCAGAATAGAACAAGTCAAGGAACTTTTAACTAATTAGACAAAATTAAACTATAAATACCAAACCAGATGAAGTATTCTAAATTAAATTTCAAATTAAAAAGCTATGCTTTCAAATACTTTTTAAAAGGATGGATGGAGCTTGACTCCTTAATGACTGCCTTCATATCCAACAGAAATATAGATGTACAATATTAAATACACATCCAAATGAAACGTGTACTTTGTACATATCCCAAAGAAATGTGGCTAAAATGTATTATGCTTAAATACTGACGATAAAGAAGCTCATAAATAATCAGCCGGTTTTTTTTGTACCTCCAGTGAGATTCCAGTGATGACGTCCAGAGGATCGATGACGTTACCCAGAGACTTGCTCATCTTCCTGCCGTGGGCATCCCTCACCACAGCATGCAGATACACCTTAACAGAACATAAGCACACTGAGATATTATGACTGTTTAACAGTTTTTAGCATTGTTTAGTATCACACATTTGTGACTTGAGAAAACGTACACACCTCTTTAAAAGGAAGTTTGCCTGTGAGTGTGAGCCCCATCATGACCATACGAGCCACCCAGAAGAACAGGATGTCATGGCCTGTCTCCAACAGAGTGCCTGGATAGAACACTCTCAGGTCCTCGTTCTGTCTCACACACACACACACACACACATTACAAAAATGGCATATCTCACTAGTTTAAGAGCAGAAATGGTCTGATAATCAGCTGAAGTGAGCTTACTTCATTTGGCCATCCAAAGATGGAAAAGGGAAAGATTCCAGAAGAAAACCAGGTATCCAAAACATCCTCATCTAACACACACATAAGCATACACATTCATTTTGCCATGCGTTTTTATTTAAACATAAAACTAAATATGATCATTTTAACCCATTTTAGTCCTATATTCAATCAGCTGAAGACATTTTAATCTTGGCACATAAATCATATATCATTAAAAAAAAATCATCATTACTGGTGTCAGCACTACACGAGGAACTTAATGGTAGAGGGAGTGAGGAATAAAGGTAAAGGCAGTAATCAGAGTGAAGTGTGTGCATGGTGAAGGTGTTACCTTGGCGAAGGGAAATTTTGTCTGCGGTGACACTGAAGCGCTTCGCTGCTTTCTCTCTGGCTTCTTCCTCTGACCGTCCACTGACCCAGTAATGACCATCTACATCCTTCAAACACACACACACAAATTAACACTGAGTAGGATTCAGTATGCCTTCTACTTAGCTATATTGTACTAGGAAATATATATATATATGGTGTGTTTAAGTAGCCCATGCTTCTACTAGTTTTAAATCCAGGTTTACCACCCCCAAAAAAAAAAAAAAAAAAAGGGGGGTAGTCTTTGTGTGTCTATTTGCACCCGTCGATTCCTTATCAAAAATACTGTACTTTAGTATAGACATGTACATTGTAACAAATAAACCCAGTGATCTTAAGCAGTACCAGTGCATGGTCAGGACTGCGCCAGCAGATTCTAAACTATATTTCTAAACTCATATCGAGCATTTTGAAGGCAACTAAACTGTCAGTTTAGTTATGCTGTGTTATGTTACAGTAGCAGTAGGCACATGCTCACCTCTCCTGGTCTCACTGAAGGATCATTCACTGTGATGAAATACGCCGGGATCCTGTGACCCCACCACAGCTGACGCGAGATACACCAATCCCTAAACATGTAAAGGACACACCTCGTGTAAACAGCAGGTTTCTGACAAACACATTTCAAATGCTTGGCATGTAACAAATATGTCAACACACTGAGAAACCTATGGCAGAATCTTAGCCCCACAATGAGCAGATCTGAAATGTCCTCACTCCTCATCAGACTATTTATAACTTTCACGTTAGCACTGATTTGTCACGCAGGATGAGAGCTCACCTGATATTATCCATCCAGTTAAACCAGGTTTTGAGGTGGTGCTCTGGGATGATCTTCAGCTCTCCGTTCCTGACTGCGTCGGCCGCCTGCTTCCCCATCCCTGCGCAGTCAACATACCACTGCGGCTTCAGCAGAGGCTCCACGATGTCCTTAGAGCGGCTGCACGCGCGCACACACACAAACGCACAAACGCACACGTTAGAGCAGTGATTTTCATCCTGTATGTCATGGGCTGTGGTGAAACTGCAAGTGTGGCTATTTATAATGTTCAAAATTTTCACTAAAAATGATATCGGTTAAATATATAACCATAATTTACATGCACATGTTTTCCCAATCAGTGGTGATTCAGTGGTCAAAATTAAAGTTCTGATCAGAGTTCAAATTTCAGCACTACATCGTGGCTGACTCTGCACTCTTACCCCAGCTTCCTAACAAGCATGAATTTCACTGTACTGTCCTTGTATATGTGACCTTCTTCTCTGTGTTAAAGATTTAAGCTGTAAAACTATGTTGATTGTTAAATGGTATGTACAGAAAACTCTGTTTTGCTTTTATATATATATTCTGTTTCTGAAGAGCTGTTTGGATAGCACTTCTCTTACTTAAGGTGAGGACTTCATTTGTTTTAATTTGTTTCTTCTGATTTGTATTAAAACTGTAACTGCATTCGTACTGGTCTGGTTGGTCCATGCTGTTCTGTTAATTGTTAATTGTTAATGTTTCTGTTAATTAAAATGTGGAGCTTTAGATAATTAAATGAGGGATTTTCAAACTGTCTCGATAAAATTTCACTGTGAAATCCTGAGTTTTACTCGGCACTGCTACAGGATGGAATTCTAACCTTAATGTCTTATACCCCTTTATCTCATATTAATAACTCATTACAAAATCTTCTCAAGATTATATCAGAAGTCCACTCAGTCCGGGGCCTCATCAGTTCTCCATTTAAATGCCTTGGAACGACTGAAGGAGTGAAAGTGACCTATATCAAGCTGAGACAGGCGATATCAAGTGGTGCATCACGTGACCTTGACGAGCTTCATTTTAGAGATTTAAATGCAGGAAAACGTTCCACCACTCAGCTGAACTGATTAAAGCCCTCGGATGAGTCCACACGTCCAGTCGCCTTTACTTAGTATTACTTTATAATTCAAAGAATCAAGAAAGATGAAGCACGTCTGCAGAAGAATTTATACCCCTGAGTTTGTGTATGCACAATCAAAACAATCCCTAGCTAGAATATAGACTGTGCACAGCTTTAAGAATGCAGCTCTTTAAATACTGAATGTCCAAAAAGGTCAGGAACCAGTGGGAATATGTTAAGCAAATATGTCGATCTGAATATTTTGAGCAAAATCCACAAAAACATGAGACAGCGGCTGAAAACACACGTAGAGCGCAAGCACGAAACTGTAGAGCGTATGCCGTACATAATAAACAGGAAATTAAACATATGTAATTTTACTCTCATTGGTTCCTGACTTTTCAGACACCCTGTACATTAGGAACCTGAGCACACCTAGTGGTCCTTCAAAGAAATGTCCAGGCTTCGCTTTAAAACAATTGTGATAATCCCAGGAAACTTGACTGAAGAGTGTGGCTTTGTTTTAGGACCACACGGAAGTCAGTATGCTCCTCTAACAGTATGATAGTTGTAGCTGCTGTGTTAAGGTTGCTGAGAGATCAGTGGACTGACCTGCACACCGGCACCACCATGGGATTGTCTTTGATCTCCTTAAACTGGCCCTTGTCCTTCAGAGCCTGGAGCACAGCTTTCCTCGCCTCGAAACGCTTCATGCCCTACCAAAAAACAACAGGGTTTAACCCTTCAATTCCATTTGTGAGGGGAAAACAATCAATTTGAACTTTTTAGTAAAAATGGAACAACAAATGATTTCCGTGTTTTCATCTCCATTCTTCACATGACAAACATTTTCTAATGGTTTTTTTCTAAATGTTTTTTATAAAAATCACACTTGTATTACAAAGACCATATTACCGCTTACACCTAGCATCGGAAAGATATCCAAACTTGTAAAATCTGTATGTCAATTTCTATGGAAGATTATTTATATTAGACAAAAATTCTGTATTTTTTTTTTTTTTTTAAAAAAAGGGACCCTGTGCCCTTGAAAAGTATATTTCTACTTTTTAAAGCATTGCATAGATCTTTTAGTTTTCAGGTGCTACTAGTTACAAATATCAAGAAATATGAAAAGGACACACACAACTACCAGGAGGATAAAATCAAAAGAGATGGCCTGGATCAGTGTGGCATCAATAGTGAACAGAACATGAGGCAATATAAAGTCAAGACTTCATGTGTAGTGTGTGTGCGCGCGCGTGTGTGTGTGTATACCAGGAATGGAGGTGGAACATTGATGAGGAAGCCATTCTCATCCAGGATGTTGATAAAGGGCAGCTTGTGTCTCTCACCCACTTCGTAGTCATTGTGATCGTGAGCTGGCGTGATCTTCACCGCACCTACAAAAATAATATTGAGTTCAGTCAAAAAAAAAACAAAAACTAACAGCTAAGACTAGCACACTCATCTCAGTACTTCATCAGCACTGGAAGCCAAGCAGACAACAAGGTTCTTAAAAGTAAGTTTAATCTTGAGGAGAACTGTGATAATCATCAACTACTGAGTTATCAGAAGTGCGATCAGGACGTTCTCAGTGTTCACCTGTTCCGAAGTTCATGTCCACAAAATCGTCAAACACGATGGGCAGCTTGCGGTCACAGAACGGGTGGACTGCCACCTTTCCTTTCAGGTGCTATGAAAGGAAGAAAAGAGGATGAGAATTCAGAGCAGGAAAAATCTGCAGGTTGGCTACATTTACATGCAGGCTAACAATATGTTTTTAATTTAACTGAGAGCTGAACTGAAATGAAAGACCTTCGCATAAATAACAACATTGGAATAGCATAAGCTAAATGATAATCCGTTTATTATCAGAATCGCCACAGAAGAAAAGAAGAAATCATAAGTGTGTATCCGTTACGTGTAACACTGCATGTAAATGGAGATTTAACTGCGGAGTTTAAGTCTACGTGTAACACAATTCCAATGAACTTATAATTGATACAAATTCATCCAGACTGCCAAAAAATCTTGGCATGTAAACGCAGCCATTGTGAACAAGCCTAATGAAGTAAAATAGAGGCGGAAGGAGAAAAAAAAGGAGACGTCGATACCTGATATCTGGGATCGTTAGGATGCACAGCCACAGCTGTATCGCCCAACATGGTCTCAATACGCGTGGTCGCTACAACCACCTCCTCATCTATGCAGGGAAAGCACCAAATATATTAGCTGATAACATTAGCATTTTATTTTAAATGAAAATTGTGTGTGTGTATATATATATATATATATATATATATATATATATATATATATATATATATATATATATATATAAACAAACTAATGTTTTTATATCTTTATACTACTGAAGTGAGACATGGCGCGTTCCAAATGTAGTCTACTGTTCCTTCAGTTACTCCAGAATCCATGCTCCCTGTGATCAGGAGACCCCTGCTGTTCAGCCGGAGTATTGCACAGGAGCTGTGAAAGTAGTCACAAACTGGTGTTTCAGGTGGAGCCATGCACCTCTGCAGCGTGCGAACTTAACCTTTTACCCAGTGTGCTTATTAACTTTAACTAACCTCTCATCAACTAAGCGCAGCACTTTCGCACAGAGTGTATTATCACTACAATGTTTTTAATAAGTTGCTCCAATGAGCATGTATAGTATATTATAAGGTACACTCAGAAATAAATTGTACTTTTCCTTGTTACTGGGGTGGTACCATCAAGGCCACACATTCTGTGCCTTTCTTTTGAATATTTAACCTTTTGGAAAATAATGAAAGGTACATAAGGACCTTAAGGACCACTGATGTATATTTTAAAGCTTAAGCTAATTAAAGGTACACCACATACCCCTCCCCAGGTTAAAAAAAAACAAAAAACTTAAAGGTACAAAGATATTACCTCCAGATACTATCCCTTTGACAAGGAAAAGTACAGTCTGGTACCTTTATTTCCGAGAGTGTATGCTTCTAGTCCAGCACTACTCCTTTGTCCTGTTAATGTTGTATGTATATAATGTCTGTATGGGTTTGTATCATAGGACATGTCCATCAGCCACCATGTACTGTCAAATCTGTGTGTTTTGTGGAGGAAAGTAGTACTAAGTATTTGAGACTCCTCTGCCTCCTGCTGCAAATGCTAGTGCCCAAATTATTATATGCTCTAGTCTACCAGTCACAACACTAAACATATTTTTTATATTGTAGAAATTATACGGTATACTGTACATGGGTATATTATACAAATTTAGCTTTACATTCATAGGATTTTTTTAAAGCAAGGACTGTTTTTTTGCTTAGCTTTGCTTACTGAAGCCAATAAAGAAGTGAAAAAGTGCATAAACCATATTTCAATAAAAAACCTTTTACAGATGCAGAGGACTAGTATAAAACTAGGACCAACTCTGCCTATAGTTTTTGAATAGCTTAATTCCCATTCATGCCAGGCAACAGCATATGTGAATGAAATTGATTCCCCTGTGTCTCTGAATGAGTGAATGTCAACCGTGCGGGTGTGTCTAGCTGTATGCTTGTGAATGTGCTGGCGCTGTGTGTTGTGAATGGGACTGGCTCCTGCTCTACAGTGCCAGTGGAGGCAGGAGGGCTGTGAGGTAAAGGGGGCCTGCCAGTACAGAGAGCAGGGGGGGGGGTCCTAAAGAACGCAGTCATTCATGTGACCAACAAGCTCACTGCCTTGTCCTGAAGAGGGATGCTGGGTAAAATCTCAACCCCTCCTCTTTTCTTTTCCATCTGAGCCTCCATTACACTCTCCCTCACCACTAGTCTTGTTTTCCCTCTCTCGCTTGCTCGCTCGCTCGCTCACTCTTGTTTGCCCTCCTAGACCCCCTCCCTTGCTTTTCTCTTCTGTCACGACTCAGTCATTTTTATTTATATATTTCCTGAAAAAGGGAGTCTTCCATCTGGCGTTCCCCTTTTGAAACAAGTTTATGCACTTGCATCAATATTGCGCTTTATTTCTACTCAATTTCAGCATGAATTCTCTATATATTTAGTATACTAAATGACTAATTGTGTAAATATTTACCATGACAGGTTGGTTGGGTCATGGTGAAATGTACTTTACCCTGCCATTGTAGAACCTAAATAGTTTATTCATCCATCTAGGTTCATCTTAATTCATTCCCTGTCAAAATTTGACACTGAGTCCAAAGCTGACACAAAATTGAGAATTTATGTAGTCGTTTTACTGTCTCTGAGCTGTTCTTTATGGCCTTACTATACCTGTTCTTTAGGCATGCCGGGTGGCTTTAGGGCTTAGAGGCAGGGCTTTTTATTTATATATATATATATATATATGTGTGTGTGTAATTGACAAGAGTAGAATCTAGTAATTCTGCCTTTTATACACTATTTTGGTTATTCTATTTTTGATGGGAATGCGAGCTATAACGGGGGAGAACTATTGATTGTCCTTTTTTTAACCGTGTGACTTCTTGGTACTATTTCTGACTTTGTCAGGTTGTTTGATCCACCTTTTATATAAGTAGCGACGCTATTTTGGGTGCTTTGCTGTGTAGTTTTTCTCCTGGCCATGTGACAGGCCTATTTAAAGCATGATAAGCTGCTTTTGGGAGTGGGAGGAGGTGCGTGAGTGGGTGTTTTAACATTCTGCAGAGCTACAGAGCCAGAGATGGACGAGCTTATTCGATGGATGGGGGGGGAGGGGGGTGGGGGTTTGGGGTGGATGCGACAGATTGCATACAGTCAGAGCAGTCTGAGGGCGTAGGCCACTGATTTACCTTGTATATTAGATTCAATATCAAATTGAATTTAGTTACAAGGTTTCTATTTGTATACCATCAAATGCTGAAGTGATGGACGAGCCATGTCATCATTGTGTTCTTTTTGGCCAAGTGGAAATGCCCTGTTGAATAGAGCAGTATTCTGCAGTAGGGCTTCGAGTGCTGTTCTGGCACTAATGTAGTGCAGCAAACGCTCTGTGGTGAGCTGGGTTGCTGGGGAAAGCAGAGAGTGGGTGGGGGTGGAGGGGATGGAGGAAGGGTGGCATGTTGTTGGTATTCAGGTGCAGTGGCTGTTCCAGACACGGCAGCTATTTTTACTCACTGCTGCTTTTTTTAGCCTAGGAAGCAGGGCCAGTGCGCCTGTGCAGTGCTGGGACATTCCGTATTTCTGAACGTGATGTTCACAAAGAGAAGCTCTGACCTCCATCATGTTTGAGTGGGGGTGGGGAATGAGAAATGAAAAGAACAATCTTCATAGCATGATATTTTCTCCGTTTCTTCAACCAGTCAACCAGATGAGAGCTCTGATTTTGTAAGCAATATTTAATAGCCTTAGTGGAGTCTTTAATTGTATCTGCCCTGTCTCTTCTCCTCTTGACAATTTGAAATGGGCACACGCCCACACACACATGCATGCAGACTCGTACTTTGTATGCAGAGTGCCATTTTCAAGCATCAACATTCATAGTACTCACGAGGCAGTTTGTGTAGCTCCTCTCCATGGTACTGCTCACGTGAGGGCAATGGATCCCTGCCAGAAACACTGCCATGGGCTTGACCCAGGGATTAGTGGGGAAGGGTCTATTAGCTGCTTTTTGTTCATTTATTTATTTTTTTTTTTAATTTTAAGACTTGCAGACATGTGAAATATGTTGGGCTTGCCTATTTTTGGCCTTTTGTGTATGCATATGTTCTTGCTTGGCCTCACATTCCTCCATTTTTGAGTTGACTATCGCATGAAAAATTACAGGAATGTTGTACATGTTGAATCTGACAGAATATAGCTTTTAACCATACTTCAACACTATTCATTTAATAGGAATGTTATGTTAAATGACTGTTCACCTCCCAGGCAGCCACTTTGGTGGGGAACCTTCTGCAGATCTTTATGCATTATCAGATATACTTTCATAAGTTGGAGTTTGATCATTTATTCCTAATCAACGAAACGGAAGACCTGAGTTGTAAGCAGTTCTTAATAGCCAGATTGATGCAACAGTGTTCTCAAATTGCCTTGGCTCCAAATGAATTTCTGCACAATTTTCATCTGCTGATTAAAATTTTGTGCACTTCAGCCCATTGGGTTTTTGAGCTGAAGTTTGATTCTTAACACTGGTTTAAAAATAGGTAGATTTGAGTTCTCCCTATTCATCCCTTGACTTTACACAGTCTCCCTCTCTCCTCCTCTCCTCTTGTTGCTATTTTTGGCAGTCCCTAGGATCCCTCCTCACCCCTCCCGTTCTGTTGGGCTCCATGAACGTCATCACTCGCTCCCTCTCTCCCTCCTTTCTTCTAGCCAACTTCTCTCTTCTAGCTTTGCTCTAGTGAATGACTGCTGCTTTCTGAAAGCATTACATCTGGGCATTCTGCACAGTCTAAAGACTTTTCAGTTTAGATAAAGTCAAGTCAACCTTTGTTTAAAAATAACATTTGTTTCCCCCTTACCTTCTTAATCTAATACAGTATTTAGTTGCATTACAAAAAAGGAGAAAAGATGCTGGCCAGTGGCTTAAACAAATGTATGACACAACACATGTTGGAACACTAGAACTAGAAGTCTGGGTTTCCTAACAGAGAAATAATAATGATAATGCCTATATGTGTTTTAGTAGCCATGTTCTTCAGAATGTTGCAGTACTCAACTCTAACTCTAAAACTAAAACTGCATTGACCTGACCTGCAGAAAGTTGTGCGTTTGTTCATGAATGTTTTTCATGTTTTCTTTTCCAGTTGTAACGGGAGCCACAGATGGAATTGGGAAATCCTATGCGGAGGAGGTAAGGGTTCCTCTACTTATTTATTTCCCTCCCTCCATGGAAGGCACAGTGACTCATCACAAGAGATGGGTTTCTCTCTAAGACCATGGGAGGGAGGGCAACTAGAGGACTACTCATGGAAAAGGGCCCTCTCTGTTTACACACCAACAAATACTTCCTAGCAGCATTAAGAAACTTACTGACTCAAACTCACTGAAGTTGCAAAACTGGCTACTGTCCATTGTTCCCTCTAAGAAAGCCTCCGATCTGTCACTAGATCTGAACCTTTACACGTGTTCATGCCTCCTACAGTACATTTTATATTTGATCATTTCTGTAAAAATGGACTAGGAAGTAGGGTTTTTATATTGAGTAATTACTAATCGGTTCTTCTTTGGTTCTCAGCTTGCTCAACGAGGATTCTCCATAGTGCTTATCAGTCGCTCACAGGAGAAGCTGGACGATGTTGCCAAGTCCCTCGGTATGTATTTTCTGACAGCTAGGCTAGATCTCTCATGCATACACTAGTCCTACTAATATACAACATGCAAATTAAGATGCATAAGACATCACACTGTTGTACTGAGTCTTTCCAGAGCATCTCTGACCATATTTGTGCAGGCAGGCCCATCCCATGTCCAAACACTGCCTCCTAATTCGGCTCCTACTGAATGTTGTTGTTTGTCCCAATGCCACCCAAGCCCATGAAAACATTTTCTTATTCACTGCTTTCCCTGCAAGCACTGGAATCCTTTCTGATGACTGTCGTCATGGAAATGTTCCGGGCTGGGAACATGGGGTGCAAGGATTTCTGTCTGTGTGTGTGTGTGTGTGTGTGGTGTGTGTGTGCTCATTGACGTCGACTCCCCTCCCCATCTCCGCTGCCTGAATGAAGACACCATGTGTGAATGAGGACCTTCTCCCTGGTGGAGAGATGTAATTTTTTTCCTGAGTTCAGAGAATAATTAGTACTGACTTTACATGATCATTCTGTTTTCAGTGTGCAAAGCTTTCATTTTGACAAGTTGTCGGCGCCAATTTCATTTGTCCTGGATATATCTGGCTAAACTGTCTTTTGTCCATGTTTATATCCATGCAGCAATAAGGGTGGTTGGTGAAAAATGGAAACACTCTCTGCAGTTACTCAGTCTGCCATAACCACAGTCGTGCTGAAGGCACACCGAAAGGGGGAAGGGGGGGGGGGGGGGGTGTTTAGTCACGAGCTGGGTCTCTCCCTGCCAAACCTGGCACTCTTTGCTCACGCCTCAACCAAATGCCTTGGCAGTGTGGGGGCTTGGAGTCACCAAGACCACTTTGCTACAGTCACGAAGCTATTTAAAGCCAGAAGCCTTCTCTTAAAATAGATTTCATATTTGCTAATGTAATAGTCTTATTAGATCATATTTACTGGCCTGCTGTCCCCTAACTCACTCTCTCCATTGTGCCCCCTCATATAAATGGTCTACAGTGCAATGCATCAGAGGAATTTTCCTCTCATAACTCCCTCGAATGGGGTTCAGACATGATTCTTTGGACAATGCATTCTAATTGCTGCAGGCACGTCAAACTGAAGTAGAGGAAGGGTGTGGGAAGTCGCATCTGGCTCATTTCTTGGCACACAGCGCCCCCTGCTGTCAAAGACTATTCAAAACATAGTGATGCCTTTTAAGTTATTTTTAGTATGTTCACAAAATAGATCACTTTAAATAGTAAACTCAAAAGCCATTTCAAGAAAAAGAAGCATTGTGATGTTTATAGAAACTGCTTTAGAAATCGTGACTGCTCTTAAACAATTCCTGACATCTGAAACTTTGTCGATTGTTTAATCTGTTCTGCCACACAGAAAGTCTGTTTAATGTGGAGACCAAGACCATTGCTGTGGATTTTGGTCAGATTGACATTTATCCTAAGATTGATGCTGCACTTGCTGGGCTAGAAATAGGAGTCCTTGGTGAGTAACTTTTTATATCATTTTGAATTTGTATGATTTATAATATTTGTATGAAGGTGGTATATTTTCAGGAGTAAAATGACCAGAATCTGTTTGTTTCTTTTTTTTTTTTTTTTTTTTTTTTTTTTTTTTTTTTTTTTTTTTTTTTTTATAAAATTAATTTTAAAAAAATTTTTTTTGAAAAGATATAAAAAAATAATTATAATTTTTTTTTTTT
>CM075003.1:23139970-23144970 GCA_037576675.1 Pangasius sanitwongsei
TGTGTGTGTTTATATATATATATATATATATATATATATATATATATATATATATATATATATATATATATATATATCTCCATCATTTTACCTGATCCCTCGATCTTGTAGGAGAAGGACACCAGCACTCCAAACTCCACCTTCTCCTTATAGCCTGGCACAGGAAGCAGAGTTCTGCCTGTCAGCTCCTTCTTATCCACCTGAAGCAGCACACAAAGAAGACAACACTTACACATTTGCAGCAAAAAGCACAACATAAACATCACAGCTTGACTGAAACACTAATAAACTGGTCAGTGAGCAAGCTGGACTAGCGTTGTCAAGAATGCCTATATCATTAGTTACTAAGCACGACACTGTACGGGTGAGGTTAGTGAACGCACCTCTATATCGGAGATGGCGGAGTTGAGGGTGCAGGACCAGTTGACCAGTCTCTTGCTCCTGTAGATCACCCCCTCCTCATGCATACGAATAAAAGCCTCCTGAACAGCGTAGGACAGTTTCTGCACAGACGCAGATTTACACACAGTTAGGAAATAAAAATACCAAGCTAACAAACAAGTAAGAGCTTTGTTATCAGGGTGAGTTTGGCATTACACGAGATTTAACATATTTTCTGAACCAATACAGTGACATTCAGTCAATTCCACAACTAATAGCACCCTTTAAAAATTATGATTGTATAAATAAATATCATGCACAATGATTTTTTTTTTGTTCTGTTTTGTTTTTTTTGTTTTTTTTTTTGCAAGAAAACCACTAAAAAAGTGACTTTTATAAAATAAAGCACTGCTTAACGGCCTCCTTACAGTTATATAGCTTAACTGCTAACATAATGCTGGCGTTTCTCATGTTTCATTTTTCATGTTGAGTGCCTTAACCGCCATTTTGAAAAACACACACACACACACACACACACACTTTGCATCTAACCTCAGAAAACTGCTTGTTGGTGTCAACTAGTCCTAGTAGTTCTAATCCTGCAATCGTTTTTCATTTCATTTTTTCGTTTTTCATTTCATTAATTGGCACTTCCCAATTTTCTTTTCCAAAAAAAAAAAATAAAAAGAGTCAAAAATTACATGAACCAGCGCAAGGTTTGCAAGAACGTGGAAATGTAATAGAATAGAACAGAAAATGTAAAATATGAATATGAATCAAGTCCAACAATGATCGCTAAGTTACAGTTAAAACTGAAAACTCAGAATTTAACAACGCATAGTAAAAACATATTTAAGAAATTTAACATTCAAAAAATTATTCTAAGCAGTTTTAAGATCCACAAGAACCCTGTACACTGAAATTAAGTGACCTCCCAAATGACTGCCACCCTTCAGGATATGACTGTGTCCACAACTATTCAAATAAACATCTAACAAAAATCATTTACCAAAGAACATCTTAATATTTTCTCTCAAAAAACCTGTGGCTAAATTAATGTCACTCCTAAAAATATTTATTATAACATGTATTCATTCATTTTTATATTCATCTTTGTACATTTTCAAGAAGAGTACCAAAATCTCTATGAATCTCTATGAATCTATGAATGTGTGTGTAATGTTCACTGACACTGCACCTAAACAAAGACACAAATTGCTTTACAGCATGCTGCTATCATGCCTTTGCTTAACAGGTTTTTATCAATACTGGATATAAGCAGACACACATCACAAATAGGATTGTTGCATGCCCATAAATAAGCACAAAAAAACCCCCCCAAAAAAACAGTGCTGTATCTTCACCTCCTCTTACACTACTTTTCTGGAGCATTCGATTTACCTCAGATGATCAGATTTAAGTGCTTAGACATACTAGGGAGGGGGACATTAGCTGAAATTACTTGCAGCTGATCAATGTGGTCTGCCGTGGAACTGAAAAGACATTAGACATCTGGGTAAATCGAATAAGTAAAAGTAATGGAGTGTCTAAACAAAGCTTTAGACCGACTCCACAATGCTGCTCAAATCCGATTAAAGCCAAACTATCTAAATGATGTGTCTGAGAGCATGTGTGATTTTTTTTTCCCTACTCACAGGATCCATAGTGAAACACGCTCGATCCCAGTCCAGGGAAGAGCCAAGTTTCTTCAGCTGGTGGTAGATACGATCTCCCTTTCTAATGACAGAACAGACAGATCCGGTTACATTGAGTTGAAATGCAGAAGCATGTTATGCATCATATCAACTTCAAACATTCTTATTTTCATTCAGTTTCAGACCGATTTAAATCAACGTTATTGCTTTGGATTAGGAAATGAACTAGCGTCATTTTCAAGGTCAACTTTATCAACTATACAAGGAACAAAGCACGACAGGATGTGCGGTTAGAAGAAAATGACACACCAGGAGAGGTTGGTGTGATGCTGTCAGCACCCTGAAATTGAAGATTACAATCCTTAATTTCATTTTTAATTACTTTTTAACTGTTTATAGTTGTTTGATATATTTAATATATTTAACATACGTGAAACAAGCTAGTTCCTGTTATCACTTGGGTTAAAACAGCTATAAATAAAGTTGATTCCTCACCATCCTTATTGTTCTTCTCTTTTTATGTTAATACAAAGGATACAAAAGTCTACACACCCCTGTTAAAATCACAGGAAAAAAAGAAAGAAAAAAAGAAAGAAAGAAACCAAGATAAATCATGTCAGAACTTTTTTTCACCCTCAATGTGAAATTACAAGGCATAAAAATTAAGTGAAAAACAAATCAGATACATATTGGGGAAAACTAGGAAAAATAAAAAACTACAATAACTTGGTTGCATAAGTGTGCAATTATAGCCTGTCAGAGCCACTGTTATTAATTAAGCAACACCTTCTGACCAGCCAGAATCACGAATTCACCAGCACTGTGGTACAAAATTCAATATCTGTAACACCTTTAATAGCAGTCTGTAGTAATCCCTACCATAGACACACTGTAAAAAAAATAATTCAACCACAGCGCAACTGAATTCTCAAACCTGATTGGTAAGTAGGTGAGCATTATTTTTTTTTTTATAACACCATGGATTATACACTAGCTCTGACTGTAACATGAACGTTATATTTTATATTAATGCCCGCCATTGAGACCTGTATGGGAGACAACTCGCATAATCTCGCATAACTTGAGATATGAGAAACATAATTTGGTCTGTCTTGTGTTATTCCTTAGTTATAAAATTGAGGACCCTCCTCCATTTATATTTCCTCAGGCCTCACTATGAGAAGCACAGCTTTAGCACAGAGAGACTATGCTATAGACTACCAGGTGCTATATAAAATAAACAAGCAATATTAAAGCAGAATAATCGTAATAATGATAATTATTGAGGTTGAGGTTTTGATGTTTTAAACCTGACACACTCCAGGCTGGTGAGTGAATTCAAAAGAACCATATTTTCCCCCAATGGATAAAAATGACCAACACTGCAGTTGGTGTCAGCTACAGTATGGTGAAGTTGTATAGTGTCAACCACCTGACCTAATACGTAGTCATGGAGACAGATGTGACAGGGATTTCCGATTTAGTCATTACAGAAACACAAGCACAGCTCACTCAACACCTTTACCGTGTAATATTAACAAAGCTGCTCCACCATGGCTGGCCCTGTACTGATGTTTCTGTTTTCTGTGGCCCCTCCTTGTACATCACGCTCTACTTACTCATTTTTCCACTTCCAGACCTCTTCGATGAAGTTCTCACGCCCGAGGTCGTGTCTGGTCAGCCCTCTCTCCCTCATCAGTTTCTTCTCCACCACCACCTGAGTCGCGATGCCTGCGTGATCACAGCCCGGGTTCCACAGCGTGGTCTCTCCTCTCATCCTGTGCCTGCATCATCATCAGAAGGAGGGCCGATACATCACAGAGCTGCTTTGTGTTATTGATACAAATCAATAACACAAAGACACAAACACATTGTACTGTGCACTACTCATCACAGCACGCTGCACCAGATACATGCTATTGTCTCACTGTATACATAAGCCTTATAGAGTATCATGGGGACAAAATTCTGTCTCTGACATCCCTAATACCATCCTCTGTCTACGTGTGAAGCTATTCTTATTCATTCTTCTAAGTCCCATCAGCACTATTACTGTGGTGTTAAAGTACATTTTTACATTCCTGTGAGAAGTCTATCACAAAACCCATGGATAACTCTAACACCACATTATGGGCACTGCTGTTAATATTCCTGTGCTGCTCTCTAGTCTGTGTGTGGGTGTGTGTGTGTGTGTGAAGCAAGTAACGAATCTGCCAACACTGACAGATCTAACCACTACTAAGTAGTCTGGTGTGATATAACAATTTAATCATTCCTACATGATCTTATACTGCCATGATGTCCAGTCATGTTTACTCTAATTACATTATATTAACAGTTGTGCACGTTTGCCATTTAACTCTTGAATTTACTCTTTTTTTAAATGGTAAAAATGCATGAGATTTTACTAGATTTAATTTCTTACGCCTCTTAACGCCATGCACTACGTTTTCAGGTTCTGTTTCAGGTTCTTGTCAGCGCGATAGGAGAACGCGTGGTTGAATGTGTTTGTTGGATTTATACGGCATTATCACTATAATCAGCAGATGAACTGTTTAGACTTTGGAATTGATTCCAAACAGGGTCAAGGTCACAGCAAGGTCACATGTCTGAAATAGTTTTTCCTTCAATAGCTTCCTTCCGGCTTGAAATATAATTGAAGGGTATTTGAGGCATATAAATTATTAACAAGAAGGACTGGACATGTTGGCATCGACACCGCTGGCGTCAAGTTCTACCTGTTTCTTGTTAATCTGGCATCTAATATTAAATAGCTTGTGAAATTACGTAACTGAATGGGGTTACGATAGCAGCTATTTGCCAAACCATGGTTAATCTAGCTGCACATAAAATTTAGAGATGTGGATTTTTAGACATGTAGTGGTAGTAGTGCCGAATGCTGAAAACCAAAACATACTAAGCGGGAAGACCGTGTGCTAAAGAAAACTTGCCCTGCTCCAATCA
>CM075003.1:23149970-23190458 GCA_037576675.1 Pangasius sanitwongsei
TTTGACATTTATGAAATACGTACAGTGTCCCAAAAGTCTCCATATATAGGGGTAATTAACACTTTTTAGCAAAATGTAACTTTATTGACAAAACATCCTCTACATGATTGCCATTTCTTTGTAAACACACAGAGTCATTTCTCCCAATCCTGATGGACTTGTATTAACATATCTGGTGTTATGCATGTAATTGCATGTCCATCACAACCTTGCAACAGCTTCCCGATCCAGCCATGAGAATGATTTCAATACGTTCTTCCTTTCTCAAAGGCATTCTTAAATGCTATCTGAAAAAAAATTATATATAAACTAAGTATGATTGAAATTGAAAATTGTATGAAAAACTTTGGAAGACATTTTGCTAAAAAGTGTTAATTTCCCTTATGTAAGGAGACTTTCGGGACACCCTGTAGTTTAGGTATCATGTCAGAGCAGAATTTCTTTTGGTTACTTCTTCTACTACATCTCCTAACATGTTTTAAATGGCAAGCAACAGATTTCTAGCACATGGTATGTTTTGGAATTTGTTTTCTTTGGTATCACAAATGTATCGGAAATACATTTATTCAGTCATACATCTTCAGTAACCACTTTATCCTGCTCAGGGTCATGGTGGTTCCTGAGCCTGTCTCAGGAACACTGGACATGAGGAGGGAATGCATGCTGGATCGAACACCAGTCCATTGCAGGGCACTATGAGCACACAAATTCACACACTCATTCACACTTAGGGGCTGTTTAGAGTGGCCACTCCACCTACTGGCATGTTTTTAGGAGGAACATGCACAGAAACTCTGCAGAAATTAACCCGAGCTCAGGATCAAACCAGGGACTCTGGAGCTGTGAGGCATCAACAGTACCTGCTACGCCACCCAGCAGAAATGACTGTGTAATTTTTTTACATGTTCCTGTACATCTAGCCGAGGCTGATTTGATATGCGCCCAACTTCTAATGGAGACTTTCACAATGGAAAAAAGCAAAGGAACATTTTGCTGATAAATGACAGATGACTGGCTCTATTTTTACAGTAGGTCTACTATAGAATGAGTTTATGTCGCTGATTTCTTGTGGCATTTTAGCATCCAGTATTCATGATTAGAAATACAATAAAATAATAACTATAGTCACTGTTATACACTATATGGCCCATGTTTGTGGACACCTGACCATCACACCCATATGTGGGTCTTCCTCAAACTGTTGCCATAAAGTTGGAAGCACACAAGTGTATAGCATATCTTTGTATGCTGTAGCATTACAGTTTCCCTTCTCTGGGACTAAGGATTCCAAAGTGAGCTCCATGAAGACATGGTTTGCCAAGGTTGGAGTGGAAGAACTCGAGTTGCCTGCACAGAGCCCCGACCTCAACCCCACCGAACACCTTTGGGATGAACTGGAACACTGACTGCATCCAAGGCCTCCTCACCCAACATCAGTTCCTGACATCACTAATGCTCTTGTGTGTGAATGAGCACAAATCCCCACAACCACGCTCCAAAATCTAGTGGAAAGCCTTCCCAGAAGACTGGAGGTTATTATAACAGCAAAAGGGGACTAAATCTGGAATGGGATGTTCAACAAACACATATGGGTGTGATGGTTAAAAAAAACAACATGAAGAGTGATTTACTAAGGAGCCATCAGATCTGCTTCAACGCACCTTGGCACTGATTCTAGAAGTCTGTGGAACTGCACTGGAGGGATGAATAGCATTCTTCCAAAAGATATTCCCTCAGCTGTTTTGATGATGGTGGTGGGGAATACTGTCTAACACATAGCTCCAAAATCACCCATAGATGTTCAATTAGGTTGAGCTCTGTTGATTGCGAAGGCCATAGCATGTGATTTATCATTTACACCCTCATCAAACTATTCCGCAAGCCCTCGTGCACTGTGGATGTGGCGGGGTCATCCTATAAGAGACCACTCCTATCAGGAGAGAAATGTTTCATCATAGAATAAAGTTGATCAGGCAGAAGAACTTTGTGTTCATTTGCAGTGACGCATCCATCTAATCGCAGAGCTAAAAACGGAGCTGCTTTTTTTCCCCCCTGTAATTTATCACCTGTCTGTATATCCATTTGTGTATAGACAGACAGGTAAATAGATAAAAAGATATATATGTAATATATTTTAGTTTGATCTGAATAATAATTAATAATAAATAATACAGAAATAATAGTAATAAGTAATACATGCATTACTTGCATTATATCTTTTGAAATAAGCACTGACTGCAGTTGAGAACTGTAGAAAGAAAACAAGTACACAAAACATGCACCTCATATTCATTGTTCTCTTTGGTTTTACACTTTTAAAAGCAATTAGTATATGAAAATTAATTGAAAAAAAAAAACAAATGTCTTTCCGTGTTACATGCTGCTTACATTGCTTATACTAATAATCATGAATCTGCAGTTTTCTCTTGTGTATAACATTAAAAAGATGTAAATGCTTAATGGTTCTATGCACAACCCTACAGCAGTGTGCCTTCTTATCATAAAGAACCCCTTTAGAACCTTTAACCATTGAAAGAGAACCCTTGGGGGATCCTTTAAGCATGCCAATAGACTTACTGTAAAGATTTTCCTTTAATCAGCATTCCATCACAGAAATGCGGTTTTCCACCAAATTAAAAAGATGTCCATTTTCTCCACAGCCTAGAAATGTACATTTAAAAAAAAAAAAGATTCATCCGAACAAATGACATGACTATCCAAAATCCCTGAAACAGTCCTTTATTTAGGCATCACTCAGGTTGGATTTGGTGCATACGTATCTCAGTTTCACTGAGGAGATGACTGATCACAAACACTTGACTGACACTGAACACCAGGTTTTTATTGCTACAGATACAACTGCAAATATTTCACCAAGGCAAAGCTGGAAGGATTATTAATGGGGATGAGACTGAACTGCATTGTATTGTATTGTATAAGAGTTCACATCACGGTCTCTATGATACCACTCACATTTCAATTTACATCACAAACATTTGCATCATACTTTCGATTCTGTAATTAATAACCCTTCCACTTTTGACAGGCAGCAAACTTACAGCAACTTCACAAAGAGTGTAAAAGATGAATCACTAAGCCCTCAGATCCATACAAGATTTTTATGTCAGTCCCCAATCTTTTGATTTAAAAGATGAATTGTGCATCATAAATAAACCTAATTCGAATCCACATAAACGGTTTCGTGCAGACTGCATTTTAGCAGCAAGACACTGACAATGATGTAATGCAGTATAAATAAACTTGCGCTAGATCCATGCAGTCATGCACAAAAAAATACCTCCCGTTCTCTTACTCCCCACTGAAAGCTTCCTGTATGTTTTCCATCGTGTTTCCCAACACTCCTCCAATGATGCTCACCACCGTATTAATCACATGCCCAACTCCCCTCTGTCCCCTCCAGACCAGTGTGCCTATCCCTTGACCTACTGACCAGCCCTGTTCGCCCACCTCTGCGCCCACTGCACCCACATACCCACTAAGCCCCTGCCACATGTGCTCTACTACCTCTGTGCCAAAGTCCCAGACCTCACCCAGTGCACCGGTCACCAGCCCCAGAGCGTCGCCCATTAGTGTTCCCGCACCTACCAGTCCCTCCTGGCATGAAAGCATGAGGGTACCCACTATTGTGCTTATAAATGTGTAGAGTGAGCACACACCATGCTCACCCACTTGGTATGCGACGCTGCCTACATTCTCAACCCCCGAGACTACGCCAGAACCCAGGTTCTGAACCAAACTGAAGCTGTCGCTGGGCAGCGATGCCAGGACGGCTGCGTCCTCTTGCAAGACATAACAGATTTGAGAGGGGAGGTTGGTGAGGGTGGAGACAACTGGAGAGAGAGGAGCGCACAGGAGAGAGATGACGGAGGACAGGACATAGAGGATAACACTGTCCTTTTGAGACTCAGAGCTTTCTGTTTCATTTATGCTTTCTTCTAGGCTGGGTTCAGACTCGATTCTATCTGCTGTCGTGCTGGGCACCTCGTCCTCGTCACTGCTTTTGTCCGTCTCAGCTGTGCCTGTGTCTTTTTCAGGAACTTCAGTCATTTCCAGTGGCTCTTCTTCCAGACTTCCTGTCTCTCCACACCCACCTGAGAAAAGCTCCTTAATGCCCACTAGTTCCTCCAGCTCCTTCACGCTCATCAGCTTCAGCTCCCCTTCACCCTCCTGGACCACTCCCATACTGAAGCTGCCGAGTCCGTCAGGAACATCGCAGCACACTGCCGACCACAGCACATCTGCATTCGTCTCACTCAGCCCACCTACACCACTCTGAACATACACACCCCCCCCTGCCTTAGAGCACTGTGGTACGGTCTTTCTCTCTACCAGCTCTGCAGTAAGAGCATCCAGTTTGTGGAAAGGGGAAGCTGAGGGTGAAGAAGCGACATCCTGGTCCTTCTTATACAAAGCTGGAACATGTACATGGGACTCTTCTCCGAGGACTTCTGTCTCACTTGGTTCATCCTGCAGATGCATTTGAGAGAAACAAAAAAATTATTTACATGATATCCTCTTGGAATCTAGAAATCTCAATAATGGAAAGATCAGATCAATAATGTATTGTTCCTCTTATACAGCTTTCTATCGCGTACAGCATTGCTACACAGACTCTAACAGCAGCATGAAAAAAAAGTTGCCTTTGTGGCTGAATGAAAGAAAGAAGCTGTTCTGAGACGCAAATGTATGCAATGTCTCTAAATGGGTCCTTTCATTAAACATGAGAAGGGTCATTAAGAAGTTTGCTGTAGTTTGTGTTTTGTTCTAACCCTAAGCTGCACATCTATTTCCTACTCAGCTTTGTCTTATGCACACAATATCTTTATGCATGCTTCATTTTGAAACCATGGAATTCTCTAGAAGCTCAATTTGTTTATATATTAAACTCCTTGCAGTGCTTCTTTAGAACCAGATGACTGTGGCGATGTTTAAAACTACGTAATATACTCAAATCAGGCAAAATCATGGAGCCTTCTGAAACTAAAAGTGATTTAACACCAAGCAGAGGCAGTGCAATTCAAATACAGTTTACCGTTACAGCTTTGGCTCCTCACATCAGATGCTTTGTATCTTAGGAATGGAAAGAACTAGAAAAACAGATCTTCTTACCAATTCCTCGGTTGTTCCTTTGCCCCATGCATTGTGCTGGCCTAGGTGCAGAGCTGTGTAGACACTAGACTGGTGTCCAGGGTGATAGAGTGAAACAAATGTGCGCCCGGCTCCCAGGCTGTGGCATCTCCTCTCCAAGCCCGACTCAGTGACCTGCTGTGGGGGGGTGTTTCTGTAGAAGCTCTCCTCACACTCGAGCACCTCCGAAGCTGGGAGAATGTGAGCCAGAGGGAGCAGGCCCAGGATCAGCACTGCAAGCTCACGCACATTGTTCCTCCGTGCTGTACACAGCATGGCCAAAACAATCCACTGCAGTCTGGCACTGGCTGTAAATGACAGCGCTGAAGCAGCAATTACACTCCACAAGATCCTGCAAGTCACCCCCTCTTCCTCTCCCTCCCACTCTCTACGCTCTGCTCCTGCTCTCTCGACTACACATTAAGAGCTTGGGTGCTTTTACCCCTCCTGCTCTCCTGTCTCATTCTTTTCATGTCAGTAAATCAGTTCCTCTGGTGGTGGTTTAACAGTAATGTACACAAACCTGTGCACACACCCTCTCACACCTATCGGCACTACCTGTAAATCAGCATTCTCCAACACACACACTCCTATATTGAACACACTCGCATATTCTCTCAATCACGTGTTGGTTTTACTACATTTTCACTGATTTTCACTGACTAACTTTTATAGGTTTTCAATAAAACCTGGATCTTTTGTAAAAAAATAGATTAAATTAAATAAATAAATATATTAATATATAAATATATTAAGCACTTTTCAGCTCTACCTATCATTACTGAACATTTGGTTCTCACAAAAGCCAAAAAAAAACAACCCATAATCTAAAACACAAACACAGACCTGCTCTCTAGGTTTTCAGCATCTGTGTTTTAGCATGACAACATGTCAGACAGCATATCTGTCCAGTGAGAGAAAACATGCAAGACTTCATAAACATGCATCACGGAACACATAACCATTTTACGACATTTAAATTATGCAGTAACTTGCTGACAGATATAATAAAAAAAAATGTCTTGAATCCATTGTTTGATACCAACTCTAAACCTGGCTGCCAAATACCAGTAAGAATTGTGCAAAGCTCTGTAGGTATGACAACAGTAAGCTGTGTGTGTGTGTGTGTGTGTTGTAACCCTACACTGCAGAGCTGCCTGTCTGAACTGGTCTCTGAGCTTAAGGGTAAGATGGGTGTGGTTGCAACACTCACTCTCCCACTTTATTTGTGCATGGGTTTGTGTTTGTTTCATACTCTGAATACTCCCAGTGATGTGTTCTACATACTGCACACCCACGTGTCAGTGTTTGCATAAATTTGAGCGTAACTGTGTCTTAAATCAAGATTATTACATACCCGACTACCCATCTATCCACCAAAGGACAACTACCTCAATTTATCATACACACACACACACACACGAAACCTGAGAAAATTCTCTAGTTAAATAAAATCTTTGAGTCAAGCCAATTATATACTCAATATACACTCATATCAACATGATGCTTCCACCACCGTGCTTTACCGTGAATACCTACGCAACGCACTGTACATTATTTAATACTCCATGCTTTTAGGTGTAAGTGTACCTTCTACCTCAAAACACGGACCAGTAAATAATGTACAGTGCGCTGCATAGGTAATAACGGTAAAGCACGGTAGTGGTAGCATCATGTTGAGCGTTATATTCGGCCTCTTGGTTGCTTCTCTGCCCTCTTTACTCCGTCACTGACTGTTCGTGGATGGCCTCCTCTAGGCAGCGTCGCAGTTGTGCCACACTCTTTGCTGTTATTAATAATGGATTAAACAGTGTTCAGTGGGATGTTCAGAGTTTGGGATACTTTTCAGAACTTTGTCCTGGACCTGTTTTGACAGGGGTTTGTTTAGTCATGTTCCCTAACAAACTCTGGAGCCTTCCAGGAACAGATGTATTTATATTGAGATCACGTGACACTTTAATTGCAGACAGGTGAATTGCATTCAACTAATTATGTGACTTCTGATGGCAACTGGTTACACCAGAACTAATTTAGGGGTTTCACTTTCACCGTTTCTTTAATCTGTAAATAATTTTGTAATCTATATTTATTTTTTGTCCCCTGTTCAGTATTATGGGTTGTGTAGATTTATGAAACATAATGCCAAATAAGTCCATTTCAGAACCAGGTTTTAACACTAAAAAAATGTGGAAAGGTTCAAAGGTGGGGGTGGGGGGTAGGAGGTGTTGGTAGTATGTATTATGTAGTTATACAACTACAGACTGTAGCTCATCTGTTGTTGTGCACAATTTATCACCCCCCTCTACTCTGTCCATCAGTGGTAAAGGACATCTATATTACCACCACTGCCCATATACTATTGGGGTGGTGGATCGTTTATTGCACAGCAGTGACACTGACATGGCAGTGTGTGTATCAGGTGCCCAGGTGAGGGTTAAGTGTTTAATATTCCAATAAATTAAATTAAAAGAAGCATTAGTCGATGGACAGACAGAATTTGTGCCATGATGTTGATAAAAATGTCGATAAGCTACTAGTAAAAGCCTTTTAAAGCAGACTGGGATTCAGTTTCTGGTTAATTGCTGCACTAAAAAGTGTATCGTATTGTACAATTATATAACAATCTGAATCTGTGCGTGTTTAAAAGCACTAATTTTAATAGGAGTACAGAAAGGGAGTTCTCCAGAACTTGATACTCTCTTCTGCACCTCATTATATTACTATTTTTTAGATGCCACGGCTTCTGACCATAGCTTGTACTGATAACTTGTATTCATTTTCCATTCTGGGGGAAAAATGTACACAAAAATAGGATTTAGTTCTTTTTTTTTTTTTTTTATTACATGGCTAATGAAAAAGGTCACAGTGTTAACAAAAGTCAGATTACAATTCACCATATTTCAAGTCACAATGTTTTCTAGTAAGAATGACCAGATGGTTGATTTTAACAGAGAACTATTTGAACACTTTAAAAAGCATGTGAGGTCCTTGCTGAGTAATAAGAGACTCATGTTTTATAACAGACAGTTTGCTTACATAAATGCTGAATTACAAGTCAGCAAACTCTTAGTAGCATTACAATAATTCTGACATATACAATTTACCTGATCCTGAATCAGTACTTACAGATGTGTCTCTGCCACACCATCTACAGCAGCTCTATGTGTCTTTGAGGCCGAATATCATGAGCTATCTGGGTAAAACTATCTGGGATGTATCTGAGCTGGCGTATGACATGCATCCTAAAATTTGAAACCCAAGAGCTCTGACTGTGAATTCTTATTACAAGCCTTTCAAAGAGGAACATTGTAGTTTCCAGTAGATTTTCCTCCCCTGACTCAATAATGACTTTGTTTTCATTTTTAACCAAAAAAAAAAAAAACCTGTAGCTTTAGTTGTTAATGTAAAAATGCTCTAGAAGAGACAATTGTAGCATAATTACAGCAAAAACACAACTGGATAAATGGCGTTTCCTTGAGGTTTCCCTTCACTGATGCTAAATAAACATTACAGTCTTTGTCCATTTCACCTTCACTCATTTGGAATGTCAATGACCAGTTCTGCTTCCTCTCCCTCTCCTCTCTCCTCCTCTCCTCCATCGCTTTCTCCCTCACTCTCTCCTTCCTCCTCTGCGGCGTCTCCGCTCAGCATCTGCCGCGGGACCCAGCTGAACGGCCCGGACGAACCCGCGCCCGGAGCACCGCCTGTTGGGTAGTTAGACGCTAATGGAGATACCACCTGGGAAAAAGGATAAAGAGAATGTGAAAGACTGAAATTATTTTGATAACAGGACATGAAAAATGATGATCATGATAATGATCCACCAGTCATGTTAGTGATCACAAGCAGAGCTTTGTATTTTAACTACATTTTCATTAAAATGATTGTTAAATATTTGTTATGATGTTAACCGAAAAAAAAAAATGTAATTATTTTCTATAGCCAACATATTTAGGACAGTAATTTAATAATCTTCTTGAATATACTGTATAGTGGTCTCATTGTTCAGTCTGTTCTCTCTCTATCCCTTTTTTTTTTTTAATCCCACACCCACACTGCTGGCTCTAATGCACCCTAATGCACTAATGGACCTTCACTTTCCTCTTCAGGGATTTATCCGCACTGTTTATATATAGCTTTAACAAGATGCTATGCTGTTTCCTTTCCCTGGAATGTAGCTTGTTTAATAGATAGTGACTGTATTATAAAATAGTGCTGTTTCACTACCACACAAATAAGCAATATTAACCCTAAACAATTATTTTTTTTACAATATTATATATTGTAATTGTCTGTGTATAATAAATAAATCACTGATTTTTTTTTTTTTTTTTTAATGATACAAATCCTCAAAAGTGCATCTTACACTTCATAGACTTCTCAACTATTTGGAAGAGGATAAAAATTCACATTTGTTGTGACTACTTAATGAAAAAATAATCGTATGTTAAGTCGTGAAATACAGACAGTGCACTGCTCCTGGCCTCCTTTCCTTTCAGATTCCAAAATTCATGTTTGTTTGCCTGACATGATGCTGTCTGACCCTCGAGTCTGGCTTCTCTTGCATCATCTGTAGTGCCAGTGCTGCAGAACAAGCAGCACAGGACAAACCATTTTTTGTCGGAAGAGGATTCATTTGAAAATTAAGCCTACACTGATGACATATTTGCGAGTATATTTTTACATTCTGAATTAACAGATGCATTTTTTTTTCATAAAATCTACAATATGAAGTCTTTTGTACATCCTACTGGAATTTTATGAGTCAGGACATTCATCTCCGTCTTTAACCCCACCAGTGACAGCACTAATACTTAGAGGGGGGAAAAAACAGGCCGCAATGAGGTTAGACAAGGAATAATCGAAGCCATTTCAGACTTCCTGTCCTCTTTTCCTCGCATTATCTCTCTCTCTCACCTTTCCTGCAGACTCTTTTCTCTGTTTTGGTGGTTTTGGTTTTCTCTCTTTCCTCACTCGCTCAGCAGAGGGAGCCAAATAGTCAGGAGGGAAGGGTAACTGTTCACCACACACACACACACACACACACACACAAAATCCACCGCCATGTCCGCACGCACAGTCCCCACCCCGTAAGATATGGGTCCGAAAATAAGCAGATGATGTGACAAGACAACAACAGAAAAGAGAAAGAAAAGAATGAATGAATAAAATGTCAACGTAACAAATGAACAGAACTAATATATGAAACTTTCAACAATGTTTTAGACTAAAAGCAATACGCTGATGTTGGATGAGGTAAGTGATGTAGGCTGTGTTGTATAAACTCCTCACCGCGTTGAGATACTGAGTGGGTGCTGAGGCCTGGAGGGCGTTCGCTCCGGGGCGAGAGAGGAGAGAAAGCTGGGGGGACGAGGATGAAGCGAGGGACGGACCTCCGGGACTTCTCCTCCTGAGGTTTACACATATTAATGCTGAGGTTACACAGGAATGCACTCACGCATCAGTCTCTACACCATACAGTGCATTTGTGTAGCCTTAGGATAAAATAAAGACTACACTGCTGAAAAGTTAAACTGCTAAATGCTTTCCACACAAAAATAGATAAGAGTAGGCCTAGCATTTTATGCATATCGGATCGTGACGATGCTCACACTGTTCAACATCTGAAGATGTGTTCTGTCCAAAGCAGATTTTGAACCAGTGTAACACAGATGTCTCTTCATTATCACATATTAGCAATAAAAACGGTCAAACAGTGCATTATACTAATTGTGGGGGAAAAAAACGGTGATTCAAGTTTGCTTCTCTCTTTCTAAATGATTTAAATATTCTCTACTATCATACTGTCCACTTTTGCCTTAATAACTGCCTACTACCTCTTTTATTTGTATGTGTTCCTTTTTTCTCCATTCAAAAATTCATAGAAAACTTTTGCCCTTAACTGTACTCCACATTTCTGTATGATATTCCAGGTAGAATGAAGAAGTAAAACCATACAGGATACAACCAGCTACACAAATATACGGTTAGTAATTTCAGCACGTATGATGGACTCACTTCTTTCCTGGTTCCCTTTCCCTTTCTCTTGGAGCCTCTCCCTCGCTGTCTGAGGAGGCTGTGGCATCTGAGTCTGTAACACAACCGCAGCGCTCAGCAGTGGTGTATTAATAACACATAATAATACAAATATTATTACAAACAAATAATAACATAATAATACACAGTAATGTGTTCTTATTCGCAAGACACTTTCTAAAAGGAGTTTTTCCTGCGTGCTCATTTCCTTGCTGAGTACTAATAACAGTCTTCACCGTGTGACGTCATGCTTGTTCCCGTTCTTGTCTTGAAGAAGAAGCAGATACAAGATGTTAAATGTCGTCAGAAATCCTTGTAAAATGTCTGCATAAATTTGTTATGGTCAAATCTGCACAGTCAAGGAGAGTGTATTGACCTGCACCTCAGGTGACGGTGGGTGACTTTAGTATTCATTTACTGATTAGGACTCAAGGTTCAAAAACTCTAACTTGTGAATTCGTTGAACTTTCAACCTTATCTGATTTCTTAATTTCCTGTGGCAATGGCAATTTGTTTGTTCTGCCAAGCCTAAATGGAGTTGGGTAATGGTCATTACCAATGTCAGAATTGCTTGGGCACTTACACAGCCTTGCCTTAATTGCTGCATGATGGACACTGCTCTAATTGCAGCATTATGGATATTGCTCTAATTGCAGCATAATCCTTCAATAGCCTCAGAAGCTGACACCGCAGGAGTGCTGCAGGGAGTGAAGCAGGCAAATGATATGACTGCACAGCCCGCTAGGAAAAGAAAGCCGGGCTCCTTTTGTGGCACGATCAAAGGAAGAACAGCAGCTGACAGAGGGTTCAACTGTTCGGCTCCATCGAGAGGAGAGAAAACAAGCATCCTGAATGTGCTAGAGTTGAGGATCTGGCAGAGGGCATAGGACAAATACAAGAGCATACAAACAGCATGGTGAACTGAAAACTGGTGAAACTTACTAAAGCTGCCTCACATGTAGAGAGAGACCGTGATGTACTTTCAGTGAATGTCATTCAGATGCTCTACGGAGAACAGTACTGACAGCCCGCCAACAGAAAATTCGGAAGGTCAGAGTGTAACCATGGAACATGGCACAGCAGCAGATCATTTGCAGATAACAGGCATCAAGGCCTCCTTGGCAAAACTACAGCCTGATCTTACACCTAATGCATTGGATAAAATGCCTGACCCATTTTGAAGTAGCCCAAGCGAGTGGCTAGGCTATATTCCACAGTGTACCAGTTTCATTAAGAAGCTCCCATATGTGTTCGAGAGCACAGGAAAGCTGTGGCTTGGTATAAGAGCAAATACAGTATAATGGCTGCAGTGACATATGTGGAAACCACAGGGATGAAGTCGATGCTGCCAGTAGAGAGACCAGCATGCTCACCAGCGGTATGGACAACACACTGTACACAGCGTGACTATAAAAGTGCTGACACTCATTTGCAAAGTGTATGATACACTTGAAAGTGTAGGCTGTGCCACTAAAATCTTGCCACATTTGCTCTTGGCCCTCAAGGAAATAATGCCCACAACGGAAGATCCAGTGGGCTTGGAGATCTTATAGTCAGTGCTCCAAGCTCTGGGAGCCATAGCAATGGCTGGGCATGGGAAACAAATGAGATTTGTCTCACTGACATAAATAAGAAGGCAACTTTGGCTTGCTCAAGTGCCATAGTCTGCTAAAAGCACTTTGTGCCACCTTCCACTGGTGCCTGGGCAGTTGTTAGCCATACAGGTTCAGGAGACACTGGATGATCGTATCTCCTCGGCTCAAATATGAACTAACTAAGTATTTGGACAGCGGGCTGCCAGTGGGAGCCCTTACCCACAGTCACAATAGACCAGGACAAGTGAGTTTTAAAGACTGCAATGGCTGATGATAAAACTAGGTCAGAACAAAGACTGATCAAACCACCACAGATTCGCCAGAAAGGCTGCAGAATTTCCAAGCCAGGTTTGAAACTAATTGGCCACATTGCTAGAGGAAGAGGCAATAGTGACTGTATGGAACAATAGACCCTGGCCGATTTTATTTCCCCAAGATATTTTCCAACAAAATGCACAATGAGGCAGAATCTGCCTGACTTAAGATATGAGACACCTCAACCTCCTGTTTGTGTGCTTTGAGGGGCACCATTACAGGTTTGGCTGTCTAAAGAGAGGTTAGCCCACTGGGTAAAAGAAAGTGATTGTGCAGGCAAACTTGAGCGGTGCTATGGCTACCTCCTGGGCAGCACTAATAGCAGTGACTTTGGCAGACTTGAAGTGAAGTGGCATCATGGAGTTCACCATAAACCTGCACCACATTTGACTGAGTGACTGAATGATCATTCATCACACCCCATGTGTTCTGTGGTGTGTTTGAATAATGTTTGCCCTCGATCAAAAAAAAGTGTCTGGCTCACAATAACTTAGTAGACAACAGCATTGGTACAACATTAGTGATTCCATCCTCAGTAGAGTACAGTGATGGGACTCACTCAAGAAAGATGGGCATCGACACTTCTCACTTTCAGTAGGAAGCAGTATCACTACCCTGTGAGTCATTCTCATATACAGTATGGTACAGTGTTAACAGATTGCCTGATCCTTATTTTCAATCGAGAACAATATCAGTACTTGAGTGATTTTAACCTCAGTAGGAACAGTATTAGCACTCAAGTGATTCTTATTCTCATATAAGATCAGTATCAGCACTTGAGTGGATCTCACTATCAAAAAAGATCATCATCTCACTTGAATGACTAGCATCCTTAAGACGGAGCAAAAGTAAGGCTTCGAGTGGTCATGGCCAGAGGACGAGCATGACATAGCCAGGGCCTTTTATAGCCTACACTTATGACCCTGTGTTGGTCATGAGGTGACAGCCTTTCTATTAGTACTCAGCAAAGCAAACGTGAAAACTAGTTCTGGAAAGAAGACTTACCAGACGAGTCCTCATCCACCCGCTCATACTGTAACAATCTGTCCAGCAAGAAACTGAGAAAGATGAGAAAGGCACTTTAGTTACCATGCCATATACATACTATATAAAACTATATATATAAAAGGAACAGTGTTAAACCTTTTATCTCTGGAGACCTTCAGGAGCTTTCTCTGTGCTCTTCTCAGCTCCTCTTGAAAACATTCTTGCTCCTACAATGAAACCAATGAAGACCAGATAAACTGGGGTTCATCAGACATCCTGAAACACACCATCAATAAACACAGAAAACAAAGTTTACTTACATACACCAAGAATTTTAATTTACGCTTTAGGTTTTTGTATTTCCGCTTGTAATCCACATCTAACTCGGCTTGGCCGTTCATGTCTGGAGAGAAAAGGACATCAAGGTTTAGTCACATATAAAGGTCAAATCCTTAATGCAAATACAGTGCACTGTATAGAACGCAGAAGCTGTTCATAACAATTTCACAACAATTTAATGTCTTGTTCCTGTCATTAAGCACACTGAGCTCGTATAAGGAATGCATGGTGTGCAGTGATACCTATCTGTGCATCTATGAATGTGCTAAGACTCCCTGAAATGATTAACTAGACAGCTAAATTATCCGTTAGCAACTTCGCACAGCAGCCAGTAAGCGACTACTGTTGTGTGATTTTATTTTGAAATGCATTTACAATGACACAAGATCGAGACAGGATACTAACCTGAATTACAGACGTGTAAAAAGTTAACTCCGCCGAAATATTATTTTATTATTATTATTATTATTATTACACATGAAGAACTCAAGACGAAAAAACGCTACATGCTTTTGTTTACTTCCGCCTACGTTAAAATCATGCGCCGGAAATGAACCATAACCAACTTGCTCTCAGACATCTAATTAAAAACTTTATAACTTTAATATCGAATTAAAATAGGCTTCATCTATTTAGCAACACATTAAAATTACTTAATACATTTATTTGTTTCCATATTTTCAAGTGGGTTCAAAGTAAAATAGAATTTTGTGAGACTTTTAATTTGTAGAGTTACTGAACGTCTTAGCTCAGTATATCGAACCATTAAATGAGAATAAATAACATTTGTTAACATATATGTGTGTGTGTGTGTGTGTGTGTGTGTGTGTGTGTGTGTATATATATATATATATATATATATATATATATATATATATACACACATACATAAATACACACACATGCATACATATGTACATATATATATACATACATACACACACACATGATTGACTGCATGAGTCAACCAACACTGATCTTTTAGGCTCGCATATTTTCTGGAAGCTTTAAATACCTTCAGTCTACAAAAGCCATTTTAACTGCAAGTTTCTAAGCTCATACTTAAGTCTGACTCAGAAGAGTCCTAATAGACAGGGAGCTAGACTAGATGAATAATGCATCTGCACTGCTAAGTAATATTTATGCACACTGACAGGACTTTGACAGGAGGTTGGTGTAGGAGCTGCAGGGAGGGGTGAGAGGAGGCTAGCAAGGGGAAATGAAGAGATGGATGGAACAAGGGGTGTGGAGTTTGGATGGGTGAGGGGTGGGAATGTGAGGTGGAGAAACAAGGACTGAAAGTCTGACCTTTTGATAGACATGATTTCTAATGGTGCCAAAAATGCCTTTGTCAGTACTCGGTAGGACGATACACTGCTCTGTACCCACTCAATCCTTCCATTTATGGAAATATTCAGAAAATGTTAACCACACAGAGCTCAATTTGTCTAACATAATGTTCCTCTGTTTTCACTTGTAAACACACACACACACAGATCTCACAGTCATTGTCCTCTGACGTCGTCTCTTTTTGCAGAGCCGAGACAAAAATAGAAAGCTCTTCTCTCATGGCCATAACTTGAGCATGTGTTGTGTGCTCTGTGACAGATATAAACCTAATCCCTTTGTTTTTGTCTTTTATCTTAGGTGTTGATGTCTTACGATGATGATGGACTGGGACAGTATAGTGTTTTGAATATGAGTTCTCTCACTGCATACATGTAACATATGCTCTCAGCCTGTTACACCTCTGACCAATCCCTCGCTCCTGCCCCTTTTGATTTATTACTCTCACATAGTCTCTGTCCTTCTGTTCTCTCTCTCTCTCTCTCTCTCTCTCACACACACACACACACACGCACACATATCTCTTTTTAACTGAGCCCTCTCTCTCTTGTGTGACGTCCTGAAGGTTTATCTTCCTTCACTTGCCTCTGACGAGGAAACTGGAATGTACACCAATCACATGAAGGACACAAACAACAACTATAACAAGTCTCTTCTCAATGACCAGAAGGTAAGAGTAAACTTTTGAAGTGTGACTTCAAGGCAAAGAAGAGAAGTATACTTAGCCCAATGCACATTTTGACCTAGATTTCTACTGAAAGTATGCCAAGAAGGGCAACAGATTATCACCTGTAAAGGATTAATGCTAATGCTTACAGTTAACAAGAACCTTGTCAGTAATTTTGTTATCCACATTAACTAAGTGGTAGTGGTTAAATAGTGGTTAAAATGGTTTTGGTTTTGTAATACATCTGGTATGACTGCATTCAAATGGAATTATTACGTATAAAAAAACATATACATATGTTCACTTGTGGAACAGGAGAAGCTCATTCAGGCGATTAAGAAGATTAAACATGAAGTTGATGAATGCCGTGAAGCAGAGAAAGACACTTTTGCAGATGCAGTCGATGTGGAGGTAAAAACAGGATTTATCATAAAAAGTCTTTAATTCCAGACATGATTCTTCTAAAAATACAGGATTAACCTGGAATCAACATCACAAATGTATCTGTTTAACCAATTGAACAATGTCTAGCTCTCTAAAACATTTACTGTAAGTACTGCATATTCAATCCACTGATTATCTTACTGGAGTGAATATTTAATTCTGTCTGTCAGGGTTATAAGACAGAGGCACTGGAGCTGAAAATGGACATTATGAATTTTCTCTGACCCTAAGCCTCGGCCATTTTTTTTTTAATTCCTGATTTATAATATAAGACTATGTTAACTTTTGAACATGATCATATGTCAGTAACATACATCAAGTAATGCTTTTAAATCCATATTCAATAAATATTTTTGAATATATCAAGAAAATAAATATTTTCTTGACTTTTATCAAGAGCTGAGGTAGATGGATGGAGACATTTGTCCATATTTATTGCTAAACACCTACACTAATGCAGCATGTCAGGATAGTGCAAAGGACTAAAATAGCTTTCTTAATTTAAATGTGGCTTGTTTTGTATGTGAACCCCCAGTAACATTTTAATATATCAGCACACAAAATCCATCTTCATAGTTAGATATTCATAATGTTAATTTGTAAAATAAATGAATAAATCAAAAGAGAAGACTGTGAGTTTCTTTCATGTGGGTTCACAGCTTCCTAGTTTGGGAAGCCCTACTCCAGCAGAGGTTTATTTCTCTTCCCACTGTGTCCTCACAGAATCAGTTTGAGGACATGGAGCGGGAAATCCGAGCGGAGTTCCAGAATCTTCATAACTTCCTGGATGAGGAGGAGGAGAGAGACCTGGAACGGCTGAGGAAGGAGAGGGACAGACGAGTGAAAATGCTGAAGGAGAGAGAGAGGAAGATTGCCATGCAGGGCCGAGACCTGGAGAGGGCCATCGAGACTCTGAACAGCAAACTAGCAGAAGACGACAGTCCCAAACTACTAAAGGTGCTTCTCATGGGGTTATATTATATGTCTGCTTTCCAGGAATAACAACGTTCTTCCAGCAGATTTATTCTCACCATCTGGTTGCATACATTTACAACCTCAATGCACTGTACTTATTAGATGATCATTAGATTCTATAGGAGCAACTCTAAAAGAGATTGCATGAACAGGATTTTTTTAATCTTATCTGGATTTGGTAGTTGATTTAACTGTGCGACATTGCATTACTTCTATGAGCAGCTTGTTAAGTGTACAGGGGGAGGTACCACAGGAGGGTTTGGAGCAGATCCATGGAACATGCTGGATGCTATCTGGCACTTTTTAGCACACATCACATGATTAAATGGGTGTGAATGGAATCTAAAGCGATATTGACCTGACCAGTCTGTGAAATATATGACAAAATTTCTACTTTATAAAACTTCTTTTAGGAAATCAAAGATCTCCTAAAGAGGTGAGTAATATTGAGTAGTATTTTGTAGTTATATTAATCCATAACCCACAATAACACCATTACCTATTTTATTTTTCCTCTTCGTCACTTTCTCATACAAAAGATTCTATTTAATATGGGCACAACCACTAAACCCCTTAGAGCCTTTAAACTCCTAGGAACTGTTGCCAAGTCCAGCCTCCATTCCTAACTCTTATTAATACATCCCTTTCCTGTTAACTTCCATGTAGTTATGCTGTAGTTATTTAAACATAAAATGCTTGAAGTTTTAATTGTACTTTATTGCTATTCTGAAGTGTCATTTTGGGTCCTTTTTTAACTTTAGAACAACTGAAAATTAATACTTGTACATTTCCTCAGTTGCATTTCAGTGAAAAGTCCACACTTCATAACCCTTACATTTTCATTTCATCCTTCATTTAGAACTCTTTACATTATTTTTCCTGATCTATACCAAATCTACTCCACCATCATTTGGTTTGTGTGTTTTAATTAAGATACTACTTTTAGTGCTTTTAACATCATTAATATGTTTAAATGTGAGTACACCAAGCTGGGACATTGAATAGTTAACTCTGTCCATCTGTCTTTCCATTTCTCTGCCAGGTGTGAGGTGAATTTTGTCCGCCCGGCTCCAGTGGACAGTGAGATTTGCTCAGGACAGTTTGTGGGTCCTATTCAGTACAGGATCTGGAAACACATGAGGGCTTCTCTCTACCCAAGTACTGTTTATATCTGTCACTAGAAGCCTTAACTCAGTTATAGTCACTTTTTTAGGACTGATCTCTACTGCATCGTTTGGTTGTTTTTCAAATGTCGCAGCAGGCAATTAGTTTAAATTTATAGCTGGGGCATTAAATTGAATTGCATTGCTTTCACTAGTTTTGAAACATTACCGTTGTGCTTGATGGCACACATGGTGCAGTTTCTGTCTGCCTGTGAATGCAGAGTTGTGTGTTAGCCAGTTGAGGGCATGTTTTAGGGAATGGAGACAGAACTGATATATATATAAATATGAAATCATCTACATAGGTTAGACACTGAGGAGAATTGGTACAAGAGGTATGCTTTAATGCTTGTGTATTTTGTGTGGTTCTGTTGATTGTAACCTCCTTTTCATGTGCAGGCATATCGCTGTTGACCTTTGACCCTGAGACCGCTCACCCGCTGCTGACCCTGTCTGCTAACGACACAACAGTGCATTTCGAGGCGGAGAAGGAACCGGTTGCAGATGAGAACAAGAAACGTTTCCACTATTACTACTGTGTGATGGGCCGAGAGGGCTTCATGCACGGTCGCCATTACTGGGAGGTGGAGGTGCGTGGCAAGACGGCGTGGCGCCTGGGTGTGGCCAGGGAGGACGTGTGCCGTGGCGAGATGGACTCATCCACCACAGCAAATGGGCTGTGGACACTGGCTCTGAAGAACAGCTCAATCGTAGCCTGCACTGACCCCAAGCCCACGGTCATACGTACTGCCACTCTGCCCACCCGCATTGGCGTCTTCCTGGACTGCGACAGGGAGGAGGTGTCCTTCTACGACGCTCTTACCATGACGGCGCTCTTCTCGTTCTCCATGGATTCCATTCTATTGCCCATTTACCCATTCTACAACCCGTGTGACACAGACGACGGGAGAAACATCGCCCCTGTTTCCATCTTCTATCCCTCGCTCTGACAGAAGGATTGAGCAGATGGACTTGCAGCTCTTTCTAAGTTAAAGAATTTTAACTTAGAATTGGATTTCTCAGAAAGTGTATACAACAAAAAAACAAACAAAAAAAAAAATAGCTGTTGCTATGTTGGATAATTTTTTTTTCTTTTCATTTGTTTAATAGTGTGTGTATGAAATGTTTGCTCTCTTTCAAGCACTTTCATGCAGAATAAAAATGGAACTGTGTATATAAATGTCCTAAATAATCTCTCTCTAGATTGAAGGTTAGTGGAAACAGAATGAAAGAGAAAAGTAGTGAGGAAGAACAGTATCGGAACGCAGACAAGACGTAAATGGTAAATGGATGGTGAATCAGTATCTGGGTTTTATATTGTTCGCATTATGCTGTCTATAATTATCACAGTCACGTGCTGAATTCGGCACGCTGTAGTTGCGAACAATGCACAGGGGTGAAGTGGGGACACACTGTGTGTGTGTGTATATGCTGTCTTTTAGTATGATTGACAGTGTTTCAAAGGACTTTTGTTTACAGAGTTTGGATTGGCACTATTTTATGGAAACAGCAAAAAAATTGCAAGAAAAACTCTGAAACTGTTTTTTTTTTAAGACCTTGCTTTTTATTATAACATAACAAATGTCATGTTCCTTCACAAAATGTGTGCATTTGTGTCTGTGCAAAACAGAACTCCAGAGATGGACAAACTGTAAATAGGTCATCGAAGAGAGGCTGGGCTGTGTGATGGACACAAAATGGAGGCAGTCGGAACTGCATGTTGTCCTGCAGGACACAGCCTATCATTCAGTTCACACAGCACACACACACACTCCATAGGTTGCCTTAGACGTAACTGCCCGATGCTAACAACACACTGGCCTCTGTAGGTATGAATGCTCATTCTTATGCTTTGTCTTCTATGCTTTTACCACACACACACACACACACACAATGAGTCTTGGGTACTGACCATCCCATACAGCTAGACCACAACAGCAGAGATTACTTTCTCACTCTGAGCAAAAAGCTCAAAAGCTCTGAGCTTCCTTTCTGGAGTACATGGCATCACTTCCTAAGTCTGCAGAGATAATGGGGATTGAAGAAATAAGCTTTTTGAGTGCACTTTTGCTTTAATAACTCTTAGACATCTGATATTTTTTTACAGAGCTATGTCCTGATAAGGGAAGTAAAAAAGTGTATAAAATGGGTAGAATCATTGTCCGTGTATGCTGTGTTCATTTCTTTTTCATTTCAAAATGACTAAATATACATTGCACATAAGATGTTCAAAGCAGTTTTTGGCTTAAACACAATAAATATTACAAGAGGCTCTCAGTATTATCTTGTTTGCTTGCTTTTCATCATTTCAGACTGAATATCAGCAGTTGATGGGTAGTAGCAAGAAGAGAGTTAGATTAAAGATTGACTTTAATGCCTGATCTTCTGCTAATATGGGTCACAACATGCTTTTTAAAAATAGCAAGAGGGTGAAGATACTGGAGGATGACATGGAGGATGAAAAAAAACCCAGGATTTTCTACTGTGCAAAAGTTTAGGTTTTGGTTTAAAAAAAATTTGTTATAGATGGTTTGGATTTAAATATAAATCTAAATTTGGATTTGTTAATATTCAATTTCTAGACTTTGATGAACAAGTTGAGGCAATTAAAATGTGTCCTTTTGTTTGTTTTAGCGTGCGCTAAGAAAAACAAAAATGAAACAAAAAGCTGTTTCCTTGTTTTACCATTTCATTTCAAAAAGAAGAGCAAATGAAAACAACATACACTGACCAATCATCATCACCTTAAAACCATCATGACTTAAAAGTATTGCTTTTAAGTATTTGCTCATGACAATCCAGTACAGATGTCTCAGCCTTTTTTTCCCCCTTCATTAGTCAATACATTTTTAAGCAATTTTACTTTTAGTTCTAGTCTCTAAAATTGATCAACAATTTTTTTTGTTTGAATTTTACTATTTTAGTTTAAAAGAAAAACATGTTTCAGTAAATTACCTGCTGACCCTTTGACCTACTGTTCTCTCTGTAGAGGAAAGCATATCTCCAGTACAGAGATGTTATAGCTTCTAATATCTATAATCACGCACAGCGCAGGTCAAACATCTGGATCTGCGCCGTGACGCCATAAAAAAAAAGCAAACCTTGCAATTATTGTACAACACATCACATCCCGTCACTCCTGATGTCATAGACAAACAATTAGCCAAGAAAAATTGAAAGGGAGGTCTTATGTAAGGTCTTGAGGCTTGTGTGTGTGTGAGAGAGAGAGCAGAAACAGCTACGGGCAGCGGGATGTTAAAACGGGGCAGCTTTTCTAATGAAATGGTTCAGAAAATGCCAGTAACCAGTGGCATACACCATCCATTATTTATCCGGTAAACGCAGAACCCATACACACGCACACCCATCTACTGCATACTTATGGTGCCAATAGTAAATACATATAAGTACCAAACACGGAATACACACACATACTGTGCACACACTACAAACGTGTGGAGAAAAATCATTGCACTGCCTTGGTGGGTGTACACTAAATATTAAACAAAACAGCACTGCTTTTTTACAAAAGGGATGCATGTTATCACTTAGCAGTGTTCTCAGAAAATGATATCACCGAGTTCATGCTCTATCTTAGCTATAATTTAGCAAACACACTTAGTTACTATGACTACTACTCATCTAGAGGTTATATAATTATTTAAACTAGCATTTCAATTGGCTGTGTACAGGTGTCTTCGCATTACAGTGAAGCACGTGACAGGGTGAAGAGTTTACAGGTTAGTGAATGGATTACAGCAAAAGCATACAAATTTTTCATTGTCTAACAGAGACTATGTCTAAGAGCTGGTGTCTAGAAGAATGGGTCAGTTGCCCCCATTCCGCTTTGTTAAATGAGACTGTGCCCCTAAGCAAGGCACTTAACCTTCATCTGGTGCAGAGGCACAGTAGTATGTATGCCTGACCCTTTTCCTGTCACTGTGTAGACCCTGATGCACTCCAATGTACTAGTACTACCATGCTGTAGAAAATCAGACCTTTAGTTTACAGAATATACTCACTGGGGAACTTTTTTCTTTCTTTATTTATTTTTTCCTTTTTTTGGGGGGTGGAGTGGGGTGGGGTGTAGCTTTAATTAAACCTACAACAATCTGAGTTCCCGAGTGTATTCATGCCATGTACTTCATGTACAATGGATATAAAAAGTCTACACACCCTACACACGTCAGAACCGTTCCTCCCTTTACTGTGAAATTTTACCCTATAAATTAAAGTGAAAAACAATAAGAATAACTTTAAGGGGAAAAAATGAAAAATAAAAAAAAATTTTTACAATAAACTGGCTGCATAAGTGTGTACATCCTTAAACTAATACTTAGTTGAAGCACCGTTAAATTTTATCACAGCATTCAATCTTTTTTGGTAAGTGTCAATCGGTTTGACACATCTTGACTTAGCAATATTTTGCCATTCTTCTTTGCAATTCTGTCAAGTCGTGAGGGCAGATTTTTGATTGGATTTAGATCTGGACTCTAGCTGGGCCATTCCAAAACCTTGATCTTGCTTTGGTGAAGTCATTCCTTTGTTGATTTGGAGGATTGCTTCAGGTCCTTGTCATGCTGAAAGGTGAAATTCCTCTTCAACTTAAGTGTTTTAGCAGAAGACTTAAGGATTTGTGCCAAAATTGACTGGTATTTGGAGCTATTTGTTATTCCCTGCACCCTAATTAAAGCCCCAAAGCATGATGCTGCCACCTCCATGCTTCACTGTGGGGATGGCGCTGTTTTGGTGATGTGCTGTGTGTTGTTTTTTTTTTGCGCCAAACATATCTTTTGGTATTATGGCCAAAAGATTCAACTTTGGTCTCATCAGACCTCAACACATTCCACATGGTTTTGGGAGATTGGATGGCTTTTTTTCTGTTAAAAAGACTCCTATCTTGCCAACCTACCCTGTAGCCCAGACATGTGAAGAATTTGGCCGATTGTTGTCACATGTACGGAGCAACCAATACTTGCCAGAAATGGCTGCAATTCTTTTAATGTTGCTGTAGGCCTCTTGGAAGCCTCCCTGACCAGTTTTCTCTTTGTCTTCTCCTCAATTTTAGAGGGACGTCCTGTTTTTAGTAATGTCACTCTCGTGCCACATTTTCTCCACTTGTTGATTATTGTCTTTACAGTATTCCATGGTATATCCAATGCCTTGGAAATTTTTTTTCTAACACTCTCCTGATTGATATTTTTCAACAGTGAGATCCCGTACCTGCTTAGTAAGCTCTTTGCGGCCCATGGCTTTTCCAGTTGGATGCTCCCAAGAAGATGTCAGGAAAATCCTACAGGAACAGCCGTACTTTATTTGGGGTTAATAGATAGCAGGTGTAAACTCATTAGTATTTAACATGAGTTTCATTGTGATTGGTTGATTCTGAACACCGCCACATTCCCAATTATAAAAGGATGTGCACACTTATGCAAGCTGGGTAATGGAAGTTTTTTGTTTTTGTATTTTTCCCTAAAACAATTCTGGGTGTTTGACACTTTTTATATGTTGCAATTCCATAATAAAGGTGAAAAAGGTTCTGACATGGTTTAACTTAGTTTCATTTTGTTACATCACAAAAATCTGGCATTTTAACAGGGGTGTGTAGACTTTTTATATCCACTGTATGTATTGTTTATTCCTTCAACAATTTCTTTTTTTCTTTAATAGAGCGTTTTTGATTGCCTGATGAATTATTCAGAACGCAGTGAAATGCATGGCCACTATACTTGAATGATGCATTGTGGATCTGATTAGATTTTCTGGATCTAAATAAATCATTACAAAGGGACTATGGAGATTATAATAGCATGCTTATATTTTAGATGTGCAACTCACCAATTCTTATTAATAATTGTACATTTTTGTGAAAACATCACAAAAAAAATGGTGCATATCCTTTGTCATTGCCTTGCAGAACCCGTTTTAGGAGCTCCTGCCTTAATGACTGATGTGCGTGAATGTGCATAGTCTTTGCACTTGGTATTGCTTAAATAGATCTCGAAATGACAGACCAGCTGTTTGGGGAGTAAAGCGGCTCATGGCCTATAGCACTTAGGTTAGAAAGAGCGACTGTGAAAGCGAGAGTGACTGCAAAATTTATTAGCTAATATTGGTAATATTAGTAGCTAACATTCCCTCTTCAACTACAGCTACTAATTCCGTATCAGAAATCTTATTACAGAGCCATTTGAGAACCATGTGAGACCTTATAAATATCTGATAATTTTGTGATTTTAAGCTATTGAGGCAACATTTTGGTGTAAAACTTCTCATACAGTATATTCAGTGATAAAAAGCCAAAAAAGTCAGATAGAACCTTATAACCTCAAGGTGTCTAATTATCAAGAGTGGGTAATACAAGTAACTTACAAACACACTTACATTATGTGTCATTTTTATATTACACTATAAGACGTATGGCTTTAAAATTTCAATCCGTAATACTGATACAAGTGTAAAATGCTTAGAAAGAACAAGGCCATTCTCAGACAATGGTGAAGGAGGAGGGTGTTGGCAAAGCCTAAGATTCGTGGTTTCAAAAATGTAGTAAAGCCTCAGATCAAGATCAAATTTTGTGCTTTAATCAGAAACTCAGTCTAGACCTTTTTTTCATCAGTGCAGTGCAGTAAAGTTAGCCGTCTTAGTGTCTCTAAGATGATTTACAACACGAGGTAGAGGCATTGGTGAAATCATCTCCATTAGCAAAATCTACCCAGTACTAAAACCTGACCTTCAATAGTTACACCCCGACGTCATGTAAACGAGCTACAATCTGAATCAAAGAAAATCCCACTCAAACAGGTCAAAGAGAACTGCTTCCTTTCCTACACTATTGCAAAAGGGCAGTGGTGTTCAAATTCCACAAGAGGCACCCAAAATCTCTGTAAACTGATTCTGACAGCTGATGGTAAAACTTGATTTTCGAAAATCAATTAATCAATCAATCAACCAACCCTAAGATTCCTGGAGTAAAAGCACCGATTTATGATCAACTCCCTGTATTCCAGTAAGTCCAAGATTAAGATCAGTACCAAGTACAAGTATCTGGGACCATTCAAGAGCGTTCTACTGTTCCTCATAAAACATTACACAATTCAGAACTAGTAAGAATAGGCAGCCATAAACAAATACTGTAACAGACTCATGCCAGTTAGATCTAAATCTAATTTTTTTTTGCCTATATTACTGAAAGTATTTAACACTAGAAATAACTTGAAGGGAAGGAATGTTATGACATTAGAGGCTGTTTTGTTCAATTACCTTTTTAAGTCAGTCCTGTGTTGGAAAGCTCTGCTCATGTGTTTACATTGGGAGGGAGGATCCAGTAAAATGGTGTCTAGCATTTGTAATGTGGCCTGGAAATTTTTTCGGTTTCAGTGGAATCACTCCAAAAATAGTTCCATCAAAAAGGTCCAGGTAATGTTGTGGGTTTTGGTTATTGTCAAGCATTTCTAGGTGTTCCGCATCAGATCCCAAGTCCCAGTAAACTTTTTTTTTCAGCTCAGTAAACATTTTTAGATCAGTATACTTTTTAACCTTCAATAATATTTTCTGATTTTTAATGTTGATATTTCTATTGATGTGGATGTTATTCTTTAATGCTTGAAAAGAAACATATGGAGCTAATGTCTCTGGGGTATGAACGAGAAGAAGAGTGTTCTTTTGGGTCTATGGTTACCGTCACCCAGTTCACTACCACAATCTCCAAATACATCAAAGATTAATTGAAGTTAGTTCATTCTCTTGATTTTTTGCATGCAGTGGAATCATATTTAGGTATCATAAGGATGTTGCATCTGTACATCTTGTTTGCATGTAAGAGGCAGCCTTTCTCGGCCTGCATTAGATAAACAGTCTATGGAATACCTGTAATGGTACCTGTAGTGGTACATCTCTGTGTTTATGAAGCTGTGTTTCAAAGTGATTAAATAGGAATTAATCAGGGAAATCTACAGTGTGTGTTAGTTATGCATTAAGAGTGAGATTTAGTAGACTAAAGTTGCCCTCCATTATATGTTGTTGAGTTTTTGCTTGTTGTTAGATCTCGATTGTCAGCGGTGTTAAAAGACATGTGGAGGGAGCAGTAATCAGGCAGTGGTTTGGACCTCAGGTGGTGGAAGTTTCCTCCACTCCTGATGGAGGAGCACCATCGCTGGGGGAGGCCGAGTCTTGCTTGGCCTCTGGAGTTGGACCCCCAGTTGAGATGACCTCAGGAACTTTTACGGAGCTTTTATCAGTCTCTGGGGTTTTTGCAGGGATTGCATTTGACTCAGAAGATCCTATATCTGGTGTGGACTCAAGGGTACCATTGGTGGTTGGTTTTGCATCAGGAGTTGGTGAGAGAGCTGGTTTGGGTTCTGGAGTTGGAGAGAGGGCAGGCTTGGTGTCAGGAGTTGCAATAGTATCTGCTGGTGATGGACTCACAGCAGATGGTGTGGCATCAGGTTTGGTTGAGGTGAAGTCAGAAGCTGGAGAGACTGCCATTTTAGTTGGAGTGGGGGCTAGTTTTGAGTCAGGCGTTGGTGTTACCGCTTTTGGAGGTTCAGGACTTGGGGGTGGTTTGACTTCAGAAGTGGATGCTGGTTTGACTTCTAGGGTTGGTGTGGATTTAGGAGTAGGGCTAACTGCTGGTTTCAACTCAGGTGTCACTGCAGGCTTAGGGTCTGGAGACAGACTCAAGCTCGGTTTTGACTCAGGAGTGGGTGAGATGGTCATTTTTGTTTCTTGTGTTGGTGTTACAGAGAGTTTGGGTTCAGGAGATGGTGCTGGTTTCAGAGCTGCTGACACTGGTGCCTCAGATGCTGGCTTCGCCTCAGGGGTTGTTGCTGGTTTGGGAGATGAAGACACAGTGAGTTTGGACTCTTGTTTGGCAGGAGGTTTGGCATCAGAAGCAACAGAGGAGCTCAGGAAATCAGCTTCTGTAATGGGTACTGTCGGTGCCTCGGTATCACTGTCCAGTGGAAGGCCAGCAGTGGTGAAGCCTACTCCTGAGTCGCTGGTCTCAAGGTTCTTTTCATGGATACTTGTGTCCTTAGCAGACACTTCTAGACCCTAAACATTATACATAATGGACGATAAATATATGATGGAAAATAGCATGCACATAAAAATACTGTAAGTATTCTGAAATATTTCTAGGCTTAGTCTTTATAGTACAAACCTTAATGCTGATTTCAGTGCTCTGTGATTTCTCTGTAATATCTTCTTTTTGTGAGAGAGCAGGAGCCTCGTCATTGTAACGGGAACAAGCTTCCTTCACTACCTGCAAACAGACATGGGGCTGCATTCATCACAGCTACAGCGTCAGTACACATACAATTTAATTCTCAGTGTTGTGCGCAACTCTGGCATTTTCTTGCCATATTAATAACATCAGGTCAAAAAGGGATGATTTCTTCTTAGCAAAATGCAGTGGGTGGGCTTAGATTTTATTTATGACTGAGTGGGCCCTTTTAATTAAAAATGCTTAAAAACTTTATGCAACTTGCATTCATTAGGGGAAAATCAATATGCAGTTCACACAACAATCACATAATCAATACACTTACAGTGAGAGCATGAGCCTTGAGATTCAGAAAGTAGGTCAATGATGTTAGCTATTAACCATAGTGTGTGTCCATTAAATCCAAAATTATATCGAAGTGTTGGCAGAGGAAGGCCAGTTTGATTTGTTTGTGGATTTGCCATTAATAATTGGCTGGCTCCTGAGTGGCCAAGAGTCCAAGAGGGCATAATTGACCATTTGTTTGGAAGAGGGCAGGTAACACTTTCTTTTAAGTGTTCAGCTGGCCTGTGACATAGCATGAGCAGCAGTTTGGTGGCTGGCTCCATGTTTCTGAGAGGAAGCACAAGCTCTAACCCTCACCCTCCCTGGCTAATACATCTAATGCGATAGGGCAGAACTAGGTAGTTGGTGGGAATTGGCAGTGATGACTTATATTGGGTGGGAATATGGTGGGTCAATATTGGTGAGTCATGTTTCTTTTTACATTCCTACATAGCACTACAGGGGAAAACAATTTTTTTTTCATAGTCACTGTTCTGTATTTGTTCTGTGCCTTAGTGAGTTTACAGAGCCTCACCACAAGCATTTCAATGTTCAGTTGTCTCTGGCACACTGTGCATATGACAAATAAAATGACTTTGACTTTGACTTCATGAATGGCTCTTAAGACCTCTTTTTATTTTGGTATGGTGTACAATATGATGTCTGCACTGTGATCTTAGTGCTGTTGACTACACTGAAGGCCTGGAGCTAAAATGCACAGCCCACCACTGCCTAACACACTGAGCTTCAGGCACTAATATGGCTCTTTACCGACTAGATGTCGCTATCTTCCATAGTCGAGTTATGGATGTTCTTGTCAGTAAGGCTAGAAGTCTAATACGAGTCTTGGAGTCGTAAAGGGTTTTCAGTTAATAGCTGTATATGAATGTGTAATGTCTAGATTACATGTTTGGTGTGATTCAGTAGTTTTGTTACCTGTCTAAAGGCATCTCCTTCCTCTTTGCCAGCATTTTTTGCAATCTTCTCGATGGCTCGGGCTTTTGCTGCCCTTTTGCGCACCTTAACCAAACATGACACCAAACATACCAGCAGCAGTACCACCAGCAAAGCCACCAGAGAAATCACTGCCACAAAGACATTAGGCAGCCTGTACGCTGAGACACCAAGAGAGAGAGGGAGGAGTAATTTTCCATTAGTAACAGAAACAAAAGCTTTCCATTTCCAAACAATCACAGTCTTTCTCTTCAGTTTTCTACTCAAAACCACACCCAACAAAAGATCTGCTGGCAATATAAGAACTTCATGACACATTACAAAAAGTGTTCTGAATTCAAAACTACTAACTAAATTATTTGTTCAGTCTACTTGTAGTGACTTGAAAATGTATTAAATGAGAATGAATGAGTGCACAATCATCAGGGCAAAACTGTAAGATAATATGTGCATTTCTACTGTTATAGCATAATGTTTAGTTGAACAGAATGAGATGATGTTATTCCCATCATCCAGGGTTTCAGAACTTTTATGGCTCATCTCTATATTTCTTTGCAAATTTCAATCTGGCCTTCTGATTCTTACTGCTGATGAGTGGTTTGCATCTTGTGGTATGATATTTCTGCTCTCGAAGTCTTCTTCAAACAGTGGATTGTGATACCTTCACCCCTGCCCTGTGGAGGTTGTTAGTGATGTCACTGACTGTTGTTTTTGGGTTTTTCTTCTCAGCTATCACAATGTTTCTGTCATCAAATGCTGTTGTTTCCCTTGGCCGACCAGTTCGATGTCTGGTTGTTAGTACGTCAGTGGTTTCTTTCTTTTTTAAAGACATTTCAAATTGTTGTATTGGCTATGTCCAATGCTTGTGCAATGTCTCTGATTTATTTCATTTGCAACGCATTTAGAATTTCCCTTCAATGGAACTAAAAGGCTGAGTCCGTCACAATGCCCCTGTGCACAATTCAAGGTCCATAAAGTCAGGGTTTGCCAGAGTTGGAGTGGAAAAACTTGAGTGGCCTGCACAGAGCCCTGACTTCAACCCCACTGAACACCTTTGGGATGAATTGGAACACTGACTGCACCCCAGGCTTCCTCACCCTACATCAGTGCCTGACCTCACTAATGCTCTTGTGGATGAATGAACACAAATCCCCACAGCCACGCTCCAAAATCTAGTGGAAAGCCTTCATGGAAGAGCTGAGGTTATTATAACATCAAAGGAATCATCTGGAATGGGATGTTCAGCAAGCACATATGGGTGTGATGGTCAGGTGTCCACAAATGTTTGGCCATATATAAAATAACATATCATATATTTAAAGTAAGATTAAGTGCTCTTGTTTCCTTACGTTCCACCCCCAAGTAGAATTTGGACACGAGGAAGCCCTGTAGATCAGTGACCTGATACAGTCCTGCGTCACTGGCCGTCACCTGCTCCAGGATACACACCGAGTCCTCCATGGAGAATCGGCCTTCCAGGTTGCGCTCAGGAGGCAGGCTCAGCTCACCCCTCTCCATAATCACCCAGTTGAGGTTGTTAGATCCGCTGGATTCGGGTGAGTAGATCAGACGCGCAGAGGAACTGTTCAAGTGTAGATTCAGCTTAAATGTGCCTCCATATGGCACTGTGACAAACCTTTGAGACTCTGCAATGACAGAAGAAAGAAAGAAAGAAAGAAATGCCTAACATCACATTATCATTCTTCAATCGTTACAATGATATCACAGGCCAGACACATTGGTGAACAAAGAGTAAGAGAGTGAGAATGAAGTCAGTGGAGGAAAGGAAGGGAGAGCATGAATATTTTATTAGACGGATAGTGCAGTCAGGATAGGAGTGATTCTAAACAATTCTAAACAGTTCACTCCATTGTTCAATATCATAAATTGTTGCTTCTGTCCTTCCCTCTTCAAATGGATGCACTGTCCCAAGAGATCACATCCCTCTATTCTCATCCATACACCCATCTTTAAATCCTATCTGCCTCCCTTGTGCCACATCTTCTGCCATTTTCACATTCGTCCTATCTTCTCATCTGGCAGTGCTATAAAACCCAGAATCAATTCTCGCATCCTTGCTACATCCCCCCTGAGTTCTGTCTCTGACTTTCCCTCTAAAAAGACGAAAGGACATGTACAGTAACACAACTTCAAACTGAAATTGGGCACTATTAATATTATATGATCATTATACCCATGATAATGGGCACTTAAGTGCCAAGGATTAAGTCAGCCAAGCATCCTGAGCCCTTATTATACCCATTAAGTGTCTCTGAAAAAGGCCAAGCTGCATTAACCACATTTGCAGGAATCTTGGTAACTATTCCAACTCTCAAGACCTAGTCACCATTCTCAGACTGTTGTGCAGTGTAGTGTGTTTAAGTTAACCTGTGAGCCTATCAGCACAGACAACCCTTTACGTGTACACACTTGTACATGTTAATGATCAAGAAAATATTTATAGCTTGCTTTCAAATTTTCTCAGGCACAGTAGTCCTTTTTTTATACATGATGGCACAATCCAAGACAAACTATATTTATTCAAAGACATACTACAAGGTTTGCTTTCCACCATCTTCTTTTTCTCACCTTTCACATTAAGGCAGATCTTCTTGCTCACTTTCCCATTGGCTTCAGTGATGGTGTAGCTGCCTTCATCAGCCCCAGTCACAGCTTTCAGGACGAGGCGCTGCTCAGTACTGCTGAGGCGGTCCTCGTAACCCTCACGGAAGCTTCCATCAGCTGTCAGTAGCTCTATTGGGGGATGAGACGTTTGATTGGCCTCCACGGCACTGGGACGAAAGTCCACGCCTACAGGGGTAGAGACACCAAGCAGCGAAACCTGGAAGTCGCCTCCGTATAACACATTCATCTCCACTGTGCAATCTGAAGAGAGAAGAAGAGAGAAGATTTTTAGGACAGAGTGAGAATGAGAGGAAGCGAGATACAGAGAGACAAAAAGAAAAACGGAAAGCACCAAGGGTGGGTTGACAGAGCTGCAATTAGCTTCTGCATCATTACACCCACATGTTGTTAACTACATGCACCCTGTAATAATGAAACTATTCAGGGCTCATGCTGCATTTGTTTCTGTGTGACTACAACACACTGTACATAAGACATAGTACAATTGTGTAGCAGGCTACAATTCATGGACACAATACTGTTTTGCTACACTATCCGTTCATGTTTGGATAAAAATAATCCATGTCAAATTTTTTATTCAGACTAAAAATAGTTTTTTTTCTCTAATAAAAATACAGTACTGGGCAAAGGTCTTAGGTATGTAAATCATAGGTAATGTAAATATGTAAAGTGATGCTGTAAAGCAAAAAAACCTTCAAAAATAACAAAATTGAATGTTTTCTATATACAATACTACTATAAAGACTAATAAACAGTAATAAAATAAACAAACTCAATATTCGGTTTGATATCCCTTTGATTTTTAAAAATGTATCAGTAGTCTCAGGTACACTTTGTGCAGTTTTATAAGCAAACTGGCTGGTAAGCTTTTCTAAGCTACTTGCAATTTTTTGTTCGAAAAGTAATGTTTGAAAATCAATTTTTTTTTCTCATGTTCATGTTCCATCCTTTCTATATGAAACAGTTTTTTTTCCTTAAAAATATTTCTTACATTGCTAATTATTATTAGATACTGTTATTGGATACTGTTATTAAATGTTTTTTTTTTCCACAAAAGGTAGTGATACAAAATCAATGATGATGGATGGATCAACAGAGCATCCATTTTTAGTCAGCGAAAGAACTTGATTAAGCCGAGCTGAGTGTCACCTCTGACGATGAGATTGAGCTGCTTGATGTCCTCGGGGTTTTGCTCAGATTTGATGATGTACAGTCCCTCATCGCTTTCTCCAACATTCTCCAGAATGAGGTGACTCAGAGCCTGGTTCAGTTTGACCCGCGGGCTTACCACTTTCCCGTCCTTCATCATCTCCAGCCCTCGGCCTGCTGGACCAATCCTGGGCTTGAAGATCACCTGAGCACCGCCCGCCGGCAACAAGATATGATAATCCTCGCCCGAGAACACCACCTCATCTTTCACTAAGAAAGACCAGAGTACATCGAGATTGATATATTACAGTGAGGACTGTAGTGGTTTCACTTAGAGTTTAAAACATTTATTATTTTTTTGCATGGGCAGAAATCTTACCATCCAGAGTCTCAGAGAAAGCTGAAAAGTGAGGTAAGTGAATAAGTTAATACTCAAGTCTGACAGAAGTCAATCATTTAATTACATTATGACATTATCAATCAAATGTTTGAACACACCTGCTCATCGAAAGGTTTTCTTCATTGTTATTATTTTCTACTATTTAGAATAACAGTGAAGACATTAACACTATGAAATAACACATATAGAATGTAAAGTCGATAAGTAAAGTAACTAAATTGTTTAACAAAATTATTAACAGGATTTCTGATAAATCTTTGCACATCTTGCCATTTTCTCAACCAGCTTCGTGAGACACATTCATCAAGGAGACTTTTCTTAAAGTTCATAAATATGCTGAGCATATGTTAGCTGCTTCTCCTCAGTTCTAAATACAAACTTTTGTTTGGGGAAACAATTTAGTTAAAAGTAAAAACTGAGTTTAAAACAGCATTCAGAGTCATCAGCGTTAACACCACTATTTACGTCTGTCTTATAAAAAACTTTAACCATAAGCATTTATCAAAATGTCTGTAAACATTTAAAAAAGAAATATATATATATATATATATATTCAATCCACTGTGGCCAAACTTTTGACTGCTAGTGTATGTAGCGTTAAATATGGCTAAAGATAGATCATTTTGCTATCATAAACAATAATCGTGAATTATTAAATAACTGCATTTCTTACCCACACACAGCAGCATGCTGAAGCCCACGACTCTCAGGCTCTCCATGTTGGATCTGAACAGGGGGACGGAAGATTAAAGAGTAATTTAATCTTAATCATGGAAAGAGAACAGTCATATTAGTATCCAGCTATTGCACCCATCAGATAAGGGATTCAGTTAACACATTCTTTGATAAATGAACACTGGTGAAGGTTTGTTCTCTTTTTTTCAACCTTTTGCGTCGGATCAGACAGCTAATTTGTTCCGTTCGTGTAATTACTGAGAGCAGTAATGGTTGCTTAGGGCAGTGTTGCTGATTTAGCTCATTAAAAACTCAATAGTACATGTTCGGAATCATGGGAGTCCAGGCCTTGCTACGTTTATTGCTGATCCAAGGTTGTCCATTGATTTGTCCATCTGTGTAGGACACAGAGATTAATGAAGAATAATGAATTTGCTCTTAGTCGATTTGTCAGTTTGATTTTTAATGCTATTTGATATTAACAATGACTGTGCCTGCTTTCCCACTTTCTTGTCTACGTAGCATGGCACATTACTTTTCCTAATGCAGACATGCACTGTACTGAATTCCTCTCAGTAAATGTGTTGAAATTGTCTAAAATCATCAAGGGTCTAAAAATACAATACACAGTGTAACATCAGTACACCAGCAGGACAATACTGAGAAAGTTTTGTTGTTGCTGTGGAGTGACAATCAGATCGTATGTAGAGCCTTTTCGGAGCTCTTTAACAATAGGGCATTGACTGAAAAGCATACCTAATAATCTATTCTCTCTCTGCTGAGCTATACACATATTCCTTCTACCTAATGTGATTTTGGTGTCGGATCCTGATTCAGCCTCTGCTGCTGTGGATGGTCTCACTACTTTACTACTTTACTTTACTACTGTGGAAGAGTAATGATTTATAATCCCTCTATCTGTTTTTACACAGAGGAGGATGGGTTCCCTTTTGAGTCTGGTTCCTCGCAAGGTTTCTTCCTCATGTCATCTCAGAGAGTTTTTCATCACCACAGTTGCCTCTGGTTTGCTCATTAGGGGTCTAAATATAAATCTATATTTCTGCAAAGCTGCTTTGTGTGCAGCCATTGTAAAAGTGATATGCCATGTAAAACTGAAATGAATTCAAATTGCATAATTTATTCACTGAACGACTGGCAGAAACATTTTAACATTATACCCTATCTGAATGTATGCATGTATTTATTTTATTTATTAAAGTTGCATAGGTATAAAGTTGTTTGGGTGTAATCTTTATATCATGTATAAACTTTAAAAGTAGCAAATGTATTGAAAACCTAGAGAAAATGTATAGTATTTGCTTATATAATTCTGTACTGTCCTGAATTTAAAATACACAGCTTGGTGTTAAACTACATAGTTTTAAATTGCATATTATATTATATTATAGTATAGTATAGTATATTAAGCACAATGTTTCATAGTGGCCTTCCTGGGATTTACATAAAGGAATGCCATATAGTAGTATCTTAAACCTGCACAACTCCTCTAGCAGTTTTACTGCTACATATAATATAGATACTAGTACACAAAAGAAAAAAATGCAACTTATTCATTTTGTCAGATTTGATTATATCGACAACAGCAGTGTTGTTTTATTCTGATACTGCACCACTGCCTTGCCTTAAAATGCCTTAAACACACATGCGGGGGAAAAAAAACAAAAAACAAAAAAAACAAAGGCAAATTTCCAAAATTTCAACAGCTTCTATAAAGCACCCACATTCAGTTCTCTTACTCCTTTTAAAACATCTATCTTTAACTCTCAGACTGCAATTTGGTGAATATCTTCTATCTATACAAGGTTAGATTTTAACCCCTTATAAAATCCCAAAACATATAAAGACAGAATTTAAATAACCATCTATAATTTGAGCAACAGGATAATGGAAATATTACCGTATTTACTATTGTATTTGACATTTGAAAATGTTAATCAGGTTATTTAATCACGTTTTGCAAAAAAAAAAAAAAAAAAAAAAAAGTCACTAAATTTGGCAAAGCTATTTGTGTGGCAGAGGACAAATGCTAATGATTGTGTTATTTAAGCAAAAGTAACAAAGTCAGCATTTGTTTTATTACATAGTCATCCAAAAACTCAGACTGTTCGATTGGAGAGTCATTTGCGCCTACATAAGCATCTACAACGTCATCCTCGGCATAAGACAGGAGACAACTCTGAATAGAAGAGAGTCTCCTATAAATGTCAAGCATGTGGATATGAGGCAAATATCAAACTGCTGGGGTCAGGAGATTGGTCTGAGAATTCATTTACCAATCACAAGCACTTTGACAGAGTCTGTTATTACTGAGAAAGACGTGATGATTGACTGAGGATACAGTAAGATCATGGTAGCAAAGGTAGGGGAGAGAGTAGAAACAGCAAACGTATTAGACTAACTAAACGGGAATCATTTACTCATTTATTAATTTAGCTAGTACCTTAATCAAATGTGATGTAAAAGTGAGACAGAAGCTAATCCAAGCAAAGAATTTGGCTGAGTTTCTCAAAAGCATTGCAAAGTTATGATCATCTTAACTGGGAACAGTGTTCAATGTGATGCTCACTTTACCATTTGACAATTATCTTTGTGCTGTGATGCTTCTGGGGAAATTCAACCACGAGTAGCTGAGGTTTAAGAATTTTGCCAGTGGCTCTCCTGGGACTTTTAGCTTATAACCTTCTTGTTAATACTACAGAATCTTTACCACTGAGCTAAAAAAAAGAGGGTGAAATGGTACAGAAACAATACAACGTAACTAGATGAGAAGGCAATAAAAGAGGAGAAGGATTAAAAATGTAGGAATTCAGTCAGCAAGAGTGCCAGAAAAGGATTAGGGTGTGGTTTAACAGCTGAAGCATTACATGGAAATCCATTCCGCTACATGAAGAATCGCCTGCCTCTGACTTGCATTTATTGCATTTCAGATGAACAGGTTGATAGATGGGGACACACAAGGCAGATCCAGTAATACATACAGTACGTAGAAAGGTTTATGAGAAATGGTGTGGGTTGTGCTGATAATGTTCTTGAGGATCCTTCTGCAGCCCTGAGCTTCAGGGATTAATATAAATTCTCTCATCTATCTTCCAGGTGCATCTGAAGAGACTGCTCTTACACATCAGTCTTATACACTATCAACTTCCAAGTCCTTCTTTAGGGCACAAAAACAATCTTTTCACACAAGACACTGAAAGTGGTACACAATGCTTGGCTGTAATAAACGGGTCTTTAAATCAGCACAGAAATGACTGTGAAACACAAAATCACTCTTTTCGTAATGAGCTTCTCAGTCTCCGGAACTGAACTCAACTGAAATGTGAATTGAAGGGAGAAGTCCATATTCACAAACCTAAGAATATGAAGGAGCTTGAAATGTTCTGCATGGAGCAGGGTCCAAGTACTCTCAACATTCATTCACGTTAAAATGTCCATATCTGCTCAAACTAGTTTTTTTTCCCCAAATATCAGTTAATTCTATATATTAATTTTGGTTTGTTTCCATGGCAATAAAGTTGACTGAATCTTCTTCATTATCATGATCTATCTACTATTAATCTGCTGCTATGCCAGTCATAGAGTAATGGAAAAATGAAGAAGAGGATATCGCATCTCCCTCTCCTATCTTCCAGACCACTGAGGTGTAAGTGCGGCATTTATTTAGCATTTTATTCTGGCACATTTTTGAAGGTAGGCTAACATTTCACCTGGGTATTAAGTTCGGTAATACACTCCTTATGGGGAAAAAAAAAAGAAAAGCATTTAATGCTTCTGTTGAACTGTGGTGTGAGAGTTACACACTTAAGATCCTATAACATTTGTGTTCTACTTTACTGTTAAATCTATTTGCTAAGTCTGTTGCCTCATAAGAAAAGCAGGTCTTGGGTATTCTGCAACCCTCAAACAGGTCTGTTAACAAACAGGAGTGTACAAAGAAAGGCAAAATTGCACCACGAGAGTTTTTTGTCAGTTTAATGCTGTGTATTCCTTGTTTGTCGGGGTTTTGTAATAAGAAAACACTGACGAACGAGGTACTTGAAACCATATGGCAATAAAAAAATACACAGAAAACCTGCAAAGGATTTGATGCTTCCCAAGTGGTAGACTAATAATGTTTATTACCTGCAGAAATGTTTCAGTTTTTTTCTAGGTGCCATGTATGATGTGCCATCTATCTCTGCATGCCTCCAAATATTCATGGAATATTTGCACCTTAACGTGGGAATACTTACTTGTTATTTTCCTGGAATAAGGCTATACAAGGTGACAGATAGCAAAGGACAACCTGACCACTGTCTGATCAAGAACTGCCTGTGGTGGCAGAATCAGCTCCAACGGGAGTCACACTCGTTTCCTTTTTATAGTTTTTTCACTCTTTGCCAGGCTGCACACACAAAAAGCCAGACCCATGCTTCATGCCTAATGTCATTAAAGTGGGTTCCATAGGGAGACTACATAAGAGTGAGTCAGACCGAATGGCATGCAGCCAAGTCTAGAAGCCATATGATACCATGATATAATTCTGTTTTAGCCTTTCAGACATCAAATCCTCTTCGAATGTACTCAGGTATGTAGACAAGAAAAGCAACATACTCGTGCACTTTCTTTACCTCTAGACCACAAACATGCACTGATGTGATTTTTCCGTATCCCTTCTGTCTAATTCTTTTCCTTCCTGAATGATTCCCCCCCTACCTCCCTTTCCACCTGTCCACCCCATAAGACTTCCCCTTACGTAACCCTCCAACATCCCATAATATGCTAACCGCGTGATGACACCCTCCACCCAGAAGGACTCGCACACATGCGGTGTGCACAGCTCTATAAGCACTTCTGAAACACAAAACCCAAGGAAATCCTGAATGCATACACAGAGAACAGCAGGCCCATTTCCAAAGGAAGTAGAGATTAAGAGGAAGTGCACTTTCATGCCTATGGCAGTGATTTATCTGCGGTTTCTCTTGAATGTGACCGCTGTAAGAGCTGGCCTGTCGCTGCAGAGCTTTTATGGACTCTCTGACGTCATCATGGACAAGCAGCCTGATATATCGCTTCTTAATCGTTATAGCGATACTGATATATCAGAAGTCTACGATATGCAAATGAGGCCTGTGGGTGGAGCCTGTGGGTGGATCCTGTGGGTACTGCTGAAATACTATACTGCTGAATAGAGGCATTCCAACAAAACCTCACTGTTTGAAATGCTGCATGATATCAGTGAGCTCTGATATAATACAAAGCACATTGCCATCGCAGTATAAGCAGCATTGTGATAGATATGTAATATCCATCGTCTATTCTTACAGCTAATCTGCAGTCATGTGCTGTATCACATGTGTCTCAGGCTCTCTCTCTCCAACTACGCAGGCGAGGTGTTTCTTTTTCACCACCACAAGAACAATTTCTCCTCCTCATCCTAGAAATATTTGCCATTCCTACACATTTCTACACAGTGACACAATGAGAAAGAAATGAACGAGAGTTCGCCTACATGGCGAGAAGAAAATAACCGGCACTGATCAGAGCACATCTCACACCAACACCATCAACATCACTGACATCATCAACATCTCACACCAACACCATCAACATCACTGACATCATCATCATCTCACACCAACACCATCAACATCACTGTCATCATCATCATCATCATCTCACACCAACACCATCAACATTATTAACATCATCAACATCTCACATTAACATCATCATCTCACACCAACACCATCAACATCATTAACATCAACATCTCACACCAACACCATCAACATCTCACACCAACACCATCAACATCATTAACATCATCACCTCCTCACATTAACATCATCATCTCACACCAACACCATCATCTCTCACCAACACCATCAACATTATTAACATCATCAACATCTCACAATAACATCATCATCTCACACCAACACCATCAACATCGTTAATATCATTAACATGTCACATCTCACACCAACACCATCATCATTAACATCATCTCACATTAACATCAACATAATCAACATCTCACATCTCACACCAACATCATTAATATCATTAACATCTCACATGAACATCATCAACAT
>CM075003.1:23190468-23228516 GCA_037576675.1 Pangasius sanitwongsei
ATCAACATAATCAACATCTCACATCTCACACCAACATCATTAATATCATTAACATCTCACATGAACATCATCAACATAATCAACATCTCACATCTCACACCAACATCATTAATATCATTAACATCTCACATGAACATCATCAACATCTCACATCTCACACCAACATCATTAATATCATTAACATCTCACATGAACATCATTAATATCATTAAGATCTCATATCTCACACAAACACAATCAACATCATTAACATCATCATCAACATCTCACATCAGCATCATCATCATTAATATCATTAACATCTCACACCAACACCATCAACATCATTAACATCATCAACATCTCACATTAACATCAATATCTCACACCATCATCGTTAATATCATTAACATCTCACATCTCACACCAACACCATCATCTCACATTAACATCAACAAAATCAACATCTCACATCTCACACCAACATCATTAATATCATTAACATCTCACATTAACATAATCAACATCATCATCATTAATATCATTAACATCTCACATTAACATAATCAACATCATCATCATTAATATCATTAAGATCTCACTTCTCACTGCAACACCATCATCATCATCATCATCAATATCATTGACATCTCTCAACATCATCAATTAATATCATTAACATCTCACATCATCAACATTCACATTAATATCATCAACATCATTAATATCATTAACATATCACATTAACACCATCATCATCTCACATTAACATCATCATTAATATCTTTAACACCTCACATCATCATCATCATTATCATCATCAACATCACGCCAGTCTTGTCAACATTTCCTGAAATTAGCTTTGATCAAGGCGTTCATGCTATTTAAAGCGGATATGCTTATTATATAGGCGGTAGTCGTGTTATTTGAGTAAGCTATGCACTGAAAGGAAAGGCGTTGTATTACCGCCGCACTCCACACTGGTGTCATTTGGTGCTGACGGGGCGGTTTTGCCTGATGCTCTGCGTTATTAAGCGCCTCTCAGCACCGGCTAATCTGCACAGCCTCTCTCCAAGCAGAAACACTTCAGTCAAAATAATCAAAAAGCCCCGCTAACTGATAACCCAAACTCATTTCAACCCAAAATCACATTCATCCAACTCGCCCTTGAAATCAAGCACACCGTGCAAACGGGGAAAAAGCTGCAGAATTTAACCCCTCACGTGCCGCACCGCCAGGAAGCCGCCTCTAAGGCGTTTTTCCCTCCTCTGCTTACCGCGTCTGCAGCAAGTAGATCCGCATTAATGAAGCACCAGTGTCCGGTGAGCCTGCTAGCTGAGGCGCGCTGTAATTTTCCTGCTCTAATCGTTTTATTCTCGCTTCTTCTCCTTCTTCTATTTTTCCCCCCCTTTTTTTTCTCCGCCTCCCGTGACGAGAAAAGCCACTCGAGGAGTAAGAGAGCGCGCGCACTCACTCACTCACTGGCGAGACGTTCGGCACGCGTCGCGCCTGCTCGGAGAAGCTCGCGCAAGGTCGGAAAATCCCGGATTCCCCGCCCCACAGCACCACTGTGCATTTAGTGTAGACGACTTTCTCATAAACACACACACACACACACACACACCACCGGATTACTTTACCGGATTCGGTAATCGATTCTGGTAATATGTTTTTTCACTCCACTGACTGCTGTGTAGGTAATGCCTCACTCTGACTAGCAAAGAAATGTCACACCAAAACATGTTCTTTAGCTACAAAAGTTTATTCACATGGGATACTATTGCTGGGATGATGCCTTCAAGAGTAAAACCTTCTGTAACTTTAACACGCGTCTTTTCACTGGAAATGGATCAGGTGGAAAACTGATGTCGGCCCAGTGATTATTTGTGTTGGGTCTACACCGGTCCAATCTTGGCAATGGATCGATCACTTTTCATAACAACCCTGACTTTTCCCCAATGTTAGTGAAGGCACACTTTTCATAACATGGGTTCAAAGGTGGCACCCAACCTTGACATGACATGACATGACGGCTGACACTGGCCAAACGCCGGCAAGGTGGATTTAAAGATGACTGTAGCCCAACAAAATGGCCGACGGTGGCCTAACATCAGTTTGCTACGTGGGATGCATATAGCGTACCTTTAAAGTTTTACCCTAAACACTAATTACAGTCCATTAATTTACCTTAAATCATGTTTAAAGGTACACTATTTCCACATTTCCAGGTGAAAGATGCATATCGAATGAACAAAGGATGTACCCCAAGGCTACCAATCCAACAACAAGGAAATGTACAGATTAGTACTAGTTTTTCTGAGAGTGTAGCTTAAAAATTATTCAAAGAGTTCAAAGATGTATGGAGGATCAGCTGGCGTGCCACAGTTAATAGCAGCTTTCAGTAAGTGCTCTGAAGAAATCACATCACACGCCAGTCCTCACAGGAGTGGACTCCATATGGGTGTTTTATGCCCAGAAACTACTTTCCCCGTGTGCGGGCGGCAGGTTTGGGCACTGCAGCAGTCGGTGAAAGAGAAAGAGTGTGTGTTTGCACGTCCACTTTTTGCTGTAGAATGCCAGTCAGCAGGAACTCGGCACTAACCACAGGAAAAGACAAACTCCGAGCTCGTTCACACAGTGCCCTGTCCTCTTCACACGACACCACCACAGTCTGAGCCTGGCACAGACAGAGAGAGGCATCTGGTTCAATAACACATGAAAAAGAATCCAGAAACCGACTGCAATAGACTCACAGAAGCATGATGAGAGAAATAAGCCTCTCCATAGCAAAGGTTCCCAAATGTACCTAGTATCAGAGAGGAGATAAAAAGTATAACCCAGGCTTAACCCAAAAGATGACCACAGAGAGGCTAGAATATTAGAATGAAATGTAAATAGCTGTGAGTGTGTACAGGTGAATGCTAAGAGCAAAGGCAGGTGTGATAGATTTAGCAGTGTTAGTAAATGCATGTGTGTGTGCTGTTACCTTGTGAGCAGAGGGCATTTTGGGAAGAAAGCGTGCCCCACAGCAGGTGATGATTTCTTTCATCTGAGCCGGCTCAGGCTTCACTGATGGCGTTACATGGATTTCATAGCCCTGTTGGGGATATATATATATACACACATTATGACTACTATATCACATTAGTAAGTTCCATATACAGTCAGGTCCGGAAGTATTTGGACAATGACAGAGTTTTTGTGATTTTGCCTTTATACACATCAAATACCTTTGAGCCACTTCGTTGAAAATGGCTGTAATTCCTAAATGGTAAATGCCATATTTTTGTGGAACGTCCTAAAATAAAGCTGAAAGTCTACACTTTGATCACATCTTGATTGTTTTATTTCAAATCCATTGTGGTGGTGTATAAAGGCAAAAATCACAAAAACTCTGTCACTGTTCAAATACTTCTGGACCTAACTGTGTATTTAACAAATGTTTGGAATACATACATACACATACACACACACATTTCTTTATATATATATATATAAGAAATATGTTGGAATGATCATTCCAGTAATTTGTGCAAATTAACAGCTACAAGTTGGAATAAATTTGGGCAGAACAATCCTGCACTAAAATAATGATTCATAACATTCTTGCGTGAAAGTTGAGGATGATATAAGAGAGGAAGTACCTGCAATAAGGGCTGAGAGCTGGCTACTCTCAGAGCCTCCTGCAGACTGAAGTTAAATCTCTTCTCTTGCTCTACATCTTTTACTAAGAATGCATTAGGTGAGAGGAAGCTTCCTGCTTTACCACACTATAAAGGGAGGCATAGACAGAGAGAGACAGACAGAGAGAGAGAGAACTGTTTAGAAACCTGTTAAAACCACTGTTGCTGTTTCAGCTAAAACAAAGTTATTTAGCACTTTATAAATGAAACGTGAGGTTATTCATATTCGTAATGAGCTTCTCAGTCTCCGGAAATGAACTCAACTGAAATGTGAATTGAAGGGAGAAGTCCATATTCACAAACCTAAGAATATAAAGGAGCTTGGAGTTCTCCATGGAGCAGGGTCCAAGTACTCTCAACATTCATTCACGTTAAAATGTCCATATCTGCTCAAACTAGTTTTTTTTTCCAAATATCAGTTAATTTTATATATTAATTTTGGTTTGTTTCCATGGCAATAAAGTTAACTGAATCTTCTTCATTATCATGATCTATCTACTATTACACAATACACAGTAATTGAGATCATCTGAACAAAGAAAACCGGATGCCATTCCCAATGCTGGTCAGCACGACCAATCACATTTTCTTGTGTGTCCAACATGACTGTGTCAGCTTCAACCAGTCTTTATTGCCATGTCATTTTTTTTTATTTCTAAACTTGGGACTCCCACATGCCACAGGAAAAGTTCTCATACAATCCTCTGGATATCACAATTTCGAATTCTGATGATGCCACAGCCATTCTGAGCTGGTAGCCCAAAATGAAGCTGCTCTGCTCTCTGGGTGGGAAAGACTGAAGCGACACTAGACAACTGTGGGCGTCTGTGAGCATTGTGAAGTAGCAGATTGAAAACATGCGGCGGCAGAACTGCATATGAAGGAAGCATTGTGCTGAGCTGTGTTCACACCAGCAGTGACACAGTGCAACAAAGTAGCTGCACGTCATTCATTTGCATCGTGAGCTAGCAATTTCCGTTGAAGCAGCCATCTGGTATGAAAGTGGGCGGGGCGAGTGACGTGACAAAACCGGACAAAACTGAGCAAAGTGCAATTTTATGCAACCCAGAAGCAAAGTGATCTGGTGATTACCAGTGAGGTATGGAAGTAAGGGTGCTTTGCTTCTACATATTCATTCCTACTCGCAGCTTCTACCAACTGAGAACATCTTTCAAAGCACAGAAAAATCTGGGTGCCCCTTTTCTCTGCGTCACTGTTGCCAAATTTAGTTAGTATCTGCTTTCTGAAACACCTCTGAAGCAGTCTAATACTGTGCCATTTCAGAGGACTGTTAAGTACGAAAGAATTTTAATATTGCTCCTATACTTGGGCTTAAGCACAAACCTTAACTTTGAAGCTTACATTCCTCACCTTGCTCAGCCAGTCAGGGGTAACGATAGGCACTCCTCGGGCCACGGCACACAGGAACTTAACAGTACGACGGACTTTATCAGTCACTAGGTGGGTCATATCACCCACGCCTTTCGCCAGCCCTCCACCCAGGCGCACCACCACCTTCTCCCCATCCTCATCCACTACTCCTGTAAACAGAACCTGAAAGGGAGTGAGAGAGAATGACCCGTCTATAATTTATAATAAATAGTGGTTATAAACTTGTGGAATCATGTGCTCAAATGTTGCCATTGCACATAAATGCAAGCATAATGCTTATTACATGTGACACTTATACGGAAGGCTTGCGGTATGTCGTATGCATCTTGTTACTCAATGTTGTTTAGTATAATGAGAATAAAGATGACTTAAAATAATGAGAATGAAAGAACTGCACAGAAGTGCATATTCTTCTACCTTGTGCGTCTGCCCGGCTAGGGAACGGCGAGGGGTTTTAGGAGTCGGCTGAGGACTTTCTGCCGTCAGCATAGAAACATCAGCACCTCTTTTACGCCCCCTGCTGCTGCTTTGGCTCGTAACACTGTCCTCAGAAACAGCCATAACCTCATCCTCCTCCTTCTCTGCCTCACCAGTTGCCTCTGCTTTAATGTCATTTGCCCCAGGACGTTTCCCACCTCTTCCTCTCCCTCTTCCTCTCCCTCTTCCTCTCCCTCTTCCTCTCCCCACAGCTGCTGACTGTTCTCCCTTCTCCTCCTCCTCCAGCTCTTCCGCTTTCACACTCTTCCTCCCTTTCCCTCCCCTGCCTCGGCTCTGAGTGGCCACGCTGCTGCTTGATCTGTCAGAGCTCCTGGAGTTGGAGCGAGAAGGAGCAGCCTGCTTTATGTCCTCCTTCTCACTAGAGGGCGCTGTGGTAGTTGTTTTTCTGCCTGAGGGCCTGCCTCTCTCATTCACTTCTTCAGCAGTTTTCCTCCTTCCCCCTCTTCTTCTTCCTTCGTTCAAGCTATCCTGAGTGGACTGCTCTGAACACACAGAGTTGGAGGAGTTGGAGCGTGAGCGAGTTCTTTTAGCTGGACCGCCCTCGTCCTCCACACCAGCAGGGGGCACGACAGATTTCCTGGTAGTACGTCGGCTGCGTCTAGGTTTCGCGTCGCTGTCAGCTTGTTCATCCTCCTGCTTTTTACTGCTCGCTTCTTCACATTCTTGTTTTTGTATCTTACTTAATTCCTGTTCAGTCTCCAGTCTTTCTTTAGTTCCTTCTTCTAATTCTTGCTCCTCCTCTTTCTTGCTTTTTTCCCCCTTTCTTCCTAGTCCTTTTTTCTGTTTTCCTGGTGCTTGCCTCTTTTCTTTTTCCACACCCTCATTGTTGTCTTTACTCTCTTTTTCCTTCTCCTTTTGTTCCATTTCTTGTTCTTGTTTTTCCTTCTCTTCCCTCATTTCTTTCTCTAGCTGTACTTTCTCTTCTCTATCCCTTTTTTCTCTTGCTAGTCTGTCTTTTTCTTCTTCCTTTTTCCTTTCTTTTTCAAGTTTTTGCTCAAGCTCTTGTCTTTCCCTCATCTCCTTTTCTAGTTTCTCTTTTTCTTCTTTTTCCTTATTTTCTCTCTCTATTCTCTCTTGTTCTAACCTATCTTTTTCTTCTTGTTCTCTCTTTTCTTTTTCCAGCTGCTTCTCCCTTTCGAACCTTTTCACCTCCTCTCTTTCTTTCATCTCTTTCTCTTCTCTTTCCTTCTTTTCTCTCTCTATTCGCTCTCTCTCCACTCTGTCCTTTTCTTCTTGCTCCCTCTTTTCACATTCTTCTCTCTCCTCCCTCTCCTTCTTCAGTCTCGTACGCTCTTCTCTTTCCTTCCTCTCTCTTTCTAGCCGATCTCTAACTTCTTCTTCCTTCTTCTCCCTCTGTAGTCTCTTACTTTCCTCATCCTCTTGCGTTTTTAAATGTTCTACTTCTTCATTTTCAGCTTCCACTAGCTCGAGGATGGCCTTGTCATCATCTTTGGATTTCTGCCTTAGGTCCTTTCGTCCTCTTCCTTTGTTCCCTCCATCTACCTCCTCTTCACTGTCCTCCTCTTGCTCTACTTTCCCTCTCTTCCCTTTCTCTGTGGCAGCTCTTCCTCTGCCTTTACCCTTGCCAGATGCTGCTCTTCCTCTTTCTTTTCCTCTCAGGCTCCTCCTAGTGTCTTGCTCTTCCTCCTCTTCTTCAGTCTTCATTGTTTCAGCAGTAGAATCGGGCTCGAGAGGTTGCGTGGGCTCAATTTTAGCAGTCTGCCTTCCTCGGCGGGATTTTCTGCCAGATTTCTGTGGTTTTTCCTCCTGTCCCTCCTCTTCTTCACACATTGGTAGGGTTTCAGGAATGGCAACGGGAGACGTGACAGGCTTTGCAGGCTTCGCCTTAGCGTTGTGTCTCCTCATACTAGATCTCTTGGTAGACATGGCTTCACTCTGTTGCTCTTCCTCCTGTTCCTCCTTATCCTCCTCACACATAGGCTGTGTTTCAGCAATGGTCACATGGGTGACTTTATCAGACTCGACAGGCAGTTTTGGCTCAGCTTTATCTGGCTGTCTCCTCCTGCTAGGTCGTCTGCTATTCTTAGGTTTATTCTCCTCTTCCTCCTGTCCCTCCTCTTCTTCACACATAGGCAGTGTTTGGGCAAGAGCATCACGAGCGTGAACATCAGGCTCGAGAGGCTGTGTTGACTCAACCTTAGCAGGCTGTGTTTTTCTGATTGAGTTAGGTTCATTCGGCTGCTCTTCCTCCTGTCCCTCCTCTTCCTCACACACGGGCAGTGTTTCAACAATAATATCAGCCTCAGCAGGCTGTGTTCGTGCTTCATCTACTTCATTATCATCTTCTACTCTTTTATTCTCGTCTCCTTCCTTCTTCTCCTCTTCTGGCCCATCTCTAGGTACTTCATTCTTCTTTTCTATCACCATTTCTTTTATCTGTCTCCCTTCTTCTTCTTCTTCATCATTCTCTTGTTCCACACTTTCTTTCATTTCATTTTGAGCCCTTTCTCCCTCGTCTGTCTCTTGTACCTCTTGATCCCTGCTCTCATGCTCCTCTTTCTCGGTCTCCTCCTGTTCTTTCTGAATTTGGGCAGCGAGGAAAGCATAGGGTTGAGTATGCTCCTCCTGCCTCGGGCTCCTGACGAGCAGCAGAGTGTCTGCAGTGGAGAGATGTGAATCCACTTGCATCTCATCATTAACATCCTCTTTCGCCTTTCTTTCTGGTTCACTAGCAACAACCTCCTCATTAGCGTCATGATCACTGTTATCTTCATTCTGGGCTCTGTGTTTGATGAGCTGTGTTTCAGCAGTGTGGATGCTGGAGTGGCCCAGAGCAGCCAGTGGCTGCGTCTCCTCTTCTTCCTCCTCTTTTCTTCCATCTTCCTCCTCTTCTTGGCCCATCAAATCAGTGTAAGCCTGCGTAGCATCCAGATCCTGCTGGGTTTGCCCAGCTTTAGTATTGCCTTCTGAATTTTTCATAGCTATAATACATGAATGATAATAATAGTACTGTTAGCTTTATCAAGTAAGGTCAATACGTACTAGCTGACATTACCGTCAACTTGGTGAGAAAATTAAGTAACGTAGCAGTAAAAGCGGAAACAAAAGAAAATCCTTACAGTCATTACACTGTATTGTTTTACTTTATACTGTTGTAGTGTAGCCTTGTTTTGGAATTTTGGTTAGGTAGATTATTAGGGAAATGTAATCGAACATGAATAAATCTGATTGATTGAGACATTGATGACTATTTTTCCTACATGCTGATACTTTTCAAGGCCAGCTAAAATGGTTAGCACAGTGATGCACCAACAGGAGGAACAACCTAAGTCAACTCGGTGACAAATAACAAGAGAAATGTCTGGAAATGGGAGCAATACAGAAATGAAAGAGCTTTTGGCTGTACATGCTGAGGAAAAAGTCGCTGTTAATTAAATACCACATTCCAGGATGCATCATTTATAAGCCAATCATCATCACAGTCCAAGAATGCTTAGAGAGAAACTGCATGTATTAAACAAATTCATGTGTTTGAACATCCATTATAGGATTTGTCTTTCATGGCAAATGTGAATATGCACAGCCCTGTACAATGCTGTTCAAATGCTGAACATTATCTAAAACATATGCCGATAAAAATCCCTGGCACTGCGTGTGAAAACTGTATGCTTCCAGTCAATGGTTCATGTTTATGATAGAAAATATTAAAATGAAGAAATCCCTATCATTTTAGAACAATAATTAAGATATTAACAGTATAAAAGAACAACTCGAATTATCTAGTGACCACAAAAAGTAGGAAACAAATCCAAACTATTTTGCATTTTAAATACTTCACGGTATTCCTAATGAAACTTTGCGCACTCTTGGCATTTTCTCATTCATCTTCATGAAGGTGCTTCAGCCCGGAGAAATTAACTTCCAAACATACCGAGCACTTGTTGGCTGCTTCGCATCAGTTCTAAATAAGAACGAGTTGGTCATTTTCAGTAAAAAAATATAATTCAAATAAATTTAGATTCAGAAATAAACTTGTAAGCGAATTGTTTAATGAATTGAGAAATGTTAAGTGAAGTGAAGTGACTTGTGGCCAAGTTTGGTGACCCATACTCGGAATTTGCGCTCTGCATTTAACCCATCCAAGTGTACACACACACCGTGAACACACACCCGGAGCAGTGGACAGCCTTTGCTGCGGCGCCCGGGGAGCAGTTGGGGGCTCGGTGCCTTGCTCAAGGGTCTCACCTCAGTCGTGGTATTGAGGGTGGAAGAGAGCGCTGGTCATTCACTCCCCCCACCTACAATCCCTGCCGGACCTGAGACTCAAACCCACAACCTTCGGGTTACAAGTCCGACTCTCTAACCATTAAGTCACAACTGCCCCAGCTAGAAATGACGACCATAATTTTCACTGGACCATTTAGATCTAATCTAACTGGAAAATCCCCAAATCTTTATCAATCTAATTAGGCATTTGCAACACATTTTGTATTTATATTTTACAGTTTAATATAGGAAATAGGCTTAATGAGTTTATCCTCCAAGTATGCCAGCTTTTAATAAAGCACTAATTTAGAGTCCCATTGGGATCTGAAAGCAACTGGTTCCACAAAGATTTAGTTATTCTTCATTTAACTGCTATTCTTTATCATTTAGTTTCACCAGTGATGGTGATTAAACTCTAATAAAACATAAGAAACATGTTCAACGAGGTCTGACAGGCAGTGTACACGGGCATTAACGTCACTATTTACATTTATCATCCGTAAGCCTTTACCAAAATATCTGCAAGACATTAACTAACATACAGTTTATTCAGTCTAGTGTGTCCAAAAGTTTGAATTAATAGACCATAATTCACTGAAGTTAAAAAGTGCCTGAGTAAGAGTGTGCATCTCCAAATGTATCATACTCTAATTACTTGTTATTAAGTACTTGATTTGACATTATGTATAATGCAGGCCTATGCAAGTTAAATGTGAAAAACGTACTGCTCTATGTGAATGTTAAACACCTAAAGGAGTTGGCTTCAGTACTGTTTTCCATGCTGAAGGACATGATGGTTGTAGTTACCGTATAACTGAGTTGCCTGCAGCTGCCAGTCCTCCTCTGCAGGTTCCTGGTCATGCTCTTCAGCTTCTGGCAGTTGATGGCTGCCGTCTGAAAGGCCCAGCTGGAAGGATGAGGCTCCATCTGAGCGCCGAGGTTCAGGGCTATCCAGCGACTGAGGCGTCTCGTCTAGCGTAGCATCAGCTTGAGCAGCATCACACACAAAGGACTGAGTTTCAGCCACAGTAAAGTCATCGTCCGTGTGACTGATACCTCCAGGAGAGACAGATGGGTGGAGGAGAGAGGAGAGAACCGGCCCTGAAGGAGTGAGAGAGACCAAGCGATAGTGAGATTGAAAATGATGATATACATAATCTAACAATTCTTTCAAAACGTTTCTGTGGCAGCGGGGGCATGGTCGAGCGTAAGCTGTGGACGGAGAGGAGGCGGGTTGAACCGACAGGTACCGTGCGATAATTCTCATCTGTGTATGATCACGGTGACTTTACTTATGTGTGCTTTGTTTGCCCTTTCAGGAAGAAAAAAAAGGAGAATGGCATGAACCAGAGAGAGGGACAGAGCTGACAGAGGTTGCGCAAACACACAGGCACACCCATGTTGGAAGGTGTTGATGAACCTAAGCGAGGCAGAAGCCCCGAAATATGGAGATGGTGTTTATTTTGTTTTTTCCGGTGAGTGCTGAAAGTGCGCTAGTTTGAAAAATAAAGCAAGCCCGAAGCTCTGTCGAAGTCCACCTGTCTCAAGCATGCTCCGTCCCACCCACTTTCTCACACACAGTTTCCCTTATCAGAAGTATGTGGGCGCCTGGCCATCACACCCATATGTGCTTGTTGATCCTCCTATTCCAAAATCATGGCCATCAATATGGAGCTGGTCCCCACTTTGCAGCTATAACAGCCTCCACTCTTCAGCAGGGTTGAAGTCAGGGCTCTATGCAGACCACTCGAGTTCTTCCACTCCAACCTTGGCAAACCATGTCTTCATGGACCATGCTTTATGCATTGTCATGATGGAACAGGCTTAACCTAAGTCCCTTAGCTCTAGTGAAGGGAAATATTAATGCTACAGCATACATAAGCATCCTATACAACTGTGTGCTTCCAACTTTGTGGGTGCAATAGTCAGGTGTCTACATACTTTTGGCTATACAGTGTGTGCTAAAATTCTCTCATACAATTACATACTGTCATAAATAAGAATGAGTAGACCAATTCACAGACACATCAGGTCAGGTCCATAAGTATTTGGACAGTGACGATTTTCGTAATTTTGCCTCTGTACACCACCACAACGGATTTGAAATGAAGCAATCGAGATGTGATTGAAGTGTAGACTTTCAGCTTTAATCCAAGGGGTTTAACAGAAATATTGCATTAACCGTTTAGGAATTACAGCCATTTATTACATAGTACTGCCATTTTCAGGCTCAAAAGTTTGGACAGTTGACTGCTAAGCAGTTTCCTGGCCATGACTTCATTTCAAACCCACTGTGGTAGTGTACAATGTCAAAACTACAAAAATTGTGTTACTGTCCAAATACTTATCGACATACAGTAACAAGCAGTGCTCACTGAAGAATGGTAGGAAGGAGTGGGAGTATGAGAAAAGATCATCTCACATGGCCGGTATTTATATAGAGATTTAGTTACATAAAGACAAAAATGTAGCTACATTAAAACCACAAATCTCCCAACTAGAGACTCTTTTGAAACACACTGCCATTACCACAGGAAATGCCATGCGGCCACATGCGTCCCCTCCACAAGTGGTCTGAGTGATCAGATCACAAGACACTTTTGGCCTCGTTCAGACTGCTTTCAGACCCGTATTTAACGCTGTCCACTTGTGGTCCAAACGCCCGTGATGAATGTAAATGACTCACGTTTGAACAGCTGAGATGGACCGAGGAATGCTTCTGTTTCCATCTCCTCTTCAGACAAGCCTGTAGAAGACACACACACACACACACACACACACAGAGAGCACAATTAAAACCACATTGCTGTTGAATCACAAATCTTACTGGTCAGAAATTGTTGATTAATTTTCTAGGAAAATAAGTTTATCAGAATGCACTTGTTCTAATATGCTATTGTTTCTATAGTAACCGTTCATTTACGAGGGTCTTGTATGATAGATGCTCCACATAATCAAAGGCTTATAATAAATATGTTAAAAACATGCTTTTATTTCATAAAGAAATATGCGTAATCATTGATATGGTGAAGTTTTCTTCAAGGAGACGCCTATTTAACAACTGGAAGGCTTCTCGGGTATCAGTAAGTTTTCCACCACACAGCAGAGTCTTCGTAGAGGTTCAGAGGAGTTTGACCTTTCCGGTTTCTCACAAGCTGTGTTTTTTTTTATCTTATTAACTTCATGAGAAAGGAATAAACAGAGGATGGTGAAGGAACGACTGTTTATAGCTGCAATAAGGTAAGTGATGACAAGAACTAACTTGTCTTGCGGATATTCCACAACTTAAATGTAACTATAAACAGTTAAAAAGCATGTTCATGAATAAATTAAATCTGCTTCCCATCAGGCTATATCACACCACCCTTTCATGGATTATTTTACTGTATCAGCATGCCCTATTGTGTTGTATTTCTTACATATGATAAAGGTGAATAATCCAATATAATATTCCTCTTTCGGCTGCTCCTGTTAGGGGTCACCACAGCAGATCATTGGTCCGCGTATTTGATTTGGCCAGATTTTACGCCGGATGCCCTTCCTGACGAAACCCTCCCCAATTTTTCTCCAGGCTTGGGACTGGCACTGAGAGAGCACTGTTACACGCAACCCCAGTGGCTGGAGCTGATTCCCTGGTCGGGGATCCAACCCGGGCTGCAGCGGTGAGAGCACTGTGGCCTAACCACTAGTCCTCCAGGGACCCGAATAATCCAATACAATAAATAATCATTATTTACAAGAAATATTTTGGCTGTAGATAAAATAAACCCACCTGCTCCTCTTGGTGTAGACGAGTGGACAATCTGTACTGCTGCTTCTGCACACTTCTGCTCTTTCTCCTCCATCTTCTCTTCATCCTCCTCCACGTCTGTGTCGCTGTCCAGCCTGAACTCATCCCGCACCGTTTCAGCAGGAGGCTGGACTTGAACAGGACTGTCGTGCCGTGCGTCTGTGCTGCGTTCGTCAGCAATCTGAATCTCTGAACGCGTCTGAGAGTTTCCTGTTACCTTGGCTACAGTGGGAGTTCTGATCTCAGTGATGTCATCCTCCACATCTGTATCACTGTCTGACTGATGATGTAACATTTTGGCATCTGGAACTTTGTTGCTGTCCACAGATTTGGCCTGTTTTCCCAGATCTTTGCTGTCCGCCTCACTGCCTGAAGGTGGCTCGATAGCTTTTGTCGTGTCCTCGTCTTCCTCTACATCAGTATCGCTGTTCATGTTGAACTCGGCTACGTGACTGGTTGGAGGTTTCGAGTCTTGGATATGCGGAACATCCTCATCCTCTACATCACTCTCTAAGTTTAACTGGGCAGACCTCGCTGGTTCTTTCTTCTTCTCTAGAGCAGCCTCAGGTCCAGAAAGTGCAGTGATGTCTGTTTTAACAGGCTCATTCTCCTCTACATCTGTATCGCTGTCCATGGTCACAGCTGGATTTACTGAGTCCTGTTTTACAGGTGCAGCTGAAGCTTCTGGATCACTCTTGGCCTTCTCCATCTCTTCCTCCTCTACATCGGTGTCACTGTCCATATGCAGATCAGCAGGATTTACAGCGTCCACTGCTGCTGTAACCGCAGCCTCAATTCCCGATGTAGCCTTCGTCATTTCCACCTCTTCATCCTCAACGTCTGTATCACTGTCTATGTTGAAGTGCAGTGGGTCGGGTTTAGAGGAGTCTGAGGAGACTTCAGTGTCATTCCCTGTCTTTAGAAATCTACCCTTCAGTGCTGAGGATGGAGTAATGGAGCTCTCATCCTCACTGCGGGAAAGATGAAGAAGAGTTATCTGCACCGATATGAAAAACATCATATCCATTGCTTCATACAGCACCACTCAGTATACTTACAGTATGTTGTCACTCTAACAAGCAATGTGGATAAACACGCAAACACACTGTGGAAAAATGTATACAGCAAATATAGTGTCTGGTCTGCTGTTTACCTCTCTGGAATGACTTTGTTCGCTGGGGTCAGGAATGTTGAACACGTCGGGCTGGAAAGGTCAGAAGAAGCCGAGTCAGACTCTAAAATGGAAAGGGGAGGGCAAGACAGAGAGACCGAGCGTCACAAATGCTCTGAATGCATGCGTGATTACAGTACAGTATGCATGTTTATTACTGTCTTCACCTACCTACAATCTTCCTCCTCTCTCTTCGTCCATGCTTCTCTCCATCAGAGTCTGAGTCAGACTCAGGCACCAGGGTCCTCTCTGGCTTTCTGGGGGTCGTCTGTAGCGATTGAAGGCTTTTCGCTTCATCAGTCCACACTGGCACAGGAGGTAGAGCACTCTTCTTCCCGCCATTTTCCACTCCTTTCCCCGTGCCTCCTTCTGAGCTACCGCTAGTGGACGTCGGACCCGCCGCTTTCTCTCTCCCCCCATCAGCTGTGGCTGTGTGTGTGTTCCTCTCTGTATTCTTCAGGCTGACGTATTGGCAGGGCAGATCAGCGACCACCACGCTGTCTCCCTCAGTCAGTGCATAGCGTACATGTGGGGTCAGTTTAAGCCGACCCTTCCTGGTGCCATTTAAGCTGCCCAGGTCCCACAGCAGGGCCTCTGTGGCTTCACTGTGAGCATGACGATCATTAGGACCAAACACGGAGATGGAGATGACGGCATGACGGCCGGATACAGAACGGGCTTGGAGCGGCACAGAGCAAGAGTTAGGGTCTCTCCCCAAAACGTTCTCTCCCTGGTAGAGAGGCACCTCTGTGGATACATGTTGCAAAATAATAATGCAAAATAATATTGTGATTACACTTAAGCACTACAATATATAATTAACAATAATTGCACTAGCTAACTTGGTGTATTGAATGTGCTGTTGTCTTCATATTTTACCTTTTCTACCTGTTTAGAAGTTAATTCTGGTTTATGTAAATTCTATCTTCAAACTCAGACATGAGGTAACTATTAAACAGCTGAGTAGCACGCAGGCAACCAAACAGTGTGCAGGTAACCAAAGCAGCTTACTCAACAATGTCACATGTAATCAAACAGCTAAATGTGATATTTCAATTTAATATGCAACAGAATTCCTTTTTTTTTTTTTTTTAGATCTGTTTATACCACTGCATGGTTGAATTCTTGAATCTGTTTAGTCAGAAGCTGTGCCTTTTTTTGCATAACCTCATGGCTCGGGCAGTAGTTTTCCTCACCACCATCACCTCTGGCTTGATCATTAGGGATAAATTTATAAGTTTAAAATTAATATCATGAATTTATATAATTCTGTAAAGCTGCTGCTGGCCATTGTTAAAAGCACTATACAAATAAAACTGAATTGAAATTGAATTGAATTGAACATTAAATCTAACTAATCTAACTATAAATCTTTAAAATATGCGCTGTGTCTTTCCTTTTTGCGCTTCCCATTGTGTCACATCAGCCCCCACACCGCGTTCATTATTTTCATATAACTGCATGGTCTGTCATGTGTTATTCCTTACATAATGTATATTTGAGCTCTTTTATTTTTAGCAAGCAAAAGCCAATCGTTATCCCTTATGTCTGAGGTGAAATATTTTCTCCTATTAAACACCACTGTAACTGCACTCTTAATGTTGCCATGTGACAATGACAATCAGCCTACAACGCATGCCTTTAGGCAGGAGGAGGAAACCCCCCAAGCACAGGGAGAGCATGCACGCTCCGCACACACGGGTGGAGGCAGGATTCGAACCCCCAACCATGAAGTGCGAGGCAACAGTTCTAACCACTGAATGCGAAATCTCTGGAGTGAAGACTGCAAAACGAATAGCAGCAGTGCTGTAGGAATCCCCATACAACACTAGTGTGCTTTTATGGTTGGAGGGGTCACTGAGGGGTCAGTGTAATGCTTATTGCTCACCTGTCTCTGGGATGTGGTTGTTTTTGAACACTTTCAGTATGGCCAGTGACTCTCTTTGCCTCTTTCCTTCTCCCAGTTCATGTTCATCATCAGAGTCATCCTCCTCTCCGAAGAAAGAGTCCTCGATCTGCTGGGTCGCGTCCATGCATGCCTACCGAGGAGACATGGGCATTCATCAGAGATTCTCAACCCTTTTGCAGGATCTGCAGCTGCAGGTACAGCTGCAAATCAAGACTCAGTGCTCAGACCTTATCTGTATACAGGCCGAGCAGGCCAGGTAAGTAAGATAGAAGTCAGATAGAGGAGACAGATCATCCTATCCATGGCAACATCCCAGTGCTAAGAGTGTAGCTTTGTTTTTCAATAACCTGCCGTTCAGCTCCTCAATGCAAGCGCACTGTGATCATAAATATACTGAATAAATGTCAGCTAAAATGCTGCAGCTGCAGGACCAGCAGTGTTAGCGCTTTAGCTAGTTCCTAAACTGACAATTTCGACTTTTAAAGAAACCATTAAAGACGTGAAAACATGCCACAATGTTACATTTAAGGACTGTTAGATTGCTGTGATTGCCTTTGCTCATTTATTTGGATAAATAAATCACAATCGTACACTTTACCACGCAGTTGCAGCAGTGAGGGAAAACTTCCTGAACATCAAGCTACGCCTTTAAAGTAAACACGACTGCCCATTGGTCACCTTGGTTACTGCCTAAAGTTGATTGGTTATCATATATGTCACTCAAAAAGGCATGCTCTTTGATTGGATGTTGTATAAAGGACGCTTTCCTTTGTGAAATTTTCCCCGCGTTTCCACTTAATAAGGGAAATGGGCAATGTTACAAATTCTGTGCGTGCGTTTCTAAATAAATAAATAAATAAACAGTGTTCATATTTAATTGACAGATATTGCTATAAATTATACTTTACTGACACAAACACAATTTATTTCGTATTTCATCAGTTTCGTTTCTTTAATTTACTGTGCGTTCAAGTGCTCTAGGGAAGTTCGTTAGTTCGTATTTACGAGTTGAGAAGTCGTAATTACGACGTCGTTCAAGTCTCTGTGCTCGGAGCAAGATGGTGGTGTACTTTCTCTTAATTAACTACAAAAATATACAGCAAGGTTTTTAACTCTACTTCTAGAAAATGAAGAACAAATTACGCATTATCTGTATTTATGAAGCCACTATAAACCTTATCGTTACATATTACATCGTAATTATAAAATACTATTGTATGATGTGCATGCAGTTAGCTTGTTTTATTGTAAATTAAAAAGCCTGACGAAGACATTCCACTGCTAAGTACCGAGTCAATTTCAACTCATTCACCGGCAGCTACAGACGCTGCATCCACTGACTCCATCATGTTTTCTTACTGACACAACACCAAACTCGGAGCTCCAAGATCATCCCGCGTTTCCCCACTCGTAATTACGACTCTGTGGTGGCGTTCATGTGCGTTCAGCTCGTAAATACAATATGGCTGCTATAATACAGGATTAATACAACATGGCTGCTATAATACAGGACTAATACAACATGGCTGCTATAATACAGGATTAATACAACATGGCTGCTATAATACAGGACTAATACAACATGGCTGCTATAATACAGGATTAATACAACATGGCTGCTATAATACAGGACTAATACAATATGGCTGCTATAATACAGGATTAATACAATATGGCTGTTATAATACAGGACTAATACAACATGGCTGCTATAATACAGGACTAATACAATATGGCTGCTATAATACAGGATTAATACAATATGGCTGCTATAATACAGGACTAATACAATATGGCTGCTATTCATTCTATAAACATGAAGTCACTGAATCTGTCATTCTTGTGTACATGTTGCTGTTTGTGCATTTTAGATTTGTGTATTTATGTTGGTTTAGATGCTGATATGTCATATTTAACACTATATTCAAGCATGCTTAAATCAAAAAAGAATGTGACTTTGTATCTTGAGTCTTTCTGATTTACCCCATCCCCTTAATATTTTTAAATATGCTCTAAGTCTGTTGTCACTATACATGTATACAACTTTAATAAACTAAAAGTTGAATAAACACAGACACTATACTATGTGCAAAACCTCCAACCCAATACCATGATCAATAAACACAGAATGTAGTAAACAGGTCAGTCTATGACTCCTACTGTGTAGCATAGCCAGAGGGTCTGTGATTGTTTTTAACAGTGGTGGACGTCACAACCCACCATTATCTAAGTTAATATATTTATTATTGAGTTCTTCTAGTCAATTTGTGTAGTAAATAGGACAGTGCCATATTTGTTCTGCCTACCAGCTAAGGACAGGTTCCAAAGACAAGTCTAAAAAAGTCCACAGTTTGCACATTCATAGAGTTATTGTGGCCTAAATCAAGCTGTTTTGCGTTGGATCCAGGCCCATTAAAGTCTGAATAGAACATTTTAAATCTTACTGCCAGCTGTTTAGGAGCGTCCTACTTTATAAATGAACCAGTGTCCTACCAGAGACAGAAATAATTCTGCCTGTTTTAAGTAAAAGCTGCTTGATCTCTGAAATTTTTGTGCAGTTCATTATGTTTGCCATATGTATGTTTTTTTTAATCATTGTGATTTTGTGATGTTTACCCTTTTTCTTTGCTAGTAATATATAATATAATATAATATAATATAATATAATATAATATAATATAATATAATATAATATAATATAATATAATATAATAATGTTGTCTTACCATGTATTTGTCTTAAAGAAATATAGGTGAAAGAAGCAATCAAAGAGTAGACAGTGTTTCATGTTTACTTTATTGTTTTTTCCCCCCAGAGGCTCAGGTCCTTCCATTAGGAAATCAAAGTATAAAATGTAAGGGACATTCTTAACACCTCATGATGAAAAAGAAACAAAACATGATAAAAACAAGTTTTAAAAGATTTGGGCTCAGATACAGGACACACGTTCTCTAGATTCATGTCAAAAATTGTAGTGCCTTCTTGTAAACTTTCTAAAATCGGTCTTTTTAAAGTTCAAGTTTTCCCGCATGATCCGTTCTACATTCCTGTACCATTAATGCCATCCAGGCTTTCCCTCTGCAGACGTTGGTTGGCGTCCAGGCAGGAAGACTGAACAACGCTCTCAATTTGAATCTCATCCTTGTTCCTGCATTTTCCTTCCATCATTCCATAAAACGCTATCACTCTTTGTAAACCATTTGACTGAATACTGTGAATGAGGACATGTTGAAGTGGCATCATTGTGCAAAGTCGTCCCATTGTAGTGCAACACTCACATTAGGAGGAATACACAAACACTTTAAGAATCAATCTGACTTGAATCTGTTCAGGGGTTTTCACGTTTCCTGTGACCGTTTAAACAGCAAAGCAAGAGCTTAAAATGAAAGAGAAAAAAAAGAAAATATACGATGGGTCTGAACACTCGTATCACCATTAAGGAACCTTCCCCCATCTCCATCACAGCTTCATTTTTGGACATGTGTATATTTATCTGGTATTATCCAGTTTGCACAGCAATGAGCTTATTGCCCAGATCAATATGGATGGTTTCCCAAACATAGATTCAAAACTAGTGTCAGTGATTTCTCCACTGAAAATCTTTTCTAGGGTAGGACTAAACTTAATCTGGATAAGGGAAAATAGGCCACATCATACCTTTTCTGCTGTGAATAGTCAGGGAGTGAAGACATTGGTACGGTTAAAAAAAAAGTAGATTTGTAATGAATAACTATTACTACTAGTGTTTTTATTCTGTGCTCAAGAACATTTGTTCAAGACTCCTCTGGTTGTTTTGGCCCCATTTGTCTAGTGCTAACTTTAACTTCTAGACACTTACGGTTGATTCCGCATGTGCTGTGCTACATTTTTCTCCCCCTTAAATACCACTACTCCCTTCCGAATCCTGCTCCCACTCCCCTCCCCACTCTCCATCTTCTGCTTCTTAGGCGACCTCCTCAGCTTCCTCTTCAAACTCTCCCTCTTCTTCAGCTGTAGCATCCTGGTACTGCTGGTACTCGGACACCAGGTCATTCATGTTGCTTTCGGCCTCGGTGAACTCCATCTCATCCATGCCTTCTCCGGTGTACCAGTGCAGGAAGGCCTTGCGTCGGAACATGGCAGTGAACTGCTCAGAGATGCGCTTGAACAGCTCCTGGATGGCTGTGCTGTTACCAATGAAGGTGACGGCCATCTTGAGACCGCGTGGTGGGATGTCACACACGGCTGTCTTGACGTTGTTGGGGATCCATTCCACGAAGTAGCTGCTGTTCTTGTTCTGCACGTTGAGCATCTGTTCATCCACCTCCTTCATGGACATGCGGCCACGGAAGACGGCGGCTACGGTCAGGTAACGACCATGGCGTGGATCACAGGCAGCCATCATGTTCTTGGCATCAAATACCTGCTGTGTGAGCTCGGGTACAGTGAGTGCACGATACTGCTGGCTTCCCCTGCTGGTAAGTGGTGCGAAACCAGGCATGAAGAAGTGCAGACGTGGGAAGGGCACCATGTTGACGGCCAACTTGCGCAAGTCAGCATTGAGCTGCCCAGGGAAGCGGAGGCACGTGGTGACGCCACTCATGGTAGCAGAGACAAGGTGGTTCAGGTCGCCGTAAGTGGGAGTGGTAAGTTTCAGAGTGCGGAAGCAGATGTCGTACAGAGCTTCGTTGTCAATGCAGTATGTCTCATCTGTGTTCTCCACCAGCTGATGGACGGAGAGCGTCGCATTGTAGGGCTCCACCACTGTGTCAGACACTTTAGGAGAAGGCACCACACTGAAGGTGTTCATGATGCGGTCGGGATACTCCTCCCGGATCTTGCTGATCAGCAGTGTGCCCATACCAGATCCTGTGCCGCCACCCAGCGAGTGGGTGAGCTGGAAGCCCTGGAGGCAATCGCAGCTCTCAGACTCCTTACGCACCACATCCAGGACAGAATCCACCAGCTCTGCTCCCTCTGTGTAGTGGCCTTTAGCCCAGTTATTACCAGCACCACTCTGACCTGGACCGAAAAAGGAGTAAACAAGTCAATATCAGTAAATGTCATTAAAATGTTCAGATATTTATATACTGAAAATAAATCTCAATTACTTTTTTACAAATCTATTTACGTTATTCAGCGAACATTGGCGTTTAATTTTAGTCAGATTGAGTAAGAAGCTGTGATTGACAGGCAGGTATAGAGAATAGCTTGGGAACAAAGTTATAAAATAGCAACACATCTTAAACACCTGTAAGTCTAAAATCTATTTTACTGGATTATGAAAAATTATGAGAAAAAGTAAATCAGTCCCCAAATCTCTTCTCCAGTGACTCACCAAACACAAAGTTGTCAGGTCTGAAGATCTGTCCAAAGGGTCCAGAGCGGACTGAGTCCATGGTGCCAGGCTCCAGGTCAACTAGAATAGCTCGGGGCACATACTTACCTCCTCCATTAAAAAGAGAGGGAGAGAAAGAGAAAAGAGAGAACAGCAGTTCAGCACACATACAGATAACTTATATATAATGTATAAGAAATAATGATATTTGTATCTTTGCTGTGATGTATAATAAACATTAATTAATTCTGTATGTGCTTAGTAGTCCTCTGACCTACATTAAAGTGTGTGTGTTATTTTACAGTTATACCTGTAGCCTCATTATAGTAGACGCTGATTCTGTCGAGCTGCAGGTCGCTGTCCCCATGGTAGGTTCCTGTTGGGTCGATGCCGTGTTCATCGCTGATCACCTCCCAGAACTAAAAAAAAAATTCAGTCCACAATAACTTGACTCATTCATTCAATTACAAAATAATACGCACTCATCTCATCTACAGTTTAAATGACTTGTTTATTTTATGACTGAGAGACATGGGGTAATAAAAGGGGGTACAAAATGACAGCACAGCATGTGCCTGCTTGAATTCCAATAGCCCCTGCAGTTTAAGTATTGACTCAGATGTAATTATTTATTGAATCAAATGCAACTGGTGGTGTCCTCATCTCTGTGTGTCTGAAAATACTGCTCTGCTTGTGAGTATATTACATTTGGAGAGTGTATGAAGTAGCATATAAAGTGCACTTTATTACTGCTAATTTGTTCTCTGGGTGAATTCGTGTTTGGTCTTAATCTAAATTTAAAAAAAAAAAGTGCATACTAATGCGTCTTACTGAATTGTTCCAATTACCTCAGTTTGCAAGATTAAAAGTGCTGAGGAAAAGAGAATAAAATGAGAAGCCTGTTAAGACAGACATTGAGGTATATGTGGCAAAATTGCTTTGAAAGAATGAGGACAACGTGTAGGGGAATTGCTGCACAAGTGCAAGCCAAGACCTCCCTCTCATTACTCCGTCAAACCACAGAGGCAAAACCCATGCTCTTGGTAGACGCACAAATCAAACCTAACTTGCTTTGTCACCATTTATGCTAGTGTAGTGAAAAAATCAATAGCTGCTCTGTAATGTCAGGATATTCTCACATCTCTGGGCTGGTGCTATGGTCGGGTTAGACTGCATTGTTAAACAGGCAGGGACAAACCGTGATTTACCAAATTGCTATTCACCCTAAGTCTCTGAGCAGCTGGAGACCCCATTGCTAGAGCCACGTCTTCCATCTGCTGGGGCTCGCCCCTCCCCGCACACACACACACACACACACACACACATACACACACAGTCTCTCTTCAATGACTGAATGCTGAAGTACATCCACGCCCACTAATGCAGGGAATACACTGAAGGCATTATCTTAAAGGAATTGGGCTGACCAAGCCTATTGAATATCTGAGACAAATGTGACTGGTCCTTTAAAAAAAATGAAGGAATTTTCAGCCATGATGCCCTGCCTTTGGTGATAAAACTGGAAAGTGTCTATTAATAGAAGATATAATGGGTCAATGGCATATTAGATGGTATACAAATTTTCCTAAGATGGGCAGGTTTAGATCAAATGTCTCTTTACTTATGTCGATAAGAACAAATGTAGCAACAGATCAATTGCTTAGCCTGCAGCCCATCATGGCAGAGATTCTACTCCGTCTACTCCAGCTCATTGTTCTACAGCAAAATATAAAGGATTTATGTGCTTCTATATAGATCATTCAAGTCCAACTGGACACAAATGAACACTAAAAGCGTTCATCTATGTGCTGTGATGAGGTTTCTAGGCTGAGAACTAGTTTTTCTTTGTCCATGATTCTCTCGCCCCACCCTTCCTATTCTCTGAACGAAGAGCAACAGCTTCCACTGAAATATCCACATTCAGTAAAATAGGCTATTGTGTTAGGTTCAGCAGCCATGTGTAGACTTCTAATGAAAAAAAAAAGATATTTATATAATATTTTGCCTATACTGTGTTGATGTAGAGTACTAGTCTAATGATGTGCCCTGCTTGCCAGTGTGACAGCTGTTTAAAGGGACGGGTGACGCCCGGCAACAGAACAAGATAAAGATGGCTCACGTTTCACACCCATCCCATACTACAGCACTGTATATCCTTTTATTAATCTATTTTATTTTCAAATAGCTAAATATCTATCATTAGGAAGGTAGTTTGCTGTTTGGGACATGGCCATGATAATAAAATACCATAATGAGCCATTTTGTCTGCTGATTCAGAATGATTCAGTCTTTTTTTTTTCCATGTTCACAATAATGAGGTTCATGAATGAAAAAAATTAGACACAATTAGGTGTATTTTGGCTGTTCGCTTATCTGAGATTTACTACTGTTTCAAAAATAATAAGGTTTTAATACTAAATAGTAATATTTTGCAATGTTTTAGAATGATCTGAGTTCTAGTTTCCTTTGATCATAATTACAAATCACAAATAGCTGCATATAGAATAAAGCAATTTACATTATATATACATTATATATATATATACACATTATTTATATATATATATATATATATATATATATATATATAGTTAAAAGTGATACACATCTTCATTGTTATCTTCATTTTTATTGTAAATATGAAAGGCAGATAAGGGTTTGAATGTGGTATGAGGCAGGAAGGCCACTCCTCTGGAGTCTGGAGCTTTTCATTGTTGCATCTCCAAGCTGCAATTTACCTCAATACATTTGCAATATATTGAATTTTTTTTTTTTTAAGCATGTTCTTACCTTGGCACCGATCTGGTTACCGCACTGGCCGGCCTGGATATGAACAATCTCCCTCATGATTACTTGGTGTAACGGTCTTGGATTCTCGGATATAACGGCGTGGCTGCGCTGTGCTCGCTGTAGCCGGACAAAGGCTTTATATTCCTGGATTTACTCCAGAGCGAGACTGGGTGCGCTGTGGGCGGAGCCAATACAACGTCCCGCCTACTTATCATCTGATTGGATAGAATAAGGCAAAAGCGGCAAAGATCAAGCGAAGTGGGTTATTGTTGTCATTCCTCTGTACAGCTTGCATACATTGTGACCAAATGTCGTTGGTGCAACGCATAATAATGCAATAGCCCAGGACATAGGACTACAAAAGTGCAGAGACATCACACTGTGAAATGAGTGCAAAAAAAAAAAAAAAAAAGACTATAAATACACAGGACAGTGTACATTATCTAGACTTGACAGCAGAACAGTGTGGAAGAAGAAAAAAAAAACTAGTGCAACTATTGTGTAGGGTGACAGCAATACTGAGTGTAATGAAGCAGAAAAAATAGTCTCTTAATAATAAAAGTGTCCCATAGCAGCATTATAAAGTGCATGTGTGCATTGATATTTGTATGAGAATCGTACTGGATTAGGTTTATGACTACTCCAGGTGAGTGCTGGGAGACAGCAGTGTGTTGTGTATTCTGACTCCCTCAGAGAAGAAGCTGTTGCGGAGTCTGGTGGTGGTAGCACAGATGCTCCAGTACCTTCTCTCAGATGGCAGTAGGGCGAAGAGTCCATGAGAGGGGTGGTAGAGGGTCGGCCACAATGCTGGTGGCCTTATAGATGCAGTGGTTGTTGTAAGAGGCGTCAGTGTTGGGTGATCTTCTCTGTGCAGTTCCCATAGCAGACAGTGAGACAGCTGCTCAGGACGCTCTCTATTGTCTCCATGCTGATGGTGGTGAGGATGGGGGAGGGAGGTAAGCTCTCTTCAACCTCTGTGGGATTTCTTGGCTACTAAGGTCCAGGAGAGGTCCTCTGTGATATGCATACCTAGAGCTTTTAACTCTCCACAGTTGCTCCATGTATGTGCAGTGATGAAGGGTCCACGCAGGTCTTCCTGAATTCAACAATCATCTCTTTGGTTTTATTGACATTGAGAGATAAATTGTTGTCTCTGTATCATTCTGATAGCTGCTCAAGCACCCCTACAACTACAATATCATCAGCAAACTTGAGGATGTGACTGTATTTGCAGCACATTCAGGAGTCAGCAGTGTAAACAGCAGTGAACCGAGCAAACAGCCCGGGGAGCACAGTGTGGTGGTGCTGAAGGGGATGTTGATCCTGATCCTGATGTACTTGGGTCTCCCAGTCAGAAAGTCCAGGACCCAATTGCAGAGGGAGGTGGTCAGACCCAGTAGGCTCGGTTTTCCTCTGAGTTGCTGTGGGATGGTTGTGTTAAATGCTATGAACAGCATCCTCACATAATTGTCCTTTTTGTCCAGGTGGGTCAGAGACAGGTTAATGGCAGCAGATGTGGAGTCCTCTGTTAAGGGGTTAGGACAGTAGGTGTACATGAATAGGTCCAGTGTGGTGGGAAAACTGCTCTTTATGTATTTCAAGACTAACTGCTCAAAGCATTTCATGATGGCAGGTGTGAGTGTGATAGGCCAGTAGTCATTGAGGCAGAACACAGACAATTTATTTGGCACAGCGATGATGGTGGTCATCTTGAAGCACACAGGAACAACTGCTTGGTTCAGACAAATGTCGAAGATGTCTGTAAGGATATCTGCATGCTGATCAGCACATTCCTTGAGCACCATACCAGGTATATTAACAGGACCAGCAGCTTTGCATAGGATAACTCTGGACAGACAGAGTCGATGGAAGTTCCAGCCATCCTCCCTGCTGGAATGTTGTTCTGTGCTTTGAACTGTGAGTAGAAACTGTTCAGTGCTTCTGAGAGCAAGGCATTACCATCACAGGCATTGCCCCGGGACAGGGGGGTCCTTCCAGTGCTGAGGGCTGACTTGTTGCTTGATCTGAAGACAGAGCCTCAGGTTTTCAATAGTGTGCACACTTCTGCAGTCATCCATAGCTTCTGAGTTGGTGATGGTTTAAAGGAAAGAACATCATCTATGCATTTGTTAATGTAGTCAGTCACTGATGCCGTGTATTCCTCCAAATCTGTGGTGTGGTCATATGTAGCAGCCTCTCTGGGCATGTTCCAGTCTGTGTGCTCAAAACAGTCCTGAAGTGCTGAGACGGATCCCTCAGACCAGGTTCTCACCGGTTTCAGGAGCACATGTCAGGAGTGGGCTGTATGCTGGGATCAGCATAACAGAGATGTGGTCTAAGCAGCCCACTATATGATGTTTCTGGAAATAAAATTAATTCAGTTACAATTTAAATATGAATATTTATATATATATATATATATATATAGATATATATATATATATATATATATATATATATATATATATATTGTGTAATATTCTACTTCTCATTGAATACATAGTTAATACTATTATTTTAATGGATGGATATTATTAATATGAGTGCATTTTTTCCCACAATGTTCCCCAAATTTGAGTTTTTCTATTAAAAAAAAAATATATATATATATATATATATATATATATATATATATATATATATATGCGAGTCACATAACTGTTTTTTTCTTTTATAAATTGTATGTAGTTATGCATGTTTCATTTGTTTATACAATGCATTTCTATCAACGTTGTTCCTTTTTTCTGCTATTTGTAACTTTAGAAACCAATATCTATTGCATTTTAAATAAATACTATTTAGTGCAGTAGTGTGCGTTTTTGGACTGACTTTGTGTGCCAACAAAAGATGTAAAGGTGAAATATTAAGAGCAAAAGAACAAAACTTGACACATGCTTTTATACACAATTCTTCCCGATAAAATTCAATGATCACCACATATTTCTGTACATGATATACGACTCATAAAGGTCAAATGATCCTGATTCACGTTGATACAGGCCCTCCTGCTCTTTGCATGATTTGTTGAATTTTCTGTTAAGTTCGAATAAATATACACTACAATGATATTAAAAACACGGCAATGTGCAGAGATACAGAGGACCGATTCAGCGTTTAGGATGTACAATACGCTGTGTGGAGATCCTGTGTACTGTCTGTGAAACAAATCTGTCCACAACCATTTCCTCCAGACCTCGGTCCTGTGATTCTAATCTAATCTGATCTAATCTAATCTAATCTAGTTTAATATAGAACAGCACTGTCAGAAATCCCCCCTTTCTACATTTCACCATCTGTTTTTTTTTTTTTTTTTATCTTTTACACTTTTGTAATGTATTGTGTTAGTTTATTTAATTTCCCTTTTTAAAAAAAAAAAAAAAAAAAAAAATCTCTACTCTTTTCTTTGCTAGTGCTCCTTTGTGAAGCTGCTTGGGCCAGTTTTCATTATAAAGTATAAAGTTGCCTTGGCGTGTTTTTACCACCAGGTGGCGCAGTGTGCTGTAAAACAGTGGGCGTGGTCGCGTGTTTGTTGTTTTCCGGTCACAGGGCGTGTTCAGCGTGTCTGCTGGCTGGTGTCGTGTTGCTGAGGTTTTCTCGCACGCACACACACACACACACATATTCAGCTGGAGGAGGGGATTTACTATAACTGTGAACACTGCAGTGTTTTCAGACATTCAGTGGCTGTATATTTCTGCCTGCATTCCTGCTGCTTTTCCAGCTTTTTGCTTTCGGTAAGTGCGCTATGTGCGTCACGTGATTCACGCTACAGCAGGTTGTAGATACTGAGTAACAAATCGAGATATTATATGGTTAGTTTACATGGTTAGGAGCTAGCTGTTTGACAGCACACTGTTGATTAGACTTTACACCTTTCTTTTGTAGACATGTTTTTCTTTAATGTAAATATTTTCCACAGTTCGTATACGAGCATTATTGCCCTGTTGGAAGGCAGTGGGTCTGACTGCAGTTTATTTCGTGTTATCTGCATGGCTAGGCTACGCTAACTAACCCAGCTAACCGCTTGAGGTTGGAGATTATTGAGCAGAACTGGATTTAAAGTCGGTTTTATATATGTATATAGCGCTTACTGTAGAAAAAATGATAAAGTTAGGAAGTATATTAAATCAGTTTCATGTAATTCTGCAGTGTAATGTTCGCTCTTTTCCTGGAAAATAAAGCAGGCCTTGGTTAATCCTGTCACTGCTAGCTAGCACTGTTAACGTTAGCTACCTGTAGTGGTTAGTGTGACCTGAATTACAGGAGGTGTGTAAGTGCTGTGGGTTGTGTATGATGAGGACCATTTGAATGCCTTTAGTTAGCGGTTCTACATTGCTGACAACATACAGAATGTTTCTCTGTAAATGATCTGCCATGCCAGTTTGATGGATGGATGATAATGTGGTCTGCTTTTGACTTCAGCCAAATGGAGCTGTACAAACAGGAAGTGATAGAGAGAGGAAACATGATAAAAGAGAAGTCATGGGATTTGGACCTGACTCAGTTCACTCTCCCTCGGAAATACACTGATCAGACATAACATTAATAACATTAAAACCACCTGCCTAATATTGTGTAGGTCCCCCTTGTGCTGCATAAACAGCTCTGACCCATTGAGGCTTGGACTCCACTGACCTCTGAAGGTGTGCTGTGGTATCTGGCTCCAACAGATCCTTTAAGTCCTGTAAGTTGTGAGGTGGGACCTCCAAGGATTGGACTTGTTTGTCCAGCACATCCCTGATTGGATTGAGATCTGGGGAATTTGGAGGCCAAGTCAACACCTTGAACGCTTTGTCATGTTCCTCAAACCATTCCTGAACAATTTTTCAGTGTCACAGGGAGCATTATCCTTCTGAAAGAGGCTACTGCCATACTGTTGCCATGAAGGGGTGTACTTGTTCTGCAACAATGTTTAGGTAGGTGGTACACATCCACATAAATGCCAGGACCCGAGGTTTCCCAGCAGAACATTGCCCAGAGCATCACACTGCCTCCGCTGGCTTGCCTTCTTCCCGTCCTGGTGCTATCTCTCGTTTTTCCTGCTTCCAACAACAAGTTCGAGAACTGACTGTTCAGTTGCTGCCTAATATATAACCACTTGACAGGTGCCACTGTAACCAGATAATCAATGTTGTTCACTTCACCCCTCAGTGGTTTTAATGTTATGGCTGATCGGTGTGTGACATCTGATCTCAGGTTCATAGTTTAAGCCTGCATACAAATATATATATATATATATTAGTGTGTGTGTGTTTAAAGAGTTTGTTTAAATCTGAGTGTGTTTAAATCTGAACTCTGTGCAGGTCTAGGACAGTCTGAACATGTTCTACACTTGCGGTCCCAACGAGGCCATGGTGGTCTCAGGTAAGGACATGCTGCACCTCACATAAATTTTTTTTAAAAATTTTCTGTAAGTATGTGACCTTTCACTTAGGACATGCCACACAATAATCTCACTTTATTCATTATGAATAGCTGCGTTCGAAAAACCAGAGGAACAGCTCATTTCCTGAGTCACCTGACCTAAAACCGGACTGTGAAATCCACAAAAGTAGCAGATGTTGTGAATATAGAATATGAAGACATACAGTGGGGTCCAAAAGTCTGAGAACACACCGAAAATCTGTGACTTTCTTTCATTTAAAACTAATAATAAACAGAAGCATTTAGTATTTTGAAAAATTTAGAAAAAAGAAAGAAAATGTAAAGTATTTCAAAGTATTTTGAAAAGATCTTCAATCTTCAGTAATCATGATTCTGCAGAATATATAGGCCACTATTTAAACTACTTTTTAGTTTTTCCAGGGGTTTTATCCCTTCCATTAAAGCATGTGTTCAGACAGCAGTCTGATGGAGTTGATGTAACATGGATCATCAGGCTTTACACAAACATGTGGAGGTTGTGCTGCTTGAGCGCACATCATTATTAAAGCAAAGGAAATTCATGTGAATATTTCTAGATTCTATTCTTCACTCATGTTATTCTTGATAAAATCTATTCAAAAAAGTTGTGTTAAATTAGAGAGGAGTGAACAATAGAAGTGTTTTCATGAAGGGGCCCAGACTTTTGAAATCAAGTTTGTTAAATAGTTTGCCGTGTACAATACAGAATGGTGCTGTGATTAGATTAGATTCGTTGTTTTGTAAACTAAATACATAGGAAATCAATGTAATCGGGCAGTTAAGTAATACTGGATAGGTAAGCATTTACGGCATTTAAAATCGTAGCACAGTATACTTTGTCCTTGACATAGCCTAGTTTAGGCTGTGGATGAAGAGTATTCGCTAACAAGTCTCGCACAAACTAGGCGTGACTGAAATATTCCAGGTTGTCATGTATTCGGTAAAATTTCATATAAATATTTAATAAGGATTTAAGGATGGGTAAAAATAATCAATTGTTAAACGCAATTCTTCTTGATAGACACAGGAATTTTACATGGGCTTATGCATTCAATTTTTTTTTATTATTGAAAAATATTAAAAGTGGAAAAAATTGCTGCTGAAAAATAAACAGCGAATTACATTAAACCTATAGATGAAATAATAATATTTTTAAGAAGCAAGTGGTTTTACTGAACTGAAAACTGGACTACATATTGTAGTCCATGGAAAAAAAATCTAACAAAACAAAACCAAAATCCATCAAAGTGCATAGAGTTTTCACATTGTTTTGTAATCCCATTATGGCACCCAGTAAGTGTAAACTGGAGTTGAATTTGTCTATATGTAATCTGTCAGTATGTATTAGGAATGTGTTTCACTGGGGAAACTATGATTTGTTGGGTTACACAATGTCCTATGTGTGTGGTGCTGTTTGAGTATTCTCAGTATTTCTTAGTTCTCAACATATAGAATATTTGCTATTTAGTTTATATGAACAGGTTCTTTAAAATCAAGATTTTGTGGTCACCTGAATAATTTCATACCTGTCTTAAAACGAACCACACCCATATCTTGTAGTGGTAAAAGTTTCCATAGTTCATGGTTCATGAAGATAAAGATAAAAATCATCGTAAACTGAAAAAGCAGAAACCTCCTCCTTAACTTCAGAGTCTCTGTCTCAACCTTATTTTGCATTATCAGGTAACATCTGTATTTATTTGAGTTGAACCCCAGGGGAAAAAACCAGTAATTTCATCATATAAAGCCTTCTTTTGACATACTCTTTTCTCCATCTTCCTCTGTCTAGCAGTTGCTTTAAAATCAGTGATGGATCGTGTTGCAACTGTTGCAACTAAGTTCAGCTTTTCCATTATTTCAAACTAACGCTGCCATGATTTCACAATTGATCCTACAGATGAAAGGACATTGTGACTGTATTTGTTTGATTTTTGTATAATGGACACACAGTTATAGTAATAGAGGCTGCAATTAGTGTGGGGAAAGTGATACAGATGTATGTTTCTACACTAATTTTTGAGCTGTGTGCATTATGGGATCTGATCTGTCTCTCCTCCTTCAGGCTGTTGCCGCTCTCCTCCACTTATGGTTGCAGGAGGACGAGTGTTTGTCTTCCCTTGTATTCAGCAGATTCAGAGGTACGGATTCAGTACTGTTCTGTCCACTTAAAAATACTGAACAAAAGTCTTGAATATCTTATGTTATTCAAAGAGCAAGGAAAGGTCTGAAGATACAGTGCACTTTAAAGCCTTTATACCACAGTGATCATTATCTGTAATGAGCTGTCCCTTTGTAAGCATTCCCCTGAAATATCCATCACTGTGAATGAAATGAAAATGAAAAGTACTGCAATAATGGATTAAGGAATGATCGGTGATGAAATAATACTTTTAAAATTTCAAATGATTAAAATAATTAATAATGAAATTCAATAGTGTGAGTAAACACATAACGTACCCTCAATTCAAATGAATTTTCAATCTAATTTCTATCTACCACATATGTAGCATAAAGTCAGTTACCATAGACAAGTATTCTCATGTTTCCCTGTACTGAACAAAGAAAGAAAAATTGTTGAATCAACTGAACAGGATTTCTTTTGTTTTGGAAAGGAATTCCTAGCACACAGTGCTTAGGATCGAAGGTCATAATTATCTTCTGACCCAGCCTTACAATTGATTTCCAGAGATACATGCCTTTAACATGGCAAACATTGCTTTAAAATGTGGAATTCAGCATCAGTTTTTTGTCTGAGAACAGCTAAAATATAAACAATATAAGAGTAACTCAGCTGGTTGGCTGGTGAATAATGGGAAGAGTGTCTAACGTAAACATTGCATGGGTTTGCATGGTCAGTGTTTACAGTGTGATAAACGTTATCAGTATGATTGACCATGATGATCTCAGCACCAGGAAATCCTCCAATCATGTTGTGACCTAGCTTAAAGTCTGGAGTATGTAGAATAACTTGATGGTTTTATGGCAGGAAAGGACAAAGCACTCGCCCAAGACCCAATGCCCATGTGCCTTTTGCTGTCAGTTTTTTATTTGTCATCGCCTGATGGATAAAAAGACTCAGTAGGCTGTTTATATGACAGAATATCTACAAAGAAACTTAAAAAGACTGACTTCAGTGAAGGAATAGGCGCAATACGAAATTTAAGAGTTGTCTTTTCAACAGCAGTTGAGCAAGCCATTAGTATTTTCTTGTGAAGAGGATTTAGTTTGAAAAATGAGTCATCTCTGAGCACAAATAATGTTGGGGATATAGGATTATCTTTTTCTGAAAGAGAGGACAACAGTTCTGCAGGCTGCATCGATTTCCCAAAGATGTTTGACAAGGGGACACTGCCAGAATACATGGACAAAGGCACTAATAGCATTTAAGGAACATTTGGAAAACAAACAGAAGATTTCATTTGTGATGTGCAGTGGGAGTTATATAAAATCTATGTACAAATTCATAATGAATCAACCAGTGATCAAAATGTTTAGATGAAGCAAATACATTCTTCGAATAATATCCCATTCCAGTTTCCCATCAGCTTCATACAAATCATAAGACCATACTTCCACTATCCCAAGGGGTTGAGCACTGGAGATAAACTTATTATAAAGAGTGGATACCAAACACCGGAAAATATTAGCAGGCTTAAAAAGATAGGCTAGATGGCGAATTTCTGTGGGAGTGTTCTATGGATCACCGTATGCCTGTAGTACAGCACCAAGTCTGGGAAAGAAAAAATAGGAAGAACCAGGGATGGAATAAGAGTTCTTTTGGCTGGATGCATGGTACTATTTCACTCCTCCTAACAGCTAGTGGTTTTGTGTGACACCTGGATAACGCCTTGTGTGCATGCGTACACATGCTGAGATCTTCCAACAAGGTCGCACAGTGACGTATTACATAGTATTTGCAATACTCTCATTGGGTTAGAGTTGAGACGTCAGTCATTCCCTTTCTCCATCTTGCCTGTGCACATATCAGACTACATGATGGAGCTATCTGCTTAGAATCCTGTAACCACAGTGCAGGATTCAGCAGCTAGGTCACAGAGTCCTATTTGTAGCCCCGAGATGGCCAGCAAACACTGGTTCCCACTGCTGCTTTTATTAGTTGTCAGAACACCTGAGCATGCTATTTGGTGGCTTCCTCCTCAAGCACATCTGCTGGTCTAAATGGATGATGAGGTTTGGCACCCTTACCCAGGTCACCTTTGTGGGCCTGGCCCCTTGGAATAAATATGAAAATCTAGCAGTTCAGGAGTCATTTCTGAATGCAAGAGCCCTCAGTACATGGGCTTTGCATGTTCTTATAAGTTGTTCAGGAAATAGTGGTCACCTGATCAGCTGGACCCTGTGCATTGTCCAATGTCTAGGATTTAGACTTTTCACCAATGACTGCTAAAAGACAACAAGTCCACACAGTACCCTAGGAGTCCTGCATGGGAGCTCCTCTTTGCGCTGGGGACCCTCCTTATGATCCCCTGCCTGAATGAAGTGAGTTGAAGTGGGTTTCTTCAGAACTGCCTTGCCAGCAGTCACGTCAGTTAAAAGAGTCGGGGAGTTGCATGGTCTGGCAATAAGCTTGCCTTGCTTGCATTGGTGGCCAGATGACTGTGGAGTGATCTTGTGGCTGAGTCTGGGATTTCTGCCAAGGCAGTATCACTCAACTATGTGAATCAGATTATTGACCTTGTAGCTTTCAAGGACGTTGAGTCTGTAGAGTGTTCTTTCCTTCCTGTGCCCGGTATGCGCCCTACTGTGTTATTTGGACTCGACGACAGCCATCCAGGCTAACAGTCCAGCTGTTTATTTGCTCTGGGGACAAGACATTGTTTAAGCAGAGGTTAGCGTACTGGATGATGGACGTTATCAAGCTAACCTATAGACAGTCTGGATGCCCACCCCCTATTGTGACATGCCACTTTACAAGGAGTGTCTCTTTCTCATGAGCCACTCCAGGAAAACTCTGCTGCTGCTACCTGGGCATCACCATGTACATTTTTAACCAGCTTCTACAAGGAAAACATTGCACCTCCCAGTGTTGTCAGTGAGGCGATCATCACTGAGCACTTTTCAGGGCAGTCCAAAGGTGAGACCTGTTCCTCATGATGTTGGTACACATTATCCATGCGTCTCACACTGCCCCTGGTAGTTAGGAGGGGTGAAAAAGAATGATTGTCATGCTGAAGCTGCACAGCTTAGATCTGGGAATGACTGATGCATGATGCCAGTATGTGTAGTGAATACAACATCATGCGTCACTACATGAGTCTGTTGGAAGGTCTCAGCATGCCTGTTCACGAGGAGGTATCTGGTGTTTTATCCAGGGTTCAGAGCCCCACAGTTACCCATGTAACTATTCTTTAAAGCCATAGAGAAACATGGTCCTGTCAATAAAATGGTTTGGTTGTTTTTGCTTCTGCATTTGATGGCCACAGACTTTATGTCTGAGCCTGTTACCATTAGCATGGCTTTAAATTGTCTAAATACATGAAGCCCAGCTTTTGGCTTTAAATCCAGAGTCCCCCCCCCTCACTCTCTCTCTCTCTCTCTCTCTCTCTCAGGATATCTTTGAATACTTTGACTCTTAACGTGAAGAGTGATAAGGTCTACACCAGGCATGGTGTCCCCATCTCAGTGACTGGCATTGCACAGGTCAGACGTTCGTACATTTTTGTGTGTGCACACACACACTCGCACATACATTCTCTTTCTCCCATACTAAAGTCTGTTATGTGTGGGATTTGGTATATACCTTGCAGGTGAAAATCCAGGGCCAGAATAAGGAGATGTTGGCTGCAGCCTGCCAGATGTTCTTGGGGAAATCAGAGGTTGAGATTTCCCAGATCGCCCTGGAGACACTGGAAGGCCATCAGAGAGCCATTATTGCTCATCTGACCGTGGAGGTACTGAGACTACTCACATCACACACAGTGGAAACATGAGTTAATGATATATGAAAATGGTAAAATGATCTTTGTGTTATTTTTGCAGCTGGTGCAATTATTCCACCAATTTAACAACAGCAGTTTTGTTTTATTTATTTATTTATTTATTTATATCCTTTTAAGTAAATAGTGCTTTTTAATGTGTGTATATTCCCTGATTTCCTGTAGGAGATCTATCAGGATCGTAAGAAGTTTTCAGAGCAAGTGTTCAAGGTGGCTTCTTCTGATTTGGTCAACATGGGCATTGGTGTGGTCAGCTACACGCTTAAAGATGTTCATGATGACCAGGTGATGTCCGTGTGTGACACACCCACATTCATACACTCACACCTTTTAATGTTTGCTGTAAGCTGATGCTGTCTGTGGTCTTCCTCTTTAAGGACTACCTGAACTCTCTTGGTAAAGCTCGCACAGCCCAGGTGCAGAGAGACGCCCGCATCGGAGAGGCTCAGTACAAGAGAGACGCAGTGATCCGGGTACGACCTCTCTTATACCTGTGGTGCTTTCATTTTTTTTTTCATAAAGATTTCCAAACATGAAATCTTGTGTGTGTGTTTAGGAAGCCCATGCACTGCAGGAGAAGGTTTCTGCACAATACAAGAACGAGATTGAGATGGCGAAAGCTCAGAGAGACTATGAGCTAAAAAAGGCTGTCTATGATATGGAGGTTAACACTAAGAAAGCAGAGTCTGAGATGGCCTATCAGCTTCAGGTACACATCTAAGATCAAAACCTATAACTTCTCAAACCAGACAGAAACTACCTGACTGAACTAACTGTTCAGATAGTGGATTTGTAAATCAATTTCAGAACACAGCTAGGGAGATGAGAAGTAAACATTCTTCCTTTTGGAAAATATCACTGGAGGAATTTGCTATGCTCCTGCATCAGGTGGCCAAGACAAAGCAGAGGATTGAGGAGGAGAAGATGCAGGTGCAGGTGGTGGAGCGCACTCAGCAGATCACTCTGCAGGAGCAGGAGATCACCCGCAAGGAGAAGGAGCTGGAGGCCAAAGTCAAGAAGCCAGCCGAGGCGGAGAGATACAGGCTAGAGAAACTCGCTGAGGCCGAAAGGTTAGCAAAGCTTTAAAAAGAAATCAACATGGCTATGTTTTTCACTGAACCTCTCTGTATTGTTATGGCCCAGACCTTCAACCGACGTGTAGGACAACTAAACGCATAAGTCACGCCTTCTTTCTCTTTCACCTGACAGGCTGCAGCTGATCATGGAGGCTGAAGCTGAGGCTGAAGCTATTAGAGTAAGTGTTTACTTTTTCTTTTCATGATATTTTATTGTCCATGCAGTATAGTCTCAAGACACTAAGATTCTACATATGTTGTTTTCAAAATTTCTAACCTCTCTCGCTGTCTCTTAGATGAAGGGTGAGGCAGAAGCGTTTGCCCTGGAGGCTAAGGGCCGCGCTGACGCTGAGCAGATGGCCAAGAAGGCTGACGCTTTCAAACAGTACAAGGAGGGAGCCATGGTGGACATGCTGCTGGAGAAACTGCCCCTGGTCAGCCAGCACGTCCATCTTACCTATTAAATTCTGTCTGATTCTTCTAGTACAGGATTAACAACTGGAGGAATTCCTAAACATGTGATGTGTTCTTTCTTCAAGATGGCAGAAGAGATCAGCAAGCCCCTCTCAGCAGCTCAGAAAGTCACCATGGTGTCCAGCGGAGGATCAGAGGTAGGAGCAGCCAAGCTGACAGGAGAGGTCCTGGACATCATGATCCGCCTGCCTCAGACTGTGGAGAAACTGACTGGAGTCAACATCTCTCAGGTGAACATGCGCGCGCGCGCACACACACACACACAGTCATTCTTAATCAGAAATGCTTCTATGTATACAGTCAGATCCATAAATATTGGGACATCGACACAATTCTAACATTTTTGGCTCTATACACCACCACAATGGATTTCAAATGAAAC
>CM075003.1:23228616-23255573 GCA_037576675.1 Pangasius sanitwongsei
TGTGGTGGTGTATAGAGCCAAAAATGTTAGAATTGTGTCGATGTCCCAATATTTATGGACCTGACTGTATATACATAGATGCACTAAGGCCTGGCTATATTACAACTCATCAGTGACTTATCATTACTATACTATCTTATCATGAAACCATTAGGATTGAGCCTTATAGTATGCAGTCTTGTCAAATAGGTATAAATGAAGGAGTAAGGCTGTTACACATGCACACAAGAGCACACACACTGAAAGACAGAATTTGTGTAATTTCTACCTCAACTGGATGATGTGCTTAGTCTAGTTACTTCTAGTATTTCCTTCTAGTAAGGCATTTTGTTAAAATATATATATATATGGCTGCAATAAGCCGTTCTAAAGCCTCAACTTGTGCTTCTTAGATGTTTTTTTTTTCAACCTCTGAAAATGCTGTTGTTCCCTTCATAAATGTAATTTCAGACCATTTGTTATGAGCCAGTAAGAGGATGTCTGTGGCAAAAAATGAACTTTATTTGGTATTTTGTGTGCGACACAGTGCGCAGCAGGTAATGTACCATTTAAAATAATTTTAGAGTAGGAGATTAAAATGGTTCATGTTCTGGACCTGATTCAATTGCAGAGAATAAGTGTGCAGTGCACACAGACAGTGTGAATCTAACGCTGCTTATTTACACAGTGCAGTTCAGCTCCTCTGTATGTTTGTACAGTAGGTAGAGATGCTCTTTAACTTTGGTTGATGAAGGACAAATACTAAAACTGTGTGTTCTGTGTTAACAGGCTTCCTCCACCCGCATGGGCTAAACAAGAACGTGGATAAGTGAGAAGAATCTGTTCACTAATGGATGCTGTGGTCACTCCTCCTCCTGTTTGTGTGTACACTTGCATGTTCTAAATGTTCTAACTCCTGGAGCCTTATGATAGCTGTAGGCATTTTTGTGAGAGATTTATTACCCTTTATCTTTTTTATGTCTGTTTTTATTTGTCAGCATTTCATTTTGTATGGAAAATTTCCCCCCAAGCTCCAGCTGAGTTATTCAGGTAATTACTGTTAGTTGTGTAAAAGAGTGCACCATTACTATAGAATTGCTGCTTTCATTTTGAAGTCTGTGTATAATAAGCATGCTCCTACTAACAGTTGTAAAATCCCAAAGTGCATTTAACCAGTGTAATCCTCACATATTAACTGTCTAACTGTTACTGAAGCTCCTGTCTGTGTGCATACTACTAATGGCTTTGCAAACCTCAATACTTGTTTAAGTAGTATTCAGTAACAATCCTTTTTGTTATATAAGCATATTGAAGGTTGTGAAATCTTTTATTTTAGACAAGGTAAGGACAGATGGCATAGGATATGCATGTAAAATAACTGCTCACAATTAAATCACAGCTGTGAGATTTTTATACTTTGCCCTCAGTGAAATGGAAATGTGTTAAACATGTGTTGAGATTTGTACAGCCTGATGTGTGAATGATGTGCTGAAACCAGTGTAATTGCTCATCCTGCCTTTAGACTGCCCTCTTTTACTGTTACTGCTTTATTGTTCACTACTGTTCACTGTCCACTAGGTAGGGAATGTTTCATTTTTAAATTTATAATATCACTGACCAAATCTGCACTTAATGATAGGAAAGGAACACAGCTGAATGAGATCTGCAGAAATCTTGCAGAGAGCGGTGGAAGGAAATGTAACAGAGGAGAGAAATGAAGTGGGTTAAAGTTGGCCACATCTAAGCGAAGTCTGTTAAATGTAGGTCAAGTACTGAGCGGGAAATTTTACTCAATCGACCATAACCTCAAAAATAGTTTGTTAGTATAGAGAGAAAGAGATGTGAAGGGGACACAATTTCTGTCTTTAGTCTAAGTTGAAGTGTAATTTGCTAGCTATTAATGCCAGATTCATCTGCAGTGTCTGCCTTCAGTTACCACCAAGTGCCTAAATACAGATTTTATTCACATTCACGCACTGATTCAATTTAACATCTGGATAGCATGCATGCATTTTAGACCACATCTGTACAGAACTAGTTTGCTCTTTTATTGCAATACTGCCACTCTCACTTTAGTGTTTTCTGTCAAATAATTATTGCATTTCTGTTATTTATATGTTATCCTATCCCATACTAAACTCTTCTAATTATGTCATGTCAGCACTGTATTGTGGAATACAAGACAATATATAGGAAAGCAAATCAATGATTGTTCAAGTTATTTCAAAATAAACTAAATTCAGTAACGATTGTGTTATTTGTAAGTATAAACTGCATTGTACGTTTTTTTGTCTGAAATGGTTACTTTATTAAAACTACAAAAAAATAGACAACAGCCAACAACATTTAACACAGTCAGCAAAGCTCCGAGAAACAGACCCATTCAGTCCCATTCACAACAATGATACCAAATATCAGTAAAGAACATTATGTCCCATTGACTATTTACATATCCTCATATCCCTTTACATTAAAGAAACAGGAGCACGAGGCATAGCTGAAAAACTCTGCCTGAAATCTGAATTATAAAAATACAAGTTTTAGTTCAGGATTACAGTGTATCAAAAAGGTTAAAGGACATTTGACATGGCAACATAACCATTTGTGAATCACATTCTTTCCTGCTGAATGTTACAGTATGTAGGGTTAAGCTAGTGGCTTTATAATCCTCAAAACCCCACCACTCATACATGCATAAACATCTGTAGGTTATACAACCTACAAGTCTGTCTGATATAAAATGAATTCACTGCTGAAGTGCCACCAGAGAATTATTAAAAAAAAAAAAATGGGGAAAAACTGAAACCAGCATTCTGATCTACGTTTGTACTCATTCACACTGAAAATGAACAAAAAGGTCTGTAACGGCTCTGCTGTCGCCGATTGTAACAATTGACAACACAGTTGACAGTAAAGTGCAAATAAAGCCTCTTGTAGGGTTGGATAACAATCACTGCGTAACAGTCCTCAATCTTTCACTTACTGATAAACATATTTACGCTTCACTCTTCCTCCAAAATCGAATTGGAAATCGTTTATATCTTTATTGACGATATGAAGCACTTCATAGCAAGGTTTCAGAGATCAGGTCACAGTAAGTCCCTGCTGAATTCACATCTAAGTTACTGGACCTTCACTATCACTGGCAGTAGTGGGAGGTACGTTATTTCCTATTATTAACCAGTCAATGGTAGTACAGTAGAGAAGGGTGGAGTCAATGACTGTATATAAGGTGGAGAACAAGGTTCCACTGATTCCCACTGTGTTGTTTTGAAGCCAATATTTAGCTAAATTGAAAATTGCCCAGTTGTCCATGTTTGTGCAGCAGAGTTAGGAGGTGGGGAGGAGTGTTCACCCCCCATCCACAATGAATGTAAGAACACCATTCAAAATCTCAAGGACAACTGAAAAACAAGTTATTAACACAGTGTGTAAAACTACCAATACTTATTATTTTTATTAGCTTATTACAAGATGTTGATTTCAATTCAATTACTGAAAATGTCACACTTCTCATCTTTGCAAGTTGTTTTAGGAAAACGAATTTGGTAAGCATCAAAAACTGTAATGAACGTCCTCTTGAAGAACATTAAGAACAGGTGATTGCAGAATTAGATGAGGCTTTGCTAGATCAATGCTCAAAGTTATTAACAGTCAAATAATGGACAAGCTCTCTGCTGTTATCTCTATCAGTTCTAGCATGTCAGATACATATCATCCAATAACTTCTATAAAACACATTCCTCCTTAAAAACCATCTTGAGATAGAGACTAATGCCGAGTGAAATCTTAGGACTACACACGCAACCTGGGCTTTTCAGTTTGTGTAGTCAGGGCAAGATGAAGCTTCATGAAGCGGTGAAGCTTTCCAGCCAACTCTGTTGAAAAATGGTCATTTCTCAAGAGCCTTGTGGTCAAAAAGCACAACACAGTAAAAGTGTCTTAGATACAGCACTGCCTGTGTAAAATTTGGACCAATAAAGCCAAGAAAAAATCAACAGCAGATGTAAGCCAGGTCAAATAAGGAATTCTGGAAAGTCTTTTCGATTTTGATCATAGCCTAGACTTTAAAATAAATAATACACCCTCAATGTCCATTTTATTAGGAAAGCCTGGACATTCATGCAATTATCCAATCAGCCAATCATATTACAGCAGCCCAGTCCATAAAACCCATGCTGCTCCAGCTCAAAAGCTTCAGTATATGTTCACATCAAATGCTGCCTGTTTTCCTTTTTCAGTATTCCAGTTTGGGTGAGTCTGTGCCCACTGTAGCCTCAGATTCCTGTTTTTAGCTGATAGAAGTGGAACCCTGTGGTCTTTTGGTGTCGTACACATCCACCTCAAGTTTTGATGTGTTGTGTTGTGAAATGCTTTTCTGCTCACCATGGTTGTAAAGAATGGTTATTTGAGTTAGCGTAGCCTACCTGTCAGCTTGATTCTCGTCTGACCTCTCTCATCAACAAGCCATTCCCACCCACAGAACCGCCTCTCAATTAATGTTTTTATTTTGGTTTGTTTCTTGCAACGTTCTGTGTAAGCTCTATAGACTGCTGTGCATGAAAATCCCAGGAAATCCGCAGCTTATGATACACTCAAACCAGCCCGTCTGGCACCAACAGCCATGCCAGAGTCGAAGCCACAGTGATCACATTTTAATGGTGATGTGAACTGAAGCTCTTGACCTGTATCTGCAAGATTTTATGAATTACGATGCTGCCCCATGATTGGCTGACTGGATAATTTGGCAGGAGCGTATGTGAATAGAGATATCCTTCTGTATGTTGTTAGAGCCTATAATGCTATTAGTGGTACCACAGTGTTGTTGCTTTTATAGGTAACTGATATAATGATGTCTGTAAAATCTAAAAGATTAGTGTGCTTCAACTGAACAATGACAGGGTTTCTGAATGAGGCTTTGAGATATAATTGTGCTTGTACGTGCTCAGAATACAGATTACGTGAAACAACCTGCCAACTAGACCCATTTTTGAAGCAATCCCTGCATGATCACCAATGCCATCATTACACAAACATCGATACGGACCTCGACCTGACCTTCTCCACACATGCTACGAAGCTACCAAACATAATATCACTACCTATAAGGATGTGAGTGGGGTTCAAAATCACGGCCAGCCGCTGGAGGGCATCAGAGAGATTTTGCTGTCCATCGTATATACAGTCATTGGGAGGAGCCCCATCCGGCACTGTATTCTATACGGTTACAGCACTTTAAATTATTTATGTTAATTCTGAAAGAGGAATTGACTTGTGACTTGATTAACTTGGCAACATTGGAAAATGCTACTTATTTTTCATGTTTACATAATTATTCAGTTGCTCAGTAATTCATAACAGACATTAATTGGTAGTGAAAGGCTAAAACTGTTGAGGAGGCTGCAAGTTTGGAGAATGTGTCAAAATGGTTATGGAGCACCATGTCTTTGATTTTATGATGTGAAAATAACACCTCAAAAATAAGCATGTAATTATACTAAAAACAGAAAATCCCTCAACCAGTCTTAAGTATGTATACTGCTTATTGAGTTATTCAGAGAGAAGTGCTGTAGCCTTGTGCTTCAGATTTAGCAATTACAAATCAACCACTGAACCCAGAAAAAAGGCTCAAGATCGGAATGAAGAACCCTCATACCCAGCGTGAATACTGAGATTAGACAGAATTCACTCCTAACTACCAGTCACCTCTGCTAAAATGATTCTTTGTTGTGCTATGTTTAAGTACATTTTATTTGCTGGGATCACAAAGGTTATGCATGTAATAATATAAACTATTTCATTCACAGTCTATATAGTTTTCAGCAATAGAAAAGCCCTCCACCTTTTAGTGTAAAATGGTTATCAGTGAGAGATTTAAGATAAACTGCAGATTCGTGATTAGTTTCAGGACTACAGATTAACTAACATTAGGTTTAGGGTGTAGGGATTAGGGTTCTAGGCCTGAAGCAGGTCAAGCACGAGAACCGAACCAGCAGCATCTCTCAGCCCCGACCTGCCAAAGGTAAATTATGCAAATTTACATAAGAGTGCTTAGCTCCGCCTACTTCTACACCAACTATCACCTTCACCAGCTTGTGCAGGCTACACAAACACCTCTTGTCTGCGTGAAGGAGAGATTCGCTTGTCTCATGCATCCATCTCTTTACACCATGTTCATGGCATCCTCGGTGAGGAAAGAGTGAATCTGTGTGAAAGAGGGCCTGAGTTTACAGTCTCTGTTCCAGCAGCTCAGCATCAGCTCGTACAGGCCCTGGGGACACACCGCCGGCCGATTCAGATATACCTAATACAGACAGAGAGAGAGAGAGAGAGAGAGAGAGAGAGAGAGAGATGGATTTTTTTTAGGTTAATTTGGGCTCTGATGTGGGTTAGTGAGTTGTTTGTTTAAATTTATTTGTGTGTGTGTGTGTATTTATACCTGTCTTCCTTGGTCTCTAAAGAACTCCCCCGCATTGTCGATGACCTGTTCATCAGTCATGTGACCATAGGGCTGCTCCTGACACACACTCAGCATCTCCCACAGAGTCACCCCAAATGCCCACACGTCACTGGCTGTAGTGAACTTTCCCTGATAATAATAATAATAATAATAATAATAATAATAATAATAACAATAACTAAACTCAATAAATAAATTAAAATAACTCAGCAGAATTAAAAATGTTCAAAATATAAATGAGCAAATACAGTAGATTAGCAAATGAGACATCATCTCATGTCATCAAACACTCCCATGATAAGAATAAACAGTAATGAAATTTCCGTACAAAATTGCTAATGATTTATAATGCACACAGCATTAAAACACACCCACACTCACACTCACCATGAGAATACACTCCCAGGCCATCCATCGAATAGGAAGCACAGCCCTCCCCTGGATCCTGTAGTAATCTCCGGCATACAGGTTTCGGCTCATGCCAAAGTCGGCGATCTTAATGTGCCTCTCTCCCGTTCGGTCATCTCCTTCCCCTCGTTCTCCTCCAACCAGGCAGTTGCGCGTGGCCAAGTCCCGGTGCACAAAGTTAAGCGATGCCAGGAACTTCATCCCAGATGCGATCTGACTCGCCATGGAAATTAGCGCAGGATAGCTGAAGCACAGAACATATAGGACATTTAGTCCAGATCTTAGAAGTTTTGATGCAACTTACTCTTCTTCACATTCTAAACAATGCATTAAAAAAAATCCAAAACACAGATTACTGATAAATCAGTGGTTGTACCTGATGGTTGGCATGTTGTGCAGCGGCCCGGTCTTGTCCAGTAAGACTCGCTGGGAGAGGTACTGGTTAAGATCACCGCTCTCCATGTATTCAGTAACCATGCACAGAGGGTCACTGCTCACACACACACCCAGCAACCGGATTATGTTAGGATCTTTCAGACGAGACAAGATCTTCACCTCTTTCAGGAAGTCGTTCCTGCAGAATAGCAGTTGCGTGTCACGTACAGATCAATGGAGTAATTTTGTGCTGGAAGATAGGATGATTGAAAAAACAGGTGTGCCTTACCTGGCGTTTTTCGAGGCATCAGGCCGCAGAATCTTCACAGCTACCAACAGAGGGCGTCCTTTCCTCACATTGAAAGGGAACTCGAGATTTGGGAGGTCCTGAGGGTTTTCAATCTCACACAAATGAACCTAAGATGAGGTATGTGGACATACTGCTGTTAAGAGACATCAAGCTGCTGAGAGGCACTTCAGTATAAATGATGAATGATAATGTTGGATACATTATATATCACAAAATGCTGACTGACTCACTCAGTTACTCAGTAACAAGTAGCTTATTTGACATTAAATAGCAACCATTGTTAGCATTTTAAATGTTACAGCAGAACACTGATGGCTCTTTGATGACCGTATTGCTTCTGTACTGCACTCATGTATACACTACCTCTCCAAACTGTCCTTCTCCAAGCTTCTCTTTGAACAGGAGCCGTTCCCGCTGCAGCTCAGGAAGGGGCGGGCACTCTGTGGGTGAGGCCGAGAGGGCAGGAACCGCGTATGTGTTGTTCCCACTTACACCCTGCAGGCTGATGATGTCTGCTTCTGCATAATGAGGCACACTGGGCCCGCCCCCTGTGGCTTCTGCATAATAAGCTCCCAGGAGAGGAGGCGGGGCTCCAGGGTATGGGGGCGGGCCTTCCTGAACAGGCAGGGCTTTATCATCCATATCTAAACTGCATGCTGTAGAGGAGATATTCAGAGAGGCAGGATGATGGAGAGAAAAAGATAACATACGGTGTGAACTGAAACTCGATTTGACTTGAACTAGTACTAAATAAAATTATTTAAATCAACAGATTGTTAATATTAGATAATTATTTAAATGTTGCTCATGAACATTCAATGAACATTCTCACAGACCACTATACAGTAGTGATTAGATAAGTTACATGCTGCTGGAGGTTACGACTGTTTCTGGGATTAGGGGATGAGAACATGGTGCACTGTGTATTAATTCGTCAATATACAGAAACATGAGGCTTTTACAGACACACCTGGGATCTTCACATTCTTTCTTTCACAGAGAACTGAAGAATGAAATGTTTCACTCAATCAGTTTCTTTCCCTGAGAACACTTTAACTGTGCTATATCCTACTGGATCTCGCTCACTCGCTCCCATCGTAACCCTGTCTGTTTCTCTCTTTAACCGTTACTCTGTGAGGCAGAGACATGCCTCGCTCTTACCCTGGGGCAGGTTTTGGGGTTTAACAGACTCTCTGGAGCAGTTTGGAAGCCTGCTGGGGCCATGTCTCAGGTCAGACAGAAGAAGGTGATAGGCTGGGTTGTTTAACAGCATGGCTGGTCAGACACACACATACACGTTCACAGAGCACAGTACAATACCACAATGCATGACACACAAAATACAGTGCAACACAAAAACAAAGCAACAAACAAACAAAGATTTAGCACAACATACAAGCAACAAAAAATAAACACAAAAAAGGTGATAGTTAGGGGAGATGGGAGGCAGATAAGGACATAACTGTCACAGATCAAATGCAGGACCAAGACAACAAAGCAGGCAGGGTTACTGTTATTCATACTGCAGGCAGTTAATCAACATTTCATCAGTATGTTGAGTCAACACACATACAGTTATTCATAATGATCCCAGTACACTGAATATTCAGTATGTGGCATGCCTTTCTGTGTGTGTGTGGACAGATCTAATGAGAATAGTGAACAGAGTGATGCTTTAAGCCCTCCATCTTTCCAGCAAAGACAGTGAGTCTTTGTATCTGGTTAGTGAAGTGTCCTTAAGTACATTTTCTGATGTTGCTTTGGAAACGTTCACTTCTCTCTCTCTCTCTCTCTCTCTCTCTCTCTCTCTCTCTGATTTGGTCTCCTTTATACTAAAATAAATAAGAGCCACTGCTTTTTGTAATCACACTAAATGAATCTAGGCTATGAGTTTATGTTGTGCATACAGCTGCTCCCATGTGCAAATTTAAACCCAGAATAGGTTTCCATGTTAGTGACAATGAACATTTTTCACCACCTGAAAGAGTGCAATATGATGTCCCACAAAGTTCTGATCTAGACCTTGTATTGTTTTACGTGTATATATAGCCCCTTGGACATGAGGTTTGCAAGTTCCAAGCTAGATTTAACAGCACAGCTATGCAAAATGCTTGGATGAACAGAAACATCCTTCTCCTAAATTCTGATAATACATGTGTGCTGATGTTGGGTTTCTGTGTCTGCCTACAATAAGACTGCTGATTTCACCCTTGATCTCAATTGCTATTCTGTGACGCCAAAAGCTACAATGGTTCAACTCTTGATGCCGGGCTATAATTTAATTCATATACAAGTAACATATCTAAAAGTGCATATTATTTTTTTGAAAACAGCTAGGTTAACACTACAGCATGCTGAGAAATTAGTAAATTCTATCATAATTCTAAGATTTGGCTGCTCTTCTGCATCCCACATCCTCAAGAAATGAAAGACAGTACACATCACCTTACTATTAAACAGCTGGCTGTCCACATTTTTTTGACTACAAATTTTCTGCTTATGACGCTGCAAGCTCTAAATTATTTAACGCTGGGCATACTTTGCTGAGCTCCTGAAATAATATAACCCATCCTGGGCACTAGAGGAAGAGGATTTTCTATGTTGCCTCTAAACTCAGTAACAGTCAACATCAGGAACACTAGCTCTATATGTGTTTTTAAATCTTTGTATCTTATTAAATGATTTGCAAATCATTGTAATTGATTAAATAATTGTCATAGATTTATAGTTCATAAATAATTATAAATAACTATAGATAGTTTCATTAATATGCTTTACACTATAAATACTTTGTTTAATCAATTATGTGTAAGAACCTTTATGATTTTTACACTCTGAAGAAAAAAGCAATATATAAGGGGTAAATGTTCTTTTTCTTCATATTATTATTATTATCATCATCATCATCATCATCATCAATACGCATTTGTAGTTGTGGTGTTTCACCTGTGCTGTCCCGCTGCTCTCGAGGGCGTACCACAGTGGTGGGCTCCTGGTACTCTCCATCTCTGTCCGTGTCATCAGGGAAAGTGTGTATGCGCTGGTAACGACTGGAGTATGTGTGTGTGTTTGTGTTATTGATCACCACATTCTCCGAAGGAACTGAGAGGTGAACTCGCAGCTCGTCGCTGGAGAGGCTACCCTGGGCCTGGACACACGCAGACACAGATTTAAAACAATTTTTGAACAACAGAATAATATTACATTTTGAATAGCACCTCTCTCAAGCATAACAGAAATATACAAACTGCTAGTGCAGAGCACGTCACCTTGCCGAGCAGCTTCTTCCAGTACTGCCTCCATAAAATACCAACTATGACAGCCAATAGCAGCAGTATTATGCCCACTAGGCAGCCAATCAGGATAGCAGTGTTGCTGCTGTCATCCTTAGCAACAGGTAGTCCTGCCCTTGGGGTGATAGCAGCAAATTCATCACCAGCATCACCTTTTAAAAAATGGAGAAAAAAGCATACATATTTATAAGTGCCTGCATTTATTTGCATTTAAAAAGCTTTTTAAAACACCGTTTCACGCAGGGGCGTTTACACTACTCCATCACAAAGGCATTATGAATGAACTCAGAGTATTTGCACAGTGAGGCAATCAAAGCATTACCTTTTCTTATCACCCCTGTGTGCTGATTCAAACAGGCAGCAATTAGCTTTGGATGACCACGGTGCTTTCCGGGGTCAAATAAACACAGCCACCCGTGTGTATGCATGTCTTTATACATTTGTATGTGAGACAGATTTTACAGAATTCCAATGCAAAGAGAATATCACTAACATAACACATCCAGGGAGTATGACAGTGGTTTTACAGACGCATTAAAAGAACAAAATACTTCACACTCAGAAGAGCTGTTGCAGTGCTTTAAGAGCCAAACCACATGAGAACAGTAGATGCTAAAAGTCCCTAGCCAACCACAGTTATATACACAGCCTTATCAGCACACAGTTCGCCTCTCCCCTCATTTCACCTTCAGCCTCTTCTGTTTCTGCCTTCCTCTCTTTTTCAACAATAACCTAGTTGGCTTTAGGTATGTGGAAAAGACAACAGAGAGAAAGAGGGTATATGAGGCTGCAAGACAGAGAGGTGAAGGAAAGGCTGGGCATTCAGCCACCCAGCAGACGCTTGTAGTCTCTCAACTCAATCAGCTCTCTGACCCTCAGCAAATTTCGAGGAGGAGAACAATGAGGTGGTGGGTTGCACTTGTTTGAATCATGACTGAGTGCAACTCCGCAGTACTCTCAACTTTCCTCTTCTCATCAGATGTTACACTGCATGCATGGCTATTCAAGTCACACAGGGCACAACTGGGGTGTCATGCAGGAGAAGAGTGGAGCATTCATTTCTGTGCTTTCTCAACAAAAATTCACATGGCTAACAATAACCAGCAACCAGCTTATACTAAGTTAGCTTTAATGCTTAAAATTTATAATTCTGTAAACAGGGAGATAAAAGAATAAGAAAAAGTAAGAAAATCATAACTGTCTGCTTGTTCTTTATCAAGATAGGCTGCACTGACTGATGAAAATAACGTAGTAGAAAGCCAATTCCCCTATATTGCGTCAAAAACTGAGGAAGAGCTACAGATACAACAAAGCAGCATTTCTGGCCTGTAGAAGCAGCACAAGCCATTTTACTAACATTATAAATTTATCACTTGTATTAACAGAATACACCAACATCTTGTGCACGACTTTACAGCTCAAGAAATTTATTTTGTATTGATTTAGCCTTTAAAAACTTGAGTACTGCATTGTGGGTCTGTGTATGGACTTCATTAATCTCTCTCTCACACACACACACACACACACACACACACACACACACACACACACACAGTATTAAGACTCTAGTATTAGAACCCTGACTCACCCGTTTGGCGCCTGCTGGAGTTGGTAGTGCTGGGAAAGATGGAAGAGGTCAGTGAGGGCGAGGTGAGGAGAGGAGAACGAGGAGAGAGGGAGGGAGGAGGGGTCGCTACAGATGGTAATGGTGAGCCACTATCAAACGGCTCTGAGAGAGAGAGAAAGAGAAAGAGAGGGAGAGAGACAGAGAGAAAGAGAGGGAGAAAGACAATATAATTACTGTGAATTCATACGAAATTAGAAATTAGTTTATGTACCATATCATGTGTGGAATTAAGTTTGTGTGTGTGTGTGTGTGTGTGTGTGTGTGTATACCTAAGTGCCGAGTGACAATTTGGCCGCATGGTGTATGTGTGCGTGATTGGTATGTACTGTATGAGAGTGTGCACATGTGAGTGTATGCGAGTTGTGTGTGGCATGCTTGTGGTGTGTAAAATATGTGAGACAGCATTGTGGTGTGTGTACCAGAGTAAAAGCTGATCTCGCTGATAAGCAGCCAGCGGTCAGAGAAGGTGAAGTGGCAGCGGAGGATGTGCGCAGGCCGGCCACCCAGAGGCAGCGTGACTGTGCGTGAGGAGGGGTCACGCAGGTCACTCAGGGGCACGTGCACGCTCAGAGCCGGCTCACTCCACGGGCTCAGCAAGCTCGCCTTAAACTCGCACAACACCTCGGAGAACACACGCACGCCCTGTGTGTGCCTGTTATTGCTGTGCACCTGCCAAACGCATACAAACAGACACATACATGGATTAGTGCACTGCACATAAACCAGCAGGCAACAGCAGTGCACTGTAGAGTGCATCTTAAGAGAACACAAATACTGAGCATTATGACAGACTGCTGTTAAACATGATTAAACTTGATCCATTTGTTAAAGTCCTGAGTTCTCGAATTGCACTTGGGAGTGTCAGAGCAAATTTTATGACCACAGAAACAACAATGGAATTCCAGTAATTGAGAAAATGGAGTAGACAAAAGAGGGAAACAGTGGAGGAATTGAGGTGATTGAGAAGACACAAGGGAGAGAGCTGATGAGATGACGACAGCAGTGAAAAATCAAAACCAGATTACTCACACCTCTGCCTAGAAGTGAGAGGAAAAAGAGAAAGAGTGAGAAGAGGCATGAGGAAAGAAAGGGCAAACAGACAACTAGTGTGACAGGTTAGTTATTAACCCTACCCTGCGAGGTCAATTTAACTAAACACACATATATACACAAAGGGAGCGCTCATTACAAAATAAACTGATCAAATAACTGTGAGCTGTTGGGTGGTTAAAGTTAACAGGTTCTGTCAGGATGCCTTCTAAGTCACCACACACTTCCCCTGGGCCCTGCAGCAAGCATTCTAAGCTGTTAGTTTAAGAGAGGAGTTCCAACAGATAAAAACCTTTTTAATGTTTTCTGTATGAGGGGCAGAAAAACACATTAAAAGCCATTTGTATCCCCTGAAGACAAAGTGAAGTGGGAATTCTTAGGGCTAAACTCAGGAATCTGCTGGGAGGGAGCTATAAATCTCTGGGAAAAAAAAACAAAAACAAACAAATAACTGAGCGGGTCTCTCATGCTTTGTCAGGCTGTTGGGCAATATCCTGAGTTCAAATGAAATAATCCTAGAGGCTCCAGGGAATGTGGCTGTGCATAGGTCATAAGAGGAAACAAAGCTAAGAGAGCTGAAGGAGAAAAAAATGGAAAGATAGAACAGTATCATTGGAATTGTGAGGATTGTGTGAATGGAATACTTACTGGCCAAAGAAATTGGCCAGTTTTGGTGCAGTCCCAGATTGCCTGACAAGAGTGGAACCTGATATGGCTTTTGCTGTTGCAGCCTCAAGGTTCGGCATGTTGTGCATTCGTCTCTCTGTACACCCTACAGACTGCTCTGCATGAAAATCCCAGGAGATCAGCAGTTTCTGGCATCACTGTCCATGCCATGGCCAATGTCAATGATTCACTGTTTGATAACTGAAGCTCTTGACTTGTATCTGAATGATTTTATGCATTGTGCTGCTGCCACATGATTGGCTGATTTAGATAATTGCATGAATGAGCAGGTGTACAGTTGTACTAAAAAAGTGGCTGGTGAGTGTAAGTGAGCAGTAGGAATGTAAGGAATGTACTTTTAAGGACATCATCAAAACAAACACAAGACTGTATACAACTCAGATATCAAATAAAAATGACAGCTCTGTGAGCAAGTGTACACATATATAACGTATATGAGAGACGAACCCCCCACTGATCATGTCAAATGTAATACAGCCTTTACAGAGAGGTCCATATTGTGGGTCTGCGGAAGAAATGATCACACGCAGAGCTGAGCTAGAGCTAACTGGAGTTGCAATAAATTGTTGTCTGTATTGTATTTTAGGAGCTACACATTTAATTCCATTCAATTCAATTTTATTTGTATAGCGCTTTTAACAATGGACATTGTCACAAAGCAGCTTTACAGAAATAAATGGATTCACAAAAAATATATTGTAAATATGTGAATTTATCCCTGTGAAATTATCCCTAACCACAATAGTTCCAATCATGAACAAAATCATTGACACCAATCCACATCTCATTAAACCTGTGCACACACACGTTCTCACCTGCATGGTGTGAAAGAGGCGTGGTTTCTCAAAGTGGAACTCTATGTCGACGGTGGGTTTGCCCAGCGCTTCTCGGCTCCAGCCAACATAGTCGTAACCCGGCCAAACCCGTAGCTCTTTACTTTCCACAAAGTCATCCCCTCCTAACACCCCATCACATAGCTGACCCAAACCTCCAAACAACACCCTGCGGAGAGGGAGAGAGAGAGAGAGAAACCAAGAATGAATTTGAAGGCCAAACTTATACACAACCAAAGGGAACTGAGTGCACACAGCCTTGACACAAAACATGGGCAATTCCCATGGACACATCATCCAGCAAGTTAAACACATACACACACAGCTGCAGCAGTTACATCTGGCCTGGGTAAAAAAAAAAAAAAAAAAAAAAAAAAGTCCTTAGCTCAGCTAATGCAAACATCTCAAGCCCATTAAAAACACATCTGGGAGTGCTTACACCCCACAAGTACCAGCTCTGACACACACAGAACCTGACAGTCGGTGATGACAGTGGGTGAGGAAGCTGTATTTAAAGAGGCTCACATTTATCATGAGGTATGAAGCCACACAGGATGAGGGAGGAAGGAAAACTGAACATTAGGCCAGCCTCTATTATATCAGTGAGAGTGAGGATAGTAAATAAAACTGCATACGGTCATTTGGGTAAGCATTTCAGAGCTGGATTTTTATTTCTACTCGTCGAACACTGTGCCTCAGGTAGTATGCACTAGATGTGCAAAATAATATGATAAAATTTGTTGTAACACAGGATCTTGAAATGAATTGCAGCACCTTTGCAGCAGAAAAATAATGCTGCTGTTTGAAGTCACCTCATCCATCACTACCTCATTTGTGTGTGTGTGTGTGTGTGTGTGTGTGTGTGTGTGTGTGTGTGTGTCTTACCCTGCTTCCACTCTGCCGTCATAGATGGAGTCATTGAGATAAACAGGGGAGCCGGAAAGGTACATAATGTGACCCATTGGTGCAGTATAGGCCTTCAGTCCATCTAACCAAGAGAACATTACACACACACAAACACACCAGTGAGCATCAAAAACACAAGTACACACTATGCATGTGCCTTCTGTATAATTTTAATATTCGAATATCTGCAAGTTAATGAACAGATATACCACTAACCACAAATAAACAAAAATTTTAAACACACAGCAAAAGTTTTACTGAATGTCAGATCAATATTTCAGCCTGTATCCCTACTGTAGCAGCACACGCTCTGACAGAGGTACCTTATTTGTGTACCTTTTAGCTATAGTCCGCTCTCTCTCTTTTATCCCATGAACTACATATCTGAAAACCCGCTTTCATTCTCATGAGAGTAAAAATTGACAACTCTCAAGACCTTTTTGCTCTAAATTGCATACCACAACAGTGCTGCTCTCTCAGCATCAAAATACTGCCAGATGTGGCTTTCCTTTCCATATTTTCTCCCTGACTTAATGTGGACTTCGAATACCTGAATGGTGATTTCAGTATTAGAATACTGACAGCTCAAACTGTTGGCCGGATATTCAAATATCTGTACATGCACGCACACACACACACACACACACACACACACACACACACACACACACACACACACACACACACACACACACACACACACAAACACACACAAACAATGCTTTTTTTACTGAATAGGGCAGTACTACCTGTCCTGAATTTGGTTACCCTTGTTGCTCCCTTCTTCATTTCACAGGTACCGTTTGAGCTGACTTTAAGATAGGCTTATTATTAAAATTTGTTTCTAAGATGAATGCAAATAGTGCCATTAATGCCAATTTAATATATTTCAGCTTCATTAGGAAAACTATTAATTACATTTTTTTATTCTGCACCCCATTTTTCCCTGATTTATGGCCATTTCCCACCCACCAGCCAGCTCTCCCTGATCATATGACAACGACCTACTGGGGAGGGGGATGTCCTCCAAGTGAAGCCAGCCAATGGCATCTTTTATTACCTGCTGCTTATGCAGCATTTACACTTGGAAGCAAGCACTATCCAACCTCTTCCAGTTACATAAGCTCACAGACACCCATGATTGGCTAGTGTCATTATGAATGACAGGGGAAAGTGTCATCCCTCCCACCCTCCTAGAGAGCATGGCTGTGGCATCATTGGGATTTGAACTTGGAAATGAAGAAAACCCATCTATTAGCAGGTGTGTCCAAATGTTTGCCTAGTGCTGTAGGGTATACCATAAAGGTGTTGTACACCCTACCTATTAATCTCTTGCATAATGAAAAGTTTTAGACTTTGTATTTCTGAACATTGAAACATGAATTTGAACATCACCTTATAATGTTAACTCTTTTTTTTGGCACTGTTTGGTGGAATAGTGTTAATAACCTTACCACTCCACAAGCAGCCGTAGAGCTCCACCCTCAGACACACACTCATCATGCGGTCGGCCAGAGGGTAGAACCGGACCATTCGTGCTATGATTGGAGGACCCAGGTCCTTTAGTACCACGTCATATGTGTTCTCATTGCCCGAGATCACCTGAGACATACACACAGAAGACAGATGATCTAACAAATGATCACTTAGACATGGTTTCATATCACAGTAGTGTTCACAGGTTTTAGAACATGTTAGATGTTGTATAAAACATGTCAAGACAAGTAAAACTCAATCAATCAAGAGACCAAAAAACACATGGAGATGAAAAAGATTTCTGACTGACCTCCTGGCCCCAGCGGTCCTTCCAGGTAATCCACTGGCGGCCGTCCCGGGAGTAACGGAGCCGGTAGCTGCGTGCAAACTCCCGCCCATGCCCATCAGCATGGCGACCCTGAGTGCCCACCAGAGACAGGAAGTGCAGCTTGTGCAGGTCCACCTGCAAATACTCTGATGGAATGGGGAACACCGAACCTAAAGGACACCATGCACCATCCCCCTCTCCTGTACTCAGCCTGAGGAACACAGAAAGACAGTTTCACTAGCACACGAATACAAATCATGCCATGGGTGCTTACAACTGACAATCTCAAAGAACACAATTTCCTAGCTCCTCTCCAGGAAATCTAATAACCAGTAGGTAAGTAGCTGAATATTAGAGGCAGGGGTGTTGGAAGTGGACCCTGTAGAGACTCTGTGAGTTTTCAGGAATCGGGCTGGCACACTTGGTCCCAGCTCCATACACTCCTCACACTGTACATTACACACTTAACTGGCCACAACTATCAGGATCTTGACAATCTCTAGTTGGTCATTCGTAATGCCAGTCAAATACCTATACTGTGAAAAGGAAGTGATTCTTGGCCAAGTTTAGTGTCTGGCTTGTGAGATCTGTCTTCTGCTTATACTTCAATAGAATAAGTGCCAAGGACGCATATCAGTAAAACAGGGAAAGCTGACAGTTATATTCATTCATATTCCAATCTCAGAGGGCCAGATGTACGTATGTGAAGAGGCACAGTGCCCACTCACAATGTGTCTGACATTAATGTTCAATTTACTAAAGCTGTAGCTCAACACATAAACTGTGCCTGGGACTGCCTATTAAATGTGTCGCATGTGAAGCGCAAATTGAGGTTTAAAAACCATTCTGAAATGGTGAAAATGGTCACCCACAGAGCTGTAAAAAGCTCAGCACTAAAGAAAAATTGCAAGCTTAGAAAGGATGAGATAAGTCTTACACTCTTGAGTCAGAACAAGTGAAAGGGATGGAAGGCATTAATACAGATGATATGCCATTGATCCACAATGGGTTTTGTTGTAATGAAAAGAAATGAGAGAGGAAGAGTAACACTATCCCTCCCACATAAAGATTATGGCCAAATTTGCTCTCTTGGACTCCAAGCCACACATTTCCATCGTCGGGATTCTTTTGTGTATTCCATTTTTGGTTTGGTACTATAACATTTCATTTACAAAATTGTAAAATGTGGCTAAAAGTTCTGCTTAATTAATTTAATTTCTTAGCTGGATGTGAAAAAACTGATGTACGTGTTCCAGATGTAGGCTATGCACTATGACCGGGGTTGCCAGTTCCTGGGTTGCATGACAAAAGCAGTGCAATAAGGAAGCAGTATTAAAACATATAGAACCTTAGTGATATATGCAGTCCCCTCCAAAAGTATTGGAACTGCAAGGCCAATTCTTCTTCTTCTTCTTCTTTTCTTGCTATATACTGAGGACATGTGGGTTTAAGTAAAAAAGATGAATCTGAGACAACAGTTCAGAATTGCAGCTGTCATTTACTGATATTTACATCTAGATGTGTTAACAACTTAGAACATGGCAGCTTTTTGTGGAGGAACAAAGGATCTGCTCATGATCCAAAACATACAAGCTCACTGGTCAAGCACAGTGTAGGTAGTGTCATCGCTTGGACTTGCATAGCTGCTTCTGAAACGGGCTCACTAATCATTATTGATGATGTAACATGATGGTAGCACCAGAATGAATTCAGAAATCTACGGAAACATTCTGTCTGGCAATTTACAGAGAAATGCATCCAAAGGAGGAGACTGAAGGGATAAACCCCTGAAAACAAGCAACAAGTGAAAGAAGCTGTGGTACAAGCCTGGAAAAGCACCACAAAAGAAGAATGCAACAGTTTAGTGACGTCAGTGGGTTGCCAGCTTGATGCAGTTATTGCAAGCAAGGGATATGCAGCCAAATATTAAGTGTTATTTATTTTAGCCCCTGCTAATTCTCTATGGTTTAAATTTAACCTAATATGTAATCAGCCACATTTCTCATTTCTCCAAATTTTTTTGTGCTGACAAATACATAGGAACAGACATAGAATTTCTTAATGTCTATAAAGCTCTGGTGAGGCATGATTTCTGACTGCAGATGATCTGAGGCTGAACTGCAATAACAATCCTGACGGAAACCCAGCTACACTTTAGTTACCCAATGCCTCACTCATCCAGATGATGAATTTCCTACATGCTGCCAAGACCTCACACTACCATACCATATGTACACACCTGGTGTGAGAGTCTGCTGAGGATTAAACCGTGCTAGAACCGACAGAAAAATATTAAAGGGGTCATTGAGAATGTGTCACCGTAGCGGTAATTCATTAAGAAGCTGCTGAGATCCACATGATACCTAACTGAGACTTTCCACATAAGTTCCTTCTTCCTCACCATCGCATATATTTAAATGTCACTTCTAATAGCGTGGAATTATGTGTGTACAAACACCATAGTGTACCAGAGAGACAAAAAAACCTGTCATTGTTGCATGCTGGAATAACAGAAACAGCTTCTGCAGAGCAAATGTGAAAGAGGGATGAGCAATATCAAAGGCATTCCATTACTGAGACATGAAATTCATTATCAGGATATAAGCACTATATTTAATATAGAGCTTCACTTTTACAGCTTAATCAGCCTTTCATGGTCTTTAAGGTGGTAACTGCACCATGTACTGATATGACAGTGCATGACTATGAATCAATCTCTTTTAATTAAAATACAAGTGAGAGTTTTACGCTGTTCTCTATCCCACAATGTAACACACTACCTCACTGGTGGAGACCCTGAGAATGTTCCAACAACCACATGATCCCTGTAAGGCTTGCCTGCTCCATGTAAATACCCGTGGCTGTCTTACACTCAATATGAGCTTAATCACAAACACATGACCAGCATGTTGGCCAAGGACACACACACACCCACAGACCCCCACCCGCCCACCCGCAGACCAGACTAAAAGATCTCTCTTAAAATAATAAAAGAGTGTGCGTGTGTTTTTTGGCCTGTGCTCTGTATCAAATAAGTCTACCCTAGACAGTCAGTGCAGTAATGCCATTACCTAATGTGCTATATACAGCTCATTACTAACATCTCACGTAATGCAATAGTGTCACTTTACATGATTTATAGAGAGCACAACACCCACACACCCTAACTTGCGCACACACACACACACACACACACACACACATAGATGCTTACCTGCCATGTTTGGCCTCAGTAGAGTCAGACCAGGCACTGGATGCTGAGATATCAGAATCTGGGATCGTTCCATCCTCCATCCCCAGTGCATAACGACACGTAGCTGTTGTGCGTGGGAGAGAGAAAGAAATAAACAAATGAAAAAAGTGGTTAGTTTAGAGTGCCTTTATCAGACTACGTTTGGGGAAAAAAAAAAACCTTTCTTCCAGTCCTCAACAGCGTAAGATCTGGACTACGTCATGGTCAATAGTTACACTTGCTTGGTCACTGAAGTTATTTGCTGCTCTCCTAAAAGGCTACAGTGTTCGACCATTCTATCATTAACATGGGGAAAAGCTGGCTTTGAGTCATACAGGAAGATGTTGCTCTGCCTCATAATGATGATATCTTGATATTCTGATCTTCATATAGACCCTTATTCAGGTTGCATACCATCTAGCAGGGGCGTTAGCTGGGCTGTTAATCATTCTGAGCCTAGATTCTTCTCCATCAAAAAACCTTTGAAAATGTACTTCTAAATAGACAGTTTCCATGCATTATTTTGGCATGTGAGGGCTAACTGTTTAAAAAATGTGAAAATTGGACAAACAGTTGCCTCAGGTGTTATCACTGTTTGCAGGACTCCTAGACAGATAAAATATAAAACCTTTTGGCTATCAAAATCGAGACTAGGTTAGTTTGGTGTCGCTAGCTAAGGGGAGGCACAACTAAGCGATCACTGTATCAGTTTAGCTGGCTATAGTGCCATGCAAAGAACGTTAGCTGTCCCTTATGCTCTGCTCATATCACGTTCACATAACTTCGAACTCGTACAGACCTTTACACACCTTGTTTTCCTGGCTCAGCATGAGAGGATGTCAGTGTTTCAGTTTCAACCCCTTCACTTGTAAAAAAAAAAAAAAAAAAAAAAAATCGTGATATATCCATTTTTCCCCTCACACTAACCGTTTGAGCTAGTGTTTGGCAGAACTGAGACCTGTCAGCCAATAACACATGAGTATTTCACATATTTTCCTGTAAACCCTGTCTGATTGGTCTTGCCTCCGTTCACTGAAGATACAAAATTACAACATTACCGTCTTCTTTTACTGACGTTCAGTTATGTAGTGACAAACAGCTCCAGTGGAGAAATATTTGGGTCTAAAGAAAAAAATTTTCGGGGTTACAGCCCTGAATGCCCAGGCCAGGTTATGCCCGTCTATTCATAATCAGACTTCAATTTAATCTGACTTTAGCCATAGATAAAGTTCTCGTAACCCCCTGCCGGTTAGTTTGGAAAGCACATTTTCTACAGTATACTTCCATGACTGTATATACTTTGACATGTACTACTAATTTCAGTAAAAACAGAGACAAAACTATTGGACTTCCTCCACTGAAACTGAGTTGAATTTATTTTATTTCATTTTATTTCAATTTTTTTTTTTTGCTCACCTTTTGATCACAGAAAACAACAAATCTTTTCCAAAAATAAGGGTCCTTTTGTGTGAAGTATTTCCACACGGCTAACATGATGGAAACTCCTACACGTTTGCTTTGCTGAATAGCTCACCGATTGTTGTTGTTAATGTTCAGGCCACAGTGCAACTGTTGTCACTGTGTGACTGACTTTAACCTGCTTTACACTGTTGCGCTACAGACAATTCTCTGATATTCTGATATACCTGTTACAGGACCCGATTGAATTCATTCTTTTTTTTCTTGATATCCAATCCACCATTTTATGCTGGTATTGGTCCGATACCTATCTTGAGTATCAGATCAATGCCATCTGTAAAATAAAGGATTAGTGGGCTGGAGCTTGTTTCTACACAGCTGAAACTAATTCATTACTTGTGTTCGAATCGCTCATTTTGATGCCGTACAACAATTTCATGAATATGAAGCAGATTTGTTCTTATATCATTCTGAGATGATTTGTTCACTGAATGAGGGCCATAGTGTGGTCACATCTGATTTGTGAAAGTGACTCCAGAATATGACGTACTGCTCCCTTAGCTCCCTTAAATGTGAACTGTAATAGTAGTTTGACAATGCGACAGCACTCAGGAGCACTTTAACAGTGTGAAAGTGGTCTAGTGAAGCTGCTTAACAGTTTTTCAGAATCTTTTCTTTAAAGATATATTACTAGCATTAATGATAAAGGACAGTATTCAGTCAGTACCAGGTGTCAAATCTGACAAGTAAAACCATTTGTATGAAATATTTGGAGTCTCAGTAATTCTGAAATAAAGTTTTATTGACAGGAAAGTCCAATATATTTCATTTCCACACAAGGCTTTCTAAAGATAGAACTCTCAGTGGCTGTTCTAAAGAATATACTTAGGTATAACAAGTATCAACTAAGTACAACTATTAAAGTTGGATATATAATTACATCACTGGAGTGAACTCAGAAAAAAAAAAAAGATGGCTACTGCCGGCAGAGTCATGAGGCAACATACAGCATCCATGCATTCTTAAAATATTCACAATGCAATTTAATACAATAAAACCTAGGCAGTTGGTGTGTGTGTGTGTGTGTGTGTGTGTGTGCATTCACAAGGAGGGAGGGGACTCAGTTGCTCTCCATGAGTCACTGAATAAGAATGTTATGGATGGGAGACAAATTCTACCCCTGCTGTGATGCGCGCACACACACACACACACACACACACACACACACACACGTCTCTATTTCATTACATCATCACCCTGCTGCCAATAAAACTCTCTCTTCCAAACATGCACATTGCTCTGTGTCCCCCCACCTCCTCTCTCTGCACCACTCTTGGGGTGTATTCCAATGCAAGCATGGGAAAAAAAGAGTCCTTATTACAATTTACCACCTTAAGGTCAGGATAAAAGAACATTTTGTTAAGGATCCTCCAACATGTAGAGGAAACAACATATTTTCGTCTTAATCGTGATGTGACTTTTCAGGATGAATGCATTGTGAACGTAAGCTGATAATATGCGCGCTGTTAATCATCCTTTACCCACAAACAGCAGGAAAGAATCTTGCTTTGCAGACTCTGAAGACCCTGGGGTCTTCCTCCATGTCCACACTTTGTATGCTGTCAGGGTACGGATCTATGGCGCGTGACTGATTGAGAGTGTAAAAGCGGGCATTTGGGACAATCTTTAAGACTTTATCACATTCCCTGATGTTGGCTGTTTCATGTGATTTCATGATGTCTCATTGTTCAGCAGAGAGTCATGAATTCAGTGTTATTACTCATGCAAACGCTAGTACAGACTGTTCCTGTGAGCGGGGAATAATATGAAATATTTGGTTCCAATGCGCTCAACAGGGAAAACTTAAATCTGATTTTGCATTCAGAGATAAATGAAGTTCCAAGTCATTTCATCTCTGAGCATCATCAAAACAGAAATTACATGAATGGGGATGACTTTTTAATCTTACTTGAGTAAATATTTAAAGAGGGATATACACAGAACCGTGTTTCCTTCAGCTGTTTTTACACCATACTTTAACTTGTGGCTAAATGACATGCGCTACACGCATTGCACTACACCAGAGTGTACAAGGCAATTATGTTATACCCTAGATAGAGCACATAAGTAGTGAACAGGAAGTTATTTGTGATTAATGCAAACATTTGCATTTGTATTGTTCATGTTACTGTTAAAAAATAGTTATAGATTTATTTGTTAAAAATATATTTTAACTCTTAGTTTACTGTATCTAATTGATATATCCAACAACTTTATCATACATCACATTTTTTTCTACTTGCTACTCACCTAATTATCAGCTCGTGCTAGCCTGACAGAGCACAGGGACACTAACCACACATCACCCCTAGCTACATATTACTATTATAACTATGATTGACTTCACTGTACAATTATCTGAATGCTACATTTGTAAGTTGACCTATACTCACATCCCTTATCCACAAAAAAAAAAAAAAAATTTATCATGAAGATACCTTAGAATGGATTCTACTTGTTCTAGTATTTGGGACTTGACTTAAAATGGCTGACATTCTAACAAGAGCTGTACATGACTTGTAGCATTTAGTACATACCCTGTATACCCTGATATGTTCCTCTCGTGCATAAGCGCTGGATTTCAGTAAAACTGTCTATTGTTAAAAGTGCTATAGAAATAAAATAGAACTGAACGAGGTTCAACCTTTTATCTCCCTTCATACTCGCCCTTAAGCCTGAAACTCAGAATGCTGTCTCCTTCATGCACAGATCATCGCAGCAGTATCGTGTTCAAATAAGGTCATGCAACTAAGAAGAGGGTTAGTTCAGCTCAAAAAAAGAATGAAACAGTTCGGACGATATTCACTGAGCTTTCTAGACACTCCAAGGACGGCTAAAATCCTACCACTTCCTTCCAAGCCGCACTTGCTTACATCCACAGGTACAGTCTGCAGCACACATTATTATTTCTAGTTAAGAAAATCTCTTTCTGAATGTGCTGCCAACGTATTTCTAACAAAGATCCTTTTGCTAGTTTTAGCATGTGACAGTAGCAGAAGGATTTTCAGCTTCATAAAACTTGCACACTTTTACTCTTTCCTTGTCTGCAATATTCATTTGTTTCATTTATACTGTCAATATTTGGCAAATAAACACAGAGACACAGACACACACACACACACCACGTGGACTTGTAAGCATGTGAACCATCATCGATCATGCAGGTTTGACATCACTAGTAGTGCTGTAAAGAGATCAACAGAGAGAGGAAGAATAAGCAAACCTCGCTCTAAAATCGTAATGTTTAAATGAAGCGTGATTTAAAAGCAGCCATTGTAAAGTGGGCTCTTCATTTCCCCGCCCCCATCATCGCACACACACACACACGGGTCTTGAGGCCTTAAGCCCACCTTCATAAATTCAGTTTGAGACACAATTAATGGCAGTGCAGAATGACCGCCTCCTCCTACCGGAGTCAAAATGCCACTCGTGGTCCTGTGCTGTTGTCGAGGAGAGCAGGAGCGCGCCAAGGAGGAGACGCAACATCGGCTGCAGCCGTGTTGCCATGGCAACAGCAACACACCCGGTTACCTGTCTGGAGTGATTGCCCCAGACATGCCTAAGAGAGAGGGGGATGGAGAAAAAGAAAACTGGAGTTAATACTAGTCTTCGACATCTAGCCAGACTTTTAGCCATGTAGGATGTCACAAGACATGAGTTTTTTGCAGTACACGCACTGGCAAGATAAAGGCGAGTTCATTGCATTAACTCGTTAACAACTTGAACTAATCATGCTATTTGAAACCCAACCCAAAGAATGAGCGCAAATGTGCTACACTCTTGATTCAAACAGCCACATGTTCAGTAGAAAATGTCCCTAACCGGTTTCCTTTGTATTTCATAATGGGACAGGGACTACAACTATAGAATATCAATATTATGTAAGGAATAAAATACGACAGGGTGAACTGTGCAAAAATAAGCCACAATAAGGTGGTGTGAGAAGCCCTGATGCAAAGTGTTACCATCCCAAAGTGGATTATATAAATTCATTTAAAAAAAAAAAAAACGTTTTAACAAAGTAAAATGTATAACCATTAATGTGATGACATTTTTGTTAGGAGACATTTATTTAACATTTATGGAAGGAGTCTCGGTTGCAACTGCTGTACAACATCACATTTTCTTTAACAGTAACATCTCATTCACAAGGATTTGTATACCAAACAATCTGCATAATCTAACGCTAACAATAACCAGAAAAAGCATGGTATTTAACAAAGAAAAAAACGTCTCGGAAAGAGTCTCGAGTGTCAGCTCTTTGTAACTGAGTAACAGAGGACTTTGTACTTTCCAGTTTCTTGGTAACATGACAAGCTGCACTTCTCTGTCTTATTAACTTCAAGGGAGAACAGAAACTAACTTGCCTTGCAGACATTTTATATATATAACACCATATTTAATGGTTTGGAATGTCTGCAAGGCAAGTTTATATATATATATATATATATATATATATATATATATATATATATATATACACACATACACACACACACACACACACACACACA
>CM075003.1:23255673-23330017 GCA_037576675.1 Pangasius sanitwongsei
AACGAGGGAATGGACCGCACCTGGTCAATTAACTTCTTGTCAGTCAATTGTCCAAATACCTTTGAGCCCCTGAAAATAGAGGTACCTTGTTGAAAATGGCTGTAATTTCTAAAGGGTAAATGCCATATTTTTGTGGAACCTCTTAAAATACAGCTGAAAGTCTACACTTCGATCACATCTTGATTGTTTTAATTCAAATGTTCTTCATTAACAAATAAAGAATAGTATTCATTATATCTGTGATCTCTGTGGAATAAGAGGAATAAAACAGCTGTTACAGGAAAATAATCCACTTTGTATTGAGGTGCATCACACCACCTTATTTTCCTATATCAGCATACCCTGCTGTGTTTTATTCCTTACATAATATCAATATTCTTTTGTTATATTGCCTTGCTTGTTATGGAATACAGAGGGAACTGATTAAGGGCATTTTTTCTTGTTGAGAAGCTGTTTGAACCAAGAGTTTAGTATATCTGTGCACAATAAATCATTAAAACCGTGACTTTCCCAATGCAATTATATACATGAACAGCATACAGTATATTCTGCAGCACTTTTATTGAATATTAAATTCCCATCTACTAAACAAACAATAAATAAATATATGGAAATGAATGAACAAGGATTAATCTAATATAATAATATGTGATCATCAGTACCTATATTGCTTTTGAGTACTGGTCTAATACCACTCATTTACTTGTAAAAACTGCTCCAATACCAACATCTGATACCATGCCATACTACATGTAGTAATCCTAGTGTACAGTATCGCACTAACGAACAGCCGACTCTAAATGACAGCGATCTGGATGCATTTCATGAAGAATGATGCCAATCAAACGAAAGCAAACTGCAAACTGTGCTCTGTGAAAATATCAGGAGGATCTGCTTGATTCTCCTTGACTTCCTACAATATAAGTAACCTGATGGAACTTTTTATGGTGTTCAAATAGAAACTATAGAAGAGACCCGAGTGCACAGAGCAATATTAGCAAGTGTGCTCATTAACAGAGTGTAATTACACAGTGTAATGCTGTGTATTGCATGGACACGAAGGTATTCCTGAGTGTGGAGCAGTGAAGCAAGCTTGCAGTGAAACTGTTACACATGAGAGCACTTCAGTTCTGCGAGCACTGAGCACTTCCTTTCCCCTCGCTTGCCAAGGTGCAATTCACGATATCTTGCACTCATTTTATCGCTGTTACTGCCCTTGCGCTCGCTACTGAAGTTACCGTTTCAACTGCATAGGAGCTTCAATGTAAAACTCATCATAAGGAGATAAACACAGATATAAAAAAAAAAAAGTTCAGTATCATCCCTGATTGCTGAGCACTTAGTAGGTTACTAAATTTTGGTACTAGTATTAGTATCGGTATCGATGAGCTCTGAAAAAAATGGTATAAATGCATCCCTAATATGCATGCAAAACCATTCTATGTAACGTAGGAGTACAGTATTCAGTACAGTTCAATACAGCAGGAGTACAGTACTCTTCACTTTTTCCCGGGAATAATAAACCAGGAAACAGAAGTTAAAAGGGGTCATGTCAGTGCTCACTGGCTTTTCAATAATGTCATTTAGCTATACAATAAACACTAGCTGTCTTATTACAGATCTGGTTGACAAAAAAGAAGACATTCTTTCTGCGTGTGTGTGTGTGTGTGTGTATAGCTGGTTCATTCAAGCAGCAGGAACAGGTGATGCTGTCTTGCTGCATTCAAACTTGCAGCCGTCAGGCTTTCATTTAAACCCTCTTTAATTCAGCTGAGCACCGCGCCCTGCCTCCCATTAGCGTAACAGAGTACATTCATCCTCCTGCAGCATAAACACAACTCATACACACATTATGCTGTAATTACACAGTACACCATCTGCTCTCCTGTCTCAGTCTGGTAGTATCGAAAACAGCAGGGGTTCCTTCACAGTGGCACTGAGCATCAAGGTGCTTCCCTATTTCCCCAAAATCAGTCGAAACAAGAAAAATAAATCTGACTGTAGATGTCTGGGATGTGTGGAGTGACACAGAGAAAGAGAGAGAGAGAGAGAGAGAGAGAGAGAGAGAGGATAGGGAGGGAGGTGACAGTTGTCACTGTGGAGAGTGAAGGGTTTGTTGTGTAGTCTCTAAAGGAGACAGCTGACACACAGCTGTGCAGACACAAGGGCAAACGGAGTGAGAGAAAGAAAGCAAAGGGAGGTGTGGAAAAGAAGCGCTGATCACTGTTATGGGATACACTGAGAAGGGAAATATGTATAGTTCCCTACTTAATGGACTTTGGGGTGTCTGTGTGTGTGTGTGTGTGTGTGTGTGTGTGTGTGTGTGCTTAAGCAAGTGCAGCTGTCTTGTGCCAGAGACAGGCGGTGGCCAACACACACAGACACACACACAGGATGCAAGTGTCTCCAAAACTCAGAGAACAGAGAGAGAGAGTATGTGAAGAGTGGGAGCCTCATGATTCAGTGCTGAAATGCAAGCTGTGCATTTATTACCGTTGGCTCGCTGGATCTGCGCACATCCGTTAACAATATGGTCAGCTATTGAGTAACCCTAGCAACCCATTACCATTCTCAATGGGCCAAATCCACAAAACACAGACAAGAATTAAACTCTATATTCCTTGATTAGTTTGTCTTTTTTTCCATTGGACAATTAAGCAGAGACAAACAGAGAGAGAGAGGGAGAGAGAGAGAGCGAGAGCGCACTAGCATGAAAGAAACAAAGAAACCTAAACAGAAAAAAAGACTTCATCAACATTTGAAAGAAACTTGACGAGTCAACATAGTGGAAATGGAACGTGAGACTGGCTCAGAGACACTGTATCTATGAGTCAAAAATCTTTTTTGTCCCTATGCCCAAAGACACACGGCAACAATAAGTAATAAGTAATAAGCTGTAATAAGTTCACTGCTTGGATGGCAAGTCTGCCAAACAGCCTCCACCTATGCAGCTTTTCAGCGCCAAGAGGCCCATGGAGGGAAGAGTTTCAGGAATGATCTGGGATTTGGAACAGCTGCAGAACTATGCTCAGTTCGAACACAATACACCCAACACATCTCAGTTCTGTAAAGTCATTTCTGGGGAATTTCACACACCAGTTTTATTTAGCCAGTAAACATTCATTAGCCAAAAAGCTGGAAAAATGCCACATAAAGCCATGTTTGTCTAGGCGTTGAGTACACACTAGGGCTTTCCCCAACTAAACATAGACTTGGTCAACCAAAAAGTCAGACTAATGTCCCTTCCACAGAAAAAGTTATTGTGCCGTGGAAAAACACAGTACTGAAAATCACTTTACATTATCTACTATAGTTCAGCGTAGATGTAGCTCCTTTTTACAGTTTTTGCACATGCTCAGAATCTATATAAGGGAAACTGACATGAGGGCCTTTCGCACCGCTTTAGTTCCAGAACTAAATGTACAGTACTAAAGTACTGGGTGATTTTGCGCGAACTATTTCCCAGTACCATTTAAAGGGTTGCATTCGCACCTACAGTGGGCACTAGGAAGTGACGTAAGCCGGTCGACAGCGACGTCATTTGTGCGCGGCGTTCAACAACAGAAACAAAGAAGAAAAACGTAGATGACCGGAAGATGGAGGACACTGTGATCGGAGCTGTGTTGCACTTCACCGTCCGTCCATCTATCACTGTTCTCCATACTTGAGAAATAAGTTGACACTACAGTATGTTTACAAGGCGTTTTAAATCATGGCGGGTGAGGGCGTTTTCCTACGCGTTTGGCCAATCAACGTCTACTTACGTGCGAAAGGCCCTATTGTAGCGATTAGTACATTGAAGTTGTACTAAGTTCAATATAACACCATTTATACCTCAGTGTGGTAGAATTCTTGTATCTGATTGGTCAGAAGGCGTGCATTATTTTTGTATAACCGCACGGTTCGGGCAGTAGTTCCGGCTGTAACATGAACGATACGTCAATATTAATGCGCTTGTTCTTGAAACATTATTGTTTCCATAGTAACAGCTCATACACAGGAACACGTATGGCAGACGTTTCACATGATCTAAGACATTAAAAAACATAAACATAAACTAAAGATAAACATATAGTTCTTGACACAGTGACTTTTTGCTTGTGGGGGAAGGGGTAGCTCAGTGGTTAAGACGTTGGACTACTGCTCGGAAGGTCATGAGTTCAATCCCCAGCACCGCCAAGCTGCCACTACTGGGCCCTTGAGCAAGGCCCTTAACCCTCAACTGCTCAGTTGTGTAAATGAGATAAGTGTAAGTCGCTCTGGATAAGGGCATGTGCCAAATGCCATAAATATAAATGTATGGAGAAATTTATTTAACATTCTCGAGTATCAGTGCTTTGCAACAGTCTCTCAGCAAGGGAAGGTCCTTAGGACAGAAGAGTTTATGCTTTCCAGTGCTGAATCCTATCTTATATTTACAAAAATACATACAAAAAATAAGAATTGTAAACATGAATAAACTAATGCTCATGAAGCAATTAAATTTGTGTGGCATCCAAAAATAAAATTTTAGTAACCTGCATTTGATAAGCTACAGTCTTACGGATAATGAATTTAATGCCACTTCCACTAAGGTCATCCTGTTACAGCTGCTTCATATTTACTAAAGGGTGTGTTCGAGATTTGGTCTGTTTAAGTGATGATGTAATGGTTGTCAAACGCAAATCCCACTGAACTCCTATACAAACCCTACAGCTGAGAGAGTGAAAGAAAAAAAAGAACAGAGGGTAGATCTAGATTCAACCTGACTAATCAGGATAAGAAAACAGCTTGCTATGAGTAGAAACTTTTAATTTTAATTTTTATTTGGCACTTAAGACCAAACTTTTACTCTGAGTGGCTTTAGCTGAGTGTGTATTAGAAATAAACACATTAAAACACTACGGCACAGCGTATGAAAAGAATTCAACTGACACCTCATGTCTAATCAAATCAGCCCCTGCAGCAGAACATACACAGTCATAACACACTTTTCCTCAGCAAGAAGCAAAGAGTCAGACTAGATTCAGCCCTCCTTCATTGTGGAATAAAAACCCTGCATTGATGATCAGATTTCATGCACATTACCGAAGCACTAATAATAACTACTTGTTTATACTCAGACATTATTAGTGTTTGGTGGAGAATTAGGTCTACTGTTCATCATGTGCACGTCATCAAGTCCTTTTCTAAACTGGCAAACTTTCATCCTTTTTGAACAAATGTCTGTGTGCCATCAAACAGTATTGAATTCATTTTAAGAGCACACAGCGTTTGGCCCGAAACAAGCACTGAGCGGCAGCATCTCCTCAAAGGCAGTGAAACTGCTGCTGAAGTCCACACCCAGTCACAACTGATCTTGGCAATCCTACCATGTTCTGCTACTCCTTCTAAATTTAAAGCTGCTAAAACTAATAAAAGATTCTTTCAAAAAAAGTACAAAGCAGTTATCATCCATAATGCCAAGGAGGTAAAGGGGAGTTAAGTTCTTAACACTGTAAGTCTCAGAGGCTCTTAATAAGAAAAGGCAGACAACAGTGTTAGTCATCATTTATCATTTCTGAGACATATAACATGTTTACACAGTATTTAACCATTATTAAACATGAGAATCTACCCTTTTCCCTCTGAGGATGTATAATTAAAATTGTAACATATCTTCTTTATCTATGACAAGAGTATTTGATATTGCTTATGTGTGTTTTACAGAACACACACACTGCAGCGGCGTGAAGCATCGACCTGCCTCAGATTCACGAGCACAGAAGAAAATCCTGCACCCAGGTCTGTGGGAGTGAGAGTGGCATGAAGCAACGTGAAGAAGAGCGAAGAAAGGTTAGGAATTCTCAACTTTATGCAGATGAGAAGACTGTGGCCAATGAGATTGATTTATTGATTAATTTTTGGAGGCCTAATTATGAGACCCGGTCACTGTCAAGTGATGCTCAGAAATCGGCGCAGTGCAAGACTCAAGAGCCAAAACACAATTATAGCACCACAACAAGTAGCGGGAACTTTTTATACAGAAAACTACAAAACAGCTTGGCTATGTAGACACAGACATACCAGCCACTTTAATAGGAACACCTGCTGATTCATGCAGTTATCCAATCAGCCAATCATGGAGATACAGGCCAGGAGCTTCAGTTAATGTACACATCAAACATCATGACCGTGACATGGTTGTTAGTGCCAGGCGGACTGGTTTGAGTTTCAGAAACTGCTGATCTCCTGTGATATGCAGGCACAGCAGTCAAAAGAGTTTACACAGAATGGTGAGAAAAACAAAAAACATTCAGTGAGCAGCTCTGACGGAGGAAATGCCTTGTTGATGAGACAGCTAACAGGAAGGCTACAGTAACTCAATAATAAAAACTGGTTACAACTGTGCTGAGCAGAAAAGCATCTCAGAACTCACAGGTTAAGCCTTGAGGGCAATGAGCTGCAACTGTCAGTCAAGAGCAGGAATCTGAGGCTACAGTGTGCACAGACTCAGCGAAGATTGGAAAACGACCAGCTGATGTTTTTTTCCAGTTGCCCAATGTAGCCTTAGGTGTTCCTATTAAAGAGAGATGAGGGTACATATACAGGGTTTTCATAACCAAGCTCAGGAGGCACTTGTAATTGCCATTGCTTATAAGGGAACAGTTCTGGGGGTTAGTGGAAAAGAGAAGAGGCTGTTTGAAGGGCGGTTTCATCTACCGACCCCAATGACTAAAGGGCCTGGCTCATTTCCACAACCTGGTGATGAAAATGAGTCATTGATGTTACTGTGTGAATCGGTATTTGATGGTTGTTTTAGTGCTTTGTAACATTAGCGGAAATCCATTACTACAATCACAGCAGCATCTACTTTACTTGCAGTGATCACGCAAATGTCTGAGGCATTAATCAGGCTCATGTGCAGCACGCAGGCTAATTACAGCCTTCTGCTATCACAGTCACTCTAACTAACTAAAAAGTCTTTGTATGCTACGGAACTGGCTTGCTGGAGTAGTATAATTCCAGTACATCTCTTCTCAGCCTTAGATATACTTACATACTTTTATTTAATGTGCACAAAACATTTAATTGGGGGGGAAAAAAAGGAGGAAAAATTTTGCCTGTACAAAAAATTTGCAAAAAAAAAAAAAAAAAAAGATTTAAAACAGTAGAAAACATTATCAAAACTATTTTTAAAAAATGCACATCAAAAAGATATCACAATGCCCATAATATCTCAGAAAATTGTATTGCAACAATTTATCACAATATCGATATTATACTGTCAAACTGTCCAGAATTTTGAAGTATGTATGTGCTTGTTTTTTTAAACTGTCTGAATGCAAATGTCCTGACTACAGAGGAAATCAATCAATCAGTCAATAAATATATAATGGGGGATAACCTGCCATGTCAGGACCAGTAACGATAATCCTGACAATATGAACTTTTTTTTTTTTTTTAATAAAAGCTGTGTACTTCTTTTTCAAAACTCAAAACCATTTCTTTATGGTCACTGAGGTTTCAGTTAGGGTAAGATTTAGGCTCAGGTCTGGAAAGTGTTTATTAAAAAAAAATAGGTAGTTACATACATACAATATGTATACATTACATATGCATAATCATATGCCTTAAAATGTGACAAATACAAATGTTGTGCATGTGTGTATGTGGTGCCACTATTGTTCAATAATGTGTGCTACTATTATTACTGTTTACGTTTCCCTGAACAGCAAGACACCCTGCTCACCTTTTAACCCAAGCACTCTGACCTTCCCTGGAGATTCACATACTTGCCTCCAACATGCATGCATTGTTACACTCACTGGTCTTTTATGCAAGAAAACATGATTTTAATGCCAAGCAATGACTTCAGTGTGTGTCATTTTACTGGTGTGACTCATGTGTCCGGCCGAACTGACCGTCGGTAAAGATTCGGTGTGAGTAGCAGGAAGACTAAGAGTTACTCACAGTTGGAGCAGAAATGAAGAGTGAGCGCATGGAAGACAGGGATAATACAAGGAAGCCTGACTCATTTCAAAATGCGTGAGAGAAAAAAGAAAAAGTCGCACTGAAAAGGGAGACAGAAACAAACAGCATGAATGGAGTCTGCTGGACAGGACACTCAGTTTCAGTTAAATCTTGCATTCACCTGTCACCTGCTCTCACAAATGAGAGGCACATTGATATGATTTAGCACATCAGGCAAACAGAAAGAGACAGTGCTAGCGCAATTCATACTCCAGCCAAGTATGTTTGTATTCCCCACTGATTTATAATGGCACAGTTTATACTTACCATGTGGCCGCTTGATCAGATACTTTGCTAAGAAGAAAGTTGGGAATGGAAGAATCAAAGTGAAAGAGAAACACATTCACAGTCATGTTTCTAATGTAAAAGAGCTATCACACAAAAATTTGATACAGCCCAGATCTAGGAAAGAGTTGTGAAAATGACAAATTCAGTGCTTAACACTGACCAAGTTCAGATCAGGAAACCGCTTCTGCTTTCTGAACTGTAGAAACCACAATATGTTAAAAAACACAAGAAGCAAGTCTGAGAAAGATTCCTGCACTTGGACCGATACTAACCATCAGTATTCACCATGGGGGGAAAAAAGCAGTATCGTTGAGAAGCAGGTCTGTGCTTGTCCAGGTCTTCAGTGCTGGTAATGAGTTCATGCCTGCTTTCTGACAGTTCCCACAGCACACCTGTGCTGCTTGTAACAGAAAGCTTAATTTATTACTTTTCCCACACACCAGGGTTTTAGCTGACGCACACACAATTTTAAATTCCTCACTTGCAAATCCTGACCTGGTATGAACACACACACTTAACAGGGTATTACGGTTGTTGTATTTAAGGTGTAGCATGACTGGCCTCTGTTTCCTGCGTAGTTATGCAGCTTTCAGACTTTAATAAACACAATTTCACACACAATGTTTCTGTGTTTAATAGGAATGTAACGATACAGTGTACCATATTGTACTATTCGATATGAGGCCCTTGATTAGATATGTCTGAATATCAAACAATACATTAAACAGAGTAGGCTATATTCTAATATACATATTATGTTAAGTCTAATTAACATTTAAACTTAATCAAGCCCAGGCTCCTGAGTGGTGAAACAGAAAAGCCTTCGCCCTATCATCTAGCGATAGCAAGTTTGCCACAGGGAGGCTGGGAGCTAACCTGGCCATGCTCTCTAGGCAGGAGGGATATTGTACTCTCTCTCTACCCTATCACTCACAGCGACACTAGCCAATCGTGGGCATCTGTGAAGTCATGCATGTGGAAGGGGGCAGACAGCACTTTCCTCCGAGTGTGTTACGCAGCATGAGCAGCAGTTCGAAAAGATGCAGTAGGCTGGTTTCACATGTCTCAGAGGAAGCACATGATAGCTTTCACTCTCCTTGTCATATGATGAAGGAGACCTAACTAGTGGATGGGAACTGGCCGAGACTAAATTAGTAGTTTCCTCTGTATCTCGAATCAGGAGCGGCTATGGGGGTTTAAAAAAAAACACGATTCCTCTGAGCATGCTGTTTTTCCCGAGCTAATAGGCTAACATAATGTCATACTTGTGTATTAGCTCAGAAAAAAAATAATGGCTTCGGTCAATATCAATGCAGGAGCTGGAAGATTCCTCCAATTCTTTAAGGTCTGGTGTCTGGGAGCACTTTGGCTTCCTGGCAAGTTGTGATACAGAAACATTGCTGAAACATTACACCAGCACTAAATACCACAAACACGTTGACTAGAAGAAACGACACACGTGTGAACATAAGCAGCTTTTCCTCACTGCTTCAATCCGGGGTAAAGAAATCACAACAGCGACTGGAAACTTTGTAGCTGCACATATGAGACTCTACTCTGTAATGGGGAATGCAGAATTGAAAAACATATTTGGAGCTACAGAGATTTTTCACAGCACAACAGCAGAATTGGAAATAAAAAGCCCAGTGCTTCAGACACGCCCTCGTAAAGTCACACTAGTGAAAGTATAACCAGAGAGCTAATGTGTAATTAGCCATGTCTAGCTTTGTTATGTTCTGATGCACAGTTTTGTTATGTTTTGTTATATGCTGCTAAGAATCTGATTGGATCACACATACACATTACATTTCAGTTGTTGTACTTTTATAATGCTGAATGCTTTCATCACCTGGAAATGGAAACCTGAGACACATATTCAGGCAACGCTGTATCAAAAACGTATTGTATTGAGACACACAAATCGAATTAGAATTTTGTGTATCTAGTGCTCATGTATCAGGTGTTTATGTATCAGGGACAAAGACTGAGGACACTGCAGGAACAAAATGCCCACTGCTGACAGCCTACAAGCACATTATGACTAAACATCACAGCTGTGTAGTAATTATGCCACCTATATGTTGCCGGTAAACCTGGTCTTTGAGAACGGATGAAGTATTTGGCACGACTGTGTGATTTTCACAAAGACTAGTGAGAAAACTGCCTAAATCCTTCGCTCTCACACACACCCAAAGCACAGAGCATATGCTGAGAATGAAGAGACATGTCATACATCTACTGCCTCAGGTTCTAACCGATAATGAAGACATGACCATGTTTGTGCCTAAAGGAAAAGCAAGCGAAGTGTCTGCGAGAATATGGAAGATTGAATTTAAAGGATATGGGAGATTGAATAAAAAAAAAAAAAAGAAAAAAAGAAAAAAAAAAAAAGAAAAAAAGTGAACAGTAAATAAAACTGTATTTTACCAAGACGCTCAAGATTAACAAGTTAAGTCATGAGCCGGCTTTGTATTAGAATTCATTATGGCACATGTCCAGGTCCACAGGTCTGGTGCAAAACAAACGGCCAACTTGTATAGCCTTGTATGGCCTTTTAGGTCTGTAAAAGTTTTCAATCATAAAATCTCTGTGAGGAATTGGGCATTTATAATCATATTTACAAGCATCTGCAGATGGTGGCGCAGGTGTTCGCCAACAACAACGTGCAATTGTGTGCTAAGAGACAGTGTCACATGTACAGAATTACCAGAACGTACAGAAAAAGAAAAAAGAAAGCCTCATGATTCACTGAGATAAGGGCAGAGGAGATAAAGGACTGAGTGTGATAAAGAGCTGTTTACATTTTACTTGATAATCTGTAGCAACATTACTCTGAAATATTTGCCTCAGCCTATATCCTTAACAAAAAGGTTGTGCACACTTGACGTATTTTCCCCCGCAGGCTTGAGCAGGACGTAAGAAATATAGATCAAAAAGAGCTACTTAATGAACAGCGGTCCTCCTTCTTTATTTCCAGGAAGAAGAGAGCACAGATCTTCCTGCTGGTTTCTATCGGCTCATGTTTGTGTTAACGTCCACCTAGATGAACTCGACATTCATCACTGCCAGAAGTGAATTTCTTTCTTTTGTTCGTGCTATTGCATCTTTCCTTCTTCACGATAATTGGCTCTTTCACTAGCTAAATATTTGCATTCAGTCCGAGGGTTCCTGGCTCGTGAGTTGCCAGTTGCATGAGAAATCATTGGCTCTATATCTTGTGACCATTAAAAAGAAAGTTTGTTTATATTTGCTGGTATGTGACCAACTGAGTTCATTAGGAAACAAAAAAAGAACAGGCTGAAACATATAAAACGAGGTGCTGGACAAATCAAGAGTGTGTGCGCTGAAAAACAAAAACATGCCTCAGGTCCCAACCCCAAACCTAGAGGATACATTCACCTGATCTATACGCAGTACTGCAGATGTTTTTGAGATTTAGATTGAGATTTACACCAAAACCGACAGACATACAGCCAATGCTTATTTTATCAGGTCACTCTGTAGGTGTACAATTACAGACTGCAGACTGCTGTGCACTGCTGCTGTGCACAACGGATCAGTCCCCCTCTACCCTGTCCATCAATGAAACGGACCACTGTGGAGTAGACATGATGTGGGTGGTGGATCATATACAGAACAGCACTGACACAGTCGTCGTTACAGTGTGTGGTACTGGTGCGAGTGTTACTATGATAATAAAACCCTAAGAGACAACGGTTTATCTTGTTTTTCCAGCAGCGACACTGAGGAGTTTAAAAACCCCAGAGCTGTACTTCATATACTCGGCACCAGCAGGGTAGAGGAAATTTGCTGGTTTAAGGTAGATTAATGCTGATCGCTTTTAAGAAGCGCGTCGACATTCTGGGCGAGAGCTGAGTCATTTTTGAACAGGTCTGTCAATGTTAGCCTTAAAGGGAGGTTGTGCATACAGGTGGGTGTGTACAGTATGCTTCTGACAGATTAAAGTCAACATCTGTAAAGCAGGCCTCACTTTCAGTAGGCAGGCAGTAGTTTCACTGATGTTGTTCCTTATCTGAAATGCAGTTCCTTAAATGAAGAGCAGAGTTGGCTTCCCTCCGCATGCTCCACTCATCAGTGTGTGTACAACGTTTACACAATAACTGACAATCTGACTTGGAATAATCATTCCTGCTTTTAAACACGGTGATGCATTTCATTTACTTGATGGTTTTGATATTTTGATTTTGTCTCCGACATGCTGATTTTAAACACACTGAAATATAAACGAACTTGCTGCATCTGTCTGCGTGTAAGTGCAAATTTACTAATTGAGCTGAAAGACCGAAGGAGCCTCCCCTGATTCAGATCACCTCGACGTTATTCCCATTAGCCATCACATGTGACTTTACTGTTATGATCATTTTCTATCTATTTAGCGCCAGTTAATGCAGAGTGGTGTTACGGCATTCAGTAACACTAAAACAGAAGGATGCTTTCAAGCTTCAAGTAAGACTTTACCTCTTCATGCAAACTACTAATCTGTAATAGTTAACTTAGGCTCTGGTAAGTTACAAAGAAAAGAACATGTTAAAGATTACAGAGTTTACTGTCCTTCATGCAAGGCTCTCCTGTATACACTTGCAATACTTATGAGTTCAAATGGAGCATTAAAAAACAAAACATGAATTTAAAGAGACAGACACATAGATGCCCGGAGCAGTCAATACTGATAAGGTGGAGACCAAAAGAGATGAATAGAAGGCAGAGAAATGTGCGGTGATGGGTGAATGATTTATGGCAACATCAAAGCATAGGCAGGGTGGAATAGAGGAAGAGAGGGAGTGTCAAGAGGAGGATAAGCAATAGAGCTAGAATGAATTATGATGAGAGACAATGCACTAGGAGATCAGGTACTGCAACAACTCGAGAAGGAGTTGAGACACATTTAATGACTCCTGAGAGAACTGCTAATAGTAAAACAAGATGAGTGCTCTGAGAAGTCACCAAGGTCTCTCACTCACCATCATTAAAGACCCCATAAAATGGCTTCTTAGCTCTGATTCGATTGCAAAAGTTGACGTATTTTCCTCTAAAACAGGACAGAATGATGTGCCTAATCAGAGCTTTTTACTTACTCTTACTGATGAAGATTCCCCAAAGACATAGGAAGACGAAATCATATTCACGCGCACGTCATAAAAACGTGACCGCGTACAAATTCCACCCTTTTCAAAATTAATACGCTTTTTTCTCAGCCAAAAAAATGACTGGAAAGGGGAACAGTGTGCGAGAAGACATTCACAAACACTACGATGAAACATGCTAGCTTGCTGCTAAATTGCTGGACATATACGATACTAGATAGCATTTAATTTGCACAAATATGAATCATCAAAAAAAAAATTGTATAATTTTTCCACTAGTGACAAACTACAAAATTAAAACCAGAACATTACTATTTTTTCTACTTTTACTATTTTTCCAGTTATAGTGTCGTATCAGTGTCCATAAGACAGAAAGTGTCCACCTGTACAGAAAGCTCTGAAGTACCAAATTTGATTTCAGGGACACTTTAATCACCACAGGGTAATGAAATTGTGGAGAGACCACACATTTCCTTTTACTACGTCTGGGCAATATAGGGACTAAAGTATGCTATCTTGGTACTTGGAATCATTTTCACGACTCAAAATAGATTCATCACAAGGTTTTACGTTTAAACAGACAAACACTAAAGCACTTGACAAGAAACAGAAGGGAAATGTTGAAACAAAAAGATTTTTACTTGTTGCTATTTGGTTATAACCCCTTAAAATCCCATATTATTATTCAGTAAATATTATGAATTCAGCAGTGAAAATAATAAGAAATGTATGCAGCTAGGAGAGTGAGGAATGTATATCTGTACAATTTCTGAGAAGAGACTAACTGTACAGAGCGATACCATTAAGTGCAGGTTTAATTTATCCATTCTTCAAGAAACATGCAACTGGACAATGTTCGTAGAAGCACTGAAGCACATCTTCAATGATACTCATATTGTGATAAATTATGTTGTCACCCATTCACACTAAATCGAGAGAGGTGGGACAGAGACGTACGTCTTTTCATCTTGGGCCCTTCTAAAGCACACTCAGTCTGTGCACGGGAGGACTGTTTATTTCCTGACCTTCAGTTCCTTTAGAGATATTTGCTCAGTGTATCGTTAACACAATCTCTCTTGTTCTTGGTGCTCTGGCCTCCGGTGACCTGGCCCTGAGCAGGTCAATGAGGCAGTAGCTCCTCACACACACACACACACACACACACACACACAAGCCACCTGCACTTACTCATAAACCGTCAGCTCATTCATCCTGTGCATGTCAGGAGCTGCTCTATACACCTTACACGTTAAGAAGCCACCGAATGGATATAAACAATGCAAGTCCCTATACGACTGCTTTTCACAACTAAGTGCTATTATTACACCTAAGCTATCCATTAAGAGTCGTAAAAAGCAATGGCTTACACACGACTCCATCGGAAAATCACTGCTTCCTTTACTGAGCAGTCTGGAATTTCCCAAGGACAATCAGTGCAGCTCAGATACATTGTGAGACATTGTGCTACACTGTGATAATATCATATCATTTTAAAAAGGCATTGTCCTTAAACCCCAGAAAACTATTAATGGTCACATTAAGGTTTAAGGTTAACCCTTTAATCTTCCAGAACCTGAAGGTCAGACGGTTCAGACCTTCCTCATAACTACTACATAAATACTGTTCCTATTAGCTTCAATAGTTAATAAATTATTCACAGTAGTTGCTGAATAATATGCTTTACATCACAGTGCTGTTGAAATTTGAAAACCGATTGATTTTCTATAACAGCAGCTCTGATGATAGTCCCGGCTGAAACGCACAAGATGTGTCCATATTAATGAGCTCGTTCTAAAATATTAGCGTTTCTGTAGTAACAGCTCATTCATAGGGACTTGTATGGCAGACAAGCCACATAATCTATATCTTATGATCATTGATATGGTGAGGTTTTCTGTAAGGAGACGTTTATTTAGCATTTATAGAAGGAGTCTCCAGTGTCAGGGATGCACTCATTTGATGCACAGTGTTTCAGTATTGGGGTCATTACTCTACATCAGTAACAGACTGGCTTCGACATCTCTTTTAAAACCAATCCACTGACATATATTACGCCATGAATGTGTGTCATGTTGACTCACACAACCCAAGAGCGGATGTCAGTACAGAGGTAGCGACTGATGCTTAGATCTGATATCGGTACGGTGTTTGTGTGTGTGAACCAAAAAGATTGTATGTGCTAAATCATAAGAATATCATAATTCATAAAGGTGATGTATGGGATGCTCTCAGCTCACTATGTAACGAAATTTAGTGCAGATTTCATCACAATACTGCAGCCTTCTGCAGTATTAGAAAGATTAGAAAGATCAATATCGTGATGAGAATTAACGATATATTGTTCAGCCCTAGTTTCACCAAAGTCACACTGGTTTTGGCCTCAGGTGTGTAAGGACTGAGCCGAAGCTAATTCATTAATGTCATTATTATTGTGTGTGTGCTCAGTCATATGAAACCATGCTCCATGGACTATGTGAGAACATTTGTGAGAGCGAGAGGAACTCGGGCACTTTATGGTTTTACAAGCAAACAAACAACGAAAAACTCTTCGTGGCCGCCGTCCAACACATCCTCTCTCTCTCTCACACACACACACACACAGAAAGCGAGAGGAAACTTATATTAGCAGCACAATGTCTCAGCCTGCCATAATATGAGGGACAGTGACTGATCCGCCTTGTCCATGCGTCTCTTGTAATTGTTAGGATTGCTTTTCTTTACTATATCTTTCTTACCTTTATTAGTAAATTCACTTTTATTCTGTTTACTCATTTTATCCTCTTTTTTCAATTATTCTGTATATAGTGCCTTTATATTGTCCTTAATTTATGTACATTGTTTGCACTCTTTTTTGTTTACTTTACTCTATTAGTACTTTTTTTATATTTTATTTTTATTTCTCATGTTTTTACACTACCCTTCCTTCGGACTTGCTTTGGCAATACAAATGTACAATTACTTGTCATGTCAATAAAGCACATGAAAACTGAAACTGAGAGACATGTGCTTCAATAATAATAATAATAATAATAATAATAATAATAATAATACAAGATAGTATGACACTCTGTAGATGCAGGATGTAAACTTTAAAATATGAACGAAGGAGAGAATAAAAATCACAGACTATTCAAGCACATGTGTGATCTCTCTCTTCTTCTACAACAGCAACAGTTGGATCAACAACTGCTCAACACTAACAGATCCCTCAATCTGTCCAATCAGTACATATCAAATCTGAGAAAAAAGAAAGGAGTTTATAATCTCAGATTACACACACTCTCAGACTGTCTGTATGAGCGGATAAAAATAGTTTATCGTGTTTTCTCATTACTTACCGAAACGGCAGGGGAGGAGAAGCTTTCGGATTTGATAGCCGCTGGAAAAACTTTTCGGTTGGTCCTGCTTTAATCCGAATTCTTCACTTTAGTATACAAATCCAATCCAATTTTTATAAGGTTAACAGAAACACTAACGCTTCCACATACACATACACATATACACACGCACGCGCGCGCGCGCGACTAAAACCAGTGCGAGTTCACTCTAGTGAACAGACGGAGGGGGGAAAAAAACAAAGATTTTAACGTTTATTTTAGATAAACACTAAAAATGTAAACACTTCTGTACACTTTCAAAGCAAACGGCGTCAATTAAACGTCAACAATCACGCGTAAATTACTTCCTAACGCTCCTTCCCAAACGAACAGCCAACGCACCAACCGCCGCTCAGGCTGTCCGTCCTCTTCTCCAAGAGACCGCTACCAGGTGCTCATTTGCATAACCTGCTCCATCGCGTCCAATCACAGCGCGCCGATTTAAATATTCCATCAGACATTCAGCCAATCAGATACGAGGTGAGGAAAGACCCCGTGACCTGGCAGCGGGCTCTTGTAAATGATACTTGACGTGCGCTCGCGCCCCTGAGAGAAACATTTTTTTTTTTTACAGGAACAGTGAGGTCTGTCAAGGGGATATGAATTATCAAATTACTGAAAAGGAAACAACAGGATTCACCTTGTTAACCCTTTCTTGGTCTAAAAAATCACCGTTTCATTTGTGTTCGGAGAATTGTATGTCATATCTGTCACTTTTATGACAAAAATTATATCTTTTTTTTTTCACTGACTAATTGCTTATGTATGGCCGTGTGTTTATACAGAGAAAGATTTAAAAAAAAAAAAAAAAAAATCAACCAAAGTACTGTCTTTACCTGAAGACTTTCCTCTTTGTTGTTTCAAAAGAGTCCATTATTACAGAGCAGGCATCTGTAACTGTATACAATTACCCGCCTGAGGCAGTAAAGACAGTGATTTAGATGTTTCAGTGTTAACAGTCAGAACTTTAAGCTTTCTGCTCAGCACTCAAGCATGCATTGCTCTGAGATCGTGGTGGTGGTGGAAAAATGGCTCAGTTGGTGGACATGTCTCTTTTTCACTAATATAAGTCAGAAAAAAAAAAAACAGAAAGGGCGTGGTGAAGTGAAGGCAGGCACTGAAGGGTGGTGGAGAATGGATGAAAGAGAGAGTGTGGATCAGTTATGTGTTGATACTTGCCCATCCCTTGCAAGGCTCTAACAAAAGAGACTGGGATCCAGCACTATGACTCTACATGCATTCCCACATCTACACACATCTCTAGCATGAGCCTAAACACCTTCTGTGTTTGGGTTCACAAAATGCACAATGCTTTACACAACGCACAAGACACAAAAGAAGAAGGAATGAAAAATAATGCAGGTTCAGGCTGTTGTAAGATATATGTACATATATCTGTATATATAGTATATATATACTGTATTTTTAGTGCAAACTTTGTTATATATTTTTTTATATTTCTTTGTTATAAAAACATTTTAGATTTCCAAACATTAGTTTTCCAGCACAAAATTAAATACTACAGAAAAATGTTTGTATGTCAATAAAGTAAACAGCATATTACATAAGAGACACTTTTCAGACAAAAAACCATAATGAAGGCTGCTGGGTTTTGCTGCAAAAATAAGAAGCAACTGTGACAGTTAAAGTCTCCAGAAGAACTGTGGCTGCTTCTGCAAGATGCTCAGTAACACTTACAGCTCATTTCCTTATAAAACTACACTAATTGTACCTGAGACTTATTTTTTTTAAAGCAAAGCGTAGTCACACCACATATTGCCTTTGTTTCATTTATTAGTTTACTGCTCTTTATAATATTTTTTAATGTAGAAACATTTAATTTCATTAGTTTTGAAGGCATCGTTGCTCTACAGCATTTCTTTGCATGTGCCTAAGACTTTTGCACACTACTATATATATATATATATATATATATATATATATATATATATATATATATATGACTGACATGAGATGCGAATAATCAGAACTAAGCTAAGTTGACATTTTCAATGTTTTAATGGATAATACAGAAAATGCCCTCTCGACTCTGTGCTCTTATGGAACAGTAATTTCTTTAGCTATGCATGCCATTTACAATCTCTACCTGCTCCCTGAAGATATTCATACAGCCCAGGTGTTTGATTGTTAAATACGGAGCCAAATGCAGGTGCTTAGCCTGAGTCTCTTTACAACCATCAAGTTCTCTGCTTTCCTGCTGTTCTCTCTCTGTTTGCTTAACTCACTCAGCTTTATTGCCATACTTATGTGGTTAATGACATTTGGCTTGAATAGATCTATATGTAATTTAAACTGATGGAGTACTAATGTCACAGCTCCAGGTTCTTGAGCTCGGGTTACTGTCTGTGCAGAGGTTGGTGTCTATGTGGGTTTCTTCTAGATTTCTCCGGTTTCCTCCCACCTCCCAAAAACCATGCCAGTAGGTAGATTGGCTATGCTAAATTGCAGCTAGTATGAGTGTGTGAATGTGTGTGTGCATGGTGCCCTGCAATGGATTGGCGTTACATCCAGAGTGTATTCCTGCCTCCTAAGATCCACCATGACCCTGACCAGGATGGAGCGGTTGCTGAAGATGAATAAATGAATAAATGAGTACTGACATTGCCAATGCTGTAGGTCTGCCAAAGTAGGTAGTCTTTAATTTGCAGAATCAGTATAATCACGCCATGCACATGGCAGTTAGGAACCAGAGTTGAGGCAGTCAGGGAAAGTATTTTAACCCATCCAGAACATGGTTGTACTGCAGGATCACAGTGCACCATACAAGAAAATATAAGGGATCTGTATACACAAGATTACAGAAAGTGCATATAGTTTGATGAGTGTAAGACAAGATCAGTGTGAACACTATAGTTTCACTGTAACAGTATGTGCAGTATAATAAAATAAATACCAAAGCAGGGCAGTACACAGTAACACACTAACTACACAGAACACCAGGAGCTGCATCAGACTGAAATAGATGGCACAGCTGTGCAAATTGGACATTGCAAATTACAGCTGAACACTAAAGTTCGCATGCCCTTATGTTGAAATAATGAAACCAGCAAAGCATTTGATGCAAATTTTTTATTGCAAATTTTTACAGATGTGTCTTCATGATCACAGGTAACATAATGATCAAAAAGTGTAGATTAAAACATGAATGGAGAAACAACCCAAATGATATTTCTGAATGCGATAGAAACGTTGACTTTTATTCAAGGACTTTTTCAGGTCTCTTTCTGTTTAATGTCTCTGGCAGGGTTTTTTTTTTCCACTCTTGTGTCCAGCTTTCTTCCTTTGTGAATGATGGCTTTCACTGTTGGAAATGGTATCCACAAACACAAAGGTATCTTTTTATGCATTTTTTCCAGCTATGTGAAAGGTCAATATTTTCTGTTTTAGGTCCTGTGATCACTGTTTTAAATCATATAGACATTCAAAGGAGGTTAAATAAATTAACCAGAGCACATCAAGTAGAACTTGCTAATAAAGAGAACTACTGGCTTAATTGCTGTAATATTTAGGATGTATATAATAATAGGTTTTCAACAGGAGAATTACATAAACAAGAAATTATGGCAGATAGAGATCTGTTTTTTACTTTCTTATGGAATAAGGGGGCTCGAAAGTTGCACACAAGAAACATCATAAAGCGTATATACTTTATTAGACTAATAAATCATTATACCTAATACCAGAAGTGGAAAGTAACAAACTACCAGTACTCTTGCTACAGTACTTGAATAAATGGTTCCCTGTAATGGTACTTTTTTTTTTTATAATTTGATCATATTATTTTTACTTGAGTTTTTTTTTTTTTTTTAATAAAATATTAAACTTCCCAACATTTATTTTCATCACTGTTACAGAGTAAACCCTGTACGCCAATAAAAGGCAGTACTGTATGTGCAATTTTTAAATAATTCAGTTTCATAATGAAAGTCCACACTTCAGGCACCAAATGCTTAGTCAGCAGTAGCAATGTCTGAGAGAGTGAAGACAGATGAGCATCCTCAGCCCAATTTATCAGGACACTTGAGTTTTAAAAGCTTCAGAGGAAACAGCGTGATAATGATCTGCAAATTATATGAGCCAAAACCTGTTGCTATATCGGCATTTTCCAGCTTAAAATCCAACCTGTGGAAAAATGTACAGGTACACCATTAGCTAGCTGAGTGAGCTAGACTAGCTGGCCAGATGTTTTGATGTTTTACAGCATGAACGCTCTGTATTTGTCAGACAACCAGGCGAAGATGCGAGTACAGGTTGACAGGTTTTTAATAATCGTGTCAATTAAAACAAAGACGAGATTCAAAAACAAGGTCAAGGTGTAGGCAAAGGTCAGACGATCAACAAACAGCAATAACCAGGTCAGACAAGAGCAAGTCGAGGAAATCAGAAAGGAGATCAAAACCAGGATAGCAGTCAGTAATCAAAAGGCTTGATAACGATTGGTGAAAATCAACACAAAGAATATAATTCGATTGCGTCTGAAATAAGAGTCCCTATATACTGTGAGCGTGGTTATGATTGTAACAGAGTCCAGGTAATCTGGTGAACATCAGAGTGTTTGAGATGGTGATGTGTTGTAGTCCTCGGCAGCATAGACATGACAGTATTAAACCTGATGTTCAGTAGTGATTGCCTGTTGTGTTAAATATGTCTAAGCGCTGCTACAGCCTATAGGTAACGCTCAGGATCATGTGTTAGGGGCATCTTTGCTACAGAGCTAACTATGCAGCTAGAAACATGCATGAATTAACATGAGCTAGCTAGCTAACAAACCTAGCAAGCTACTGAAACCCCAGCAGTATTTGGCTAAGCTAGCTATGCAGCTAATGTTACCTTTTGGTGTATAGCATTGATAACTGAGGTGGTGTTCACTTCAGCATACCTCACTTGGTTAGTTATATAACTGTTCAAAATTGCATTCCTCAGATATAGAACTTTTTTTTGCATTAGTTGGGTCAATTGTAGATGCGTCAAAAGTAATTTGTAAAGTAATTTCTCATGTAGTTTTTCACCAGAAAACTTATTTACTCTTGCCTGAGTAATTTTCTCAAGTGAATTATTCTAAGAATAGCACTATTTATGAAGTTTTAAAGTGTGTTTTGTATTCTTTCCACCACTGCCTAAGTGTATATATGTATTTATGCATACAGTCAGTTGAGTTTACTCGTTTATTAGTAACTAATAAATGGCCAGCTCAGTGTATAGCGAACATAATAAGTGGACAGTCAGTCCTGAGTTATACAGCAGTACAGTATGAATCATTATAATGCAATAAAGCGCTGGTGGTGGAGGTGGAGCTTCAGACCTCATATTGTAAATTTATTGCTGCGGAACAGGAGGCAATATGATACACCCTTGCGCCTAAGAATGGCCCTCTCCAAAACATGGGCTTAACTTTTAGCGTCATAGCAAGATAATCTCTCCCTCTAGTTTCTTTTCACTTCCTCCCCCCATCTCCCTCATTCGCGCCCTCTTTTTTTCCATGCTGCTTCTGCAGGCCGGGCTTTGTGTGTTGTCCTGGTAACTCCTGATCCTCTTTTCAATGTTGCTATGACCTTTGGGCTTCATTGTGTGTATCTCCCCTCCTCACGTTTGCTCTGCTTTGCTCTGTTTTGCTCTGTTTCTTGCTTCTTCTCTCTCTCTTTATCTCACACACACACACACACACACACAGTGTCTCTCTGAATCTGCTATTTCTTGAATCTCTTTTATGTTTGTTGGAAATGGTTTTGTGCTGTCACAGCAAAAGTTTTTACTCTTCTCTCTTTCCTTTATGCTTTGTGAAGGACACAGTGAAGCATGAAAAATGCAGGTCCTATCCTGTGTGGAATTCACACTGAGAGAGAGAGAGAGAGAGAGAGAGAGAGAGAGAGAGAGAGAGAGAGGGAAAGGGAGGAAAGAGGCACAAAGATGAGAAAAGGGTTCATTCTAAGGGACTCAGACAGCTGAGGGAAGATAGTCATTGGGTTTTGACAATGTTATAAATCTACAGAGAGAGCAAGAGAGAGAGAGCGAGAGAGAGAGAGAGTGTTGTTTGTTTTATATCTCAGGGGAGCATTAAATTTCATTACATCACAGTTTGCATAAAATTATACATTCTAGGATTATTAGTCTTATATAAGCGTGTGACAAAACCTCTATTGTTTTTTTTTTTTTTTTAAAAGAGGAACATACCACATCCACACTTCTTTTGTGTGTGTTCCCTCACACACACACACACACAGCTGTTGAGGGGCAGAGCAGTCTGATCACTCTCAGTATGTCAGGCCTGCAGAATGTTGGGAACTTGACACAAACTTACATTCCACTCATTCCCCTGCTGAAGCATTTAATCTCTCTCTTTCCATCCACACCACATTATGCCTTAACATCTCCACTGGCTGTGAATGTCACGTGCACACACACACACACACACACTACAGGTGAGTTTACCGCCTTCGTGTTGTCCCCCATGGTGTCCAAGACACTCTCATAAAAAGGGTACTAAACTGTAGGGTACTCTTTCCTGTCATTGGGATGGTACACTTATCTTTCCCACCTGTAATATGTATCGTTCCCCTGGAAATGTGGATATAGTGTATCTAAAGTAAACTACATATACTGAACCTTTCTATGTAAAAGATACGAAAGGTACAAAATGTGTAGGCTTGAGGGTACCATGTCAGGGACTAGAAGTGCAACAGGTTTTCAGAGAGTGTATAGTTGCTTGCTGCCTCAGGAGTGATGGGTTTGGAAGATCTTTTTACACCAAAAAGCCCCTCAAGATGAAAAAAAAAAACTGGGATGATTCAGGGAGACATTCTGGATGTCTGCATGTGTGTGTGTGTGTGTGTGTGTGTTTTATGTGAAATAAGATCAGTAACACTTGTTGTCTGGGGCCTCAGGGTGACTTGGTGACTTTGAGCTTCGTTCGTACGAGAGTGTGTCTATAGAATGCGGCCACAGAGAACAACAAAGGGAAGGTGTATATTAACAATGACATTACAGCATAATTTATAGCATTATAAAAACAAGCGTGAAAAGTGACCTGAGCTACGGTTGTCCAATTATTAGACCTCCCGCCCATGACTGAAATATGAGGAATTACAATATATTAATTCAGATTGTTTGGATGATTTTGAGTACTTTGAACAAATGATAGTAAGAATGTGTGAAATGTGTGTGAGCTGGCAGGCTGGAAGTTTTACGAGTCAGTTTTAGCGGCTGGTTGAGAGTGTGGCAGCCATTTAGAGCCGTTCCCCGGAGGCTTTTGGAGAGGTGAAGATGTCAGGAGGTCGTAGGGTCACAGTGCCTGGGTGCTGGACTGGTGTCTGAGCGGGGGTCATCATGGAGGTTTGGGAACTCTATGGAAGATGTGAATAACTCGTTGCTCATAGCAATCAGACAGAATACAAATAAATTAACGGATGAAGGACAGGGTCGTTAGCTCTCTACTCTTCTCTTGTTTTCTTCAATACATACCCTAAAGTCATTACAAGCGGACTAAAATCTTATATTATCAGTAGTGCGCACAAACACCTCTCTCACAGCATGTTCTCAAGACAGAGATAAAAATAAACACTATTATCTGAGTGTGCCCCGGTCTTTGTCTCAAGGTCTACACTGTAGTCTACAAAGTCCACACCCCCTGTCAGTCTGTCATTTAATACCTCTATGATGTTTTGGTTTTGGAAAAGGTAGGTGTGTATGTCTGAAACTGATCCGCTGTCCTACAGCAACAGCTTTCCGTTCCAACTGAACCTTTCATGATATCTAATTTCCTTAATGAGAGACAGAGACAGAGAAATGGCTGGAGCTGTGTCTCTCGCTCCTCTCGTTGATCACTCCCGCTTCCCTGAACCCGCCCCTCCATTTTCTCTTTAAAATTCATGATGAACCAGTTTGACTTTTTTTTGTGCCAGTACAAAATAAGTGGTTTTTGGTGAGACTGTGGCTTAATTCAATAGTGCCCTTGTCTGAGACTCGTTCCCTTGTCTGACTCATTGTCTTTCCTAATTACAGCTGCTTTATTCCTTTCTCTCTCTCTTTTTTCCTCATTCTCTGACACTACTTTCTGTAAATGACTGTAATTTTCTGTCTGTTCTGGATACGCCAAACCACTACGTGCTGCAAATTGCCGCCCACTGCCGTTGATAGGCTCAGAGCTAAAACAGGAAGGCAGGTGAGTCTGAACACACCCGTGCCTATTTTCTGTTTGTCACACATGGATACAGTGGTCTAATTCTGCAGCTCCAGGTATAACCTCAACTGTCTTTCTCACCCTGTCTCTCTCTCTCTCTCTCTCTCTCTCTCTCTCTGGGCTGAGTCTCGCTCTATAGTGAGAGTGAGCAGAGTGGGGGGTTGTGGGCTTTCTTTTCAAATGGCTGCCATTGCAATGGAGTGAGAGCCCAGGCTAAATATATCTATTGACACACAGACTCCAACTCCCAAACAGGGACTTGGGTAAACACACACATGCAGACACCCTCAAGGGCAATCATAAGTACAGACATTATACACACAAATGTCTAAGAAAGCTGCATGATGAAGAGTAGACTCTCTGCATGACTATGCTATATACTGTAATTTGAGCTGTTCATCTATGGCATGGAAAAGAGAGACACAATCGAGGTGAATACCAGCAGCATAAGAGGAATAAACCTCCTAATTAAACGTTCCTGTTGTCTCCTGTTATTATGTCAACTAGTAAACTACACAAGCTGCTGAGTTTGGACCTTCAGAACCAGCATACTGAAAGCAAACTTTACACACACAACTGCCAAGACACCTAATACACTCCCTTCCTCAAGACGCAACTCAAAAGCCATCTGGTCATGAATTTCACTTCGTGTGGGTGTGTTCGATCCTGAGCTCAGGTGTGGAGTTTCACATTCTCCCCATATCTATGTGGGTTTCCTCTGGGTTCTCTGGTTTCCTCCCACCTCCCAAAAACAAGCCTGTATGTGGACTGGTGACTCTAAATTGTGTAAATGTGTAAATGCATGGTGTAAATGCATGGTGCCCTGTGATGATCTGTGTCCCATCCAGGTTGTATTCCCACATCACACCCAGTGTTCACAGGATTGGCTCTGGATCCACTGAAACCCCGACCAGGGTAAAGCGGTTACTAGAGTGACTGATTGAGAAAGTGAGTGTATCTGGTACTTAATCAAACATTATGTTAAACTGCATAATATTATATGAACAGCATGCATATTATTGGTATGTCCCAGTGACATAGTGTCAATACATGCATTTACCAATTAAATGGGTATAATATATAATTCACCTACAAGAATGGCACCATCCCAAATGACTGAGCTTTTTCGTAGAAGGTGCTCCTCATTCAGACAGGTGTACTGGTATATATTACTTGGCCTGTTAGTAATTCACATAGCCTCAAGTCAAAGGTCAAATGCATCACACCTGTTTGTTTCATTCTTTATCGTTACTTCATCGTCCATTTTTCCACTATGTGGTTGTGAGAAAATTATTTTTTAGCTTTTGTCTTCATCAGTTTTAAAGTCGATCCTGAAGTATATGTATATGGATAACTAACATTATGTGAAATGAAAATAAAGCACAGGATACACTTAGTGAGCACCATCAACTAGCTAACATTAGTCTGTTTTTTTAATAGGACTGGTCTACCTAGTGAGGTTACTTGTTTTCTGACTCCTTATAGCAATAAGCTTGACTTTTGTAATTTAGTGTTTGTTGAAAATACTCAAGTTTGGTATCTTATGTTTAGAGAGCATCTGACTTTAGACATCCTATCTAGGTCTATCACCATCAAAGGTAGCTATAGCTAGCTAAATACAGAAACAAGACTAATTTTAATAATCAAATTAAAACACAAGCTTGCTTAAAGGACACTCACGAGCTTGTAAGAATGCAGAGGGGTTTGAGAAGACAAACATACAGTAGCTAACACAAGCCATCAAATGCTTCCTCAGGTCAGCACCCAGCTGTCTCATTACAGAACAAGGACAAGGGACAAATAAATAGTCAAATAAAAGTCTAATTCAAACTGGACCATAACCACCTCTCACCATGCTACATTTTCTAACTACATCGCCCTGACATGTTTACCCCGATTCACATCTCTGGACCCTGGTGTCATGTCAGTCTCATGATGCCACATGTATGAATCACACACAGCAATTAAATGGTGGGGATTTTCCCATCATGATGAAGAACTGAGGAAGAATCTCATCAGTGGTAAAACTATGTAACCATGGTAACTAGTAGTGATTTTCATGACTGAACAAGTCGAGCCACTGAGACTCTCTACTTGCCTTGTTCTTTGCTAAGTAGCTTTCTTATATTATCATTTTGATATTTCTTTTTCTATTTTTGTCGTTTAATTATGTATTTATTTCTTTTTAAGTGCTGCAATATATGTAAGTATTTATTGTAATTTTATATTAACATGCATAGCATAGCTGTTTCAATTGACATATGAGTAAAGTTACATAGTGTTTAATGTATTGCAGAATAAATTGTATTAAATAAATACCGTTTAAAAGAAATTTAAAAAATGTAAATGAAATATTGCATGAAAATGAAAAGGTTTTCGTGTTTATAATTCATCTGATTTTTAATAGTGGGATTGTAGCATTGCAATATTTGCAAAAAACTAAATACTTAGTCAGAAATTTAAAAGTGATTTTTTTTTTTTTTATTATAAAAAAATTAAAATGTATTAAAACTTCTGGCTTGTTACTGATCATGATTGGGCTCAACAGTGTAAAAATAAGGTGAAAATGACCAATGGCTGGGTCATAATAAACCGATTTTGGGTAGTTATAACAAAAACAAAACGTGCAAAAACAGCACATCAGGTTCTAAGCATAACCCACACTGTATGGTCAAATGAACCCAGCATGTGATCTGTTGACCCAGGAGTGGGTTAGAGAAATGACTGGAACTGGGTTACATTTAACCCGGCATTACATAAAGTGTGTCACACAAACTGAATTACAGCTTGTGTGCTGTATAATATTGTCATACACTGCATAATATAGCACAAATACTGTATTTTGTAGTGCTCCTAGTTCTGTTCAAAGGCTGTAGGGCACTAAATAGATGATATAGTGGCTTTGGATCTGCATGAAAAAAGTGGATCCGATTATACACCTGTGTGCTTTACTGCTCTGCTAATTCAGCCAGGATGAATTTGAATAATATGCTAATAATGAATCTGCATTGCCCCCTGGCTGTGTATCTGATAAGTACTGTATTCATGTCATACTCAGGGCCTGGAGGGTTACAACACTACAGAGATTTGTTTTCTCTTCCAGCACACCATATTCAGCTCATGTGGGTTGAATCAGGAGTGTTAAAAGACACAGAACACAAAACTGTGCAGTGCAGTGGCCCTCGAGGACAGAAGTCTGAAATCCCTTATTTAACCCAAAGTAGGATGCGGGTTGGTTTAGGTTGATGCCTGCACGGCTGGTGCCTGTCTGACCTCGGCCTAAACTGTTGTTTACTGTTCGGCTGAGGTTTATGTGGCAAAAACAACCTCAGACACTGGTAATGTGATGCCTCCAGTTCATTACCCCGTCTCATTCGACTACTTTATATGGAATGGATGGTGTGTGTGTGTTTGAGTAAGGGGTGTTGGAGTGTTGTTTGGAACATCATGGGAATGGCAGGCTGCTCCATGTCTCACTCCACACTAATGCAGTGCATATGGCCAGTGCTGGCATGACCAATGGCCCCTCAAAGAATCTGACACGTCAGAATTTAATTAGCACAGTTTATAGGTTCTCTGCTGAACGAAACACGAGAGCAGCTCTGGGAACATGGTAATCATAAGCAGGCACATGATTTTACACTAACTCCAGGAAATTAGGTAATTTTCTATTTGGCTGCCTTGTGTACGTGTGTGTGTATGAGTTGTGGTGGTGGTGGCAGTGGGGTTACAGGTGATTTGTATTAGAATCCAAGAACAAATAACAGAAATGACCACAATAAGAAACACCACCAGGTCAAATCATGGAATGCCAGTCCGCTATGTTTTAAAGGAAAAATAACACTCCACCATGTGACAGTTAAATGAATTGTCCAATTAAATATCAATTATATTGTGGTCCATATGCAAAAGCTTACTCAACACTTTACCTTGTGGGGGCAAACTCGAGAAACCAAAGTTAATTGTGATTTATATGAATTCCTCCATGTGTAATTGAAATAGCAGAAATAACTGGATTTTTTAGCTGCCCATGTTTATACTGCTTGACTAAGCCTAAGATGCAAACAGCAAAAGTATGGCTGGATGCAAGACAATCTTGACCGTTTCAATTCTATTTGGATTCTTGTTCATGAAACAGAAGTTCACAGTGCTCGCTCTACATTATTTGTTTATCGATCCCTAGCTGTACAAGGAAAAGCCCTACATAATTATTGTTTGTTGCTGACAATAACCAATCACCAGGGATTTCTACCCGAGGTCATATCACCCAATTTTTGTAAAATCGATCAACTGACCATTCCCTGTTGTGCCCAGTACGAACTCTACAATACTATTTAGACCAGATGGATGACATCTGATCCTGAGATCATTCATCCATCACAGAGGAAAAACATGGGAAGCTGCCTTATCTAACTAGAGGCTGGTGCACTGGGTGGTGGATGTCATAACCATGGACAGGCTGGACGCCCTGCCCTACCATCTTCTCCTCATGGGCATTACTTAGAGGCATGCAGGTCTACGCTGCAGCTACCTGGGCATCACAGTGCACTTTCTCCAGGATCTTTTGGTGTTAACATCACCCCTCATAGTAGCATGAATGCAATGGTCATCTCTGAACACCTTACCAGTCAGTCCTAAGGTGGGTCAGTTCCTCATGCCCTTGTGGCCCATGTTATTCAGGGGGTTCTCACTGTCCCTGATGGTAAAGCCAGGTAAAATAGAATGCTAGTTATGTATGCAGCTGTGGTTATATGTATCCCAGATAACCTTCAGGGTTCCTTGTCCTTTGGAACTAGTGCTGACCCAACAAGAACTCTGCAAAAAGATTCCATGGAAAGATGGCTGTATGACATTGTATTATTGCAAATACTGCATCTTAAGTCACCTTGTGACTTTCTTACTCTATAGGGCCAAACATCCCGTTCCAGATTTAATCCCCCTTTGCTGTTATAATAACCTCCACCCTTCTGGGAAGGATTTACACTAGATTTTGGAGTATGGCTGTGGGGATTTTTGTCCATTCAGCCACAAGAGCATTAGTGAGGTTGGAGACTGATTTCGTGCTAGAAGGCCTGGGGTGCAGTCAGCAATCCAATTCATCCCAAAGGTGTTCAATGGGGTTGAGGCTCTGGGGTCAAGGTTCTGCGCAGTCAAGTTCTTTCACACCAACCTTGGCAAACCATGCCTTCCTGGACCACGCTTTGTGCACAGGGGTATTGTCATGCTGGAACAGGTTTGGGCCTTTTAGCTCCAGTGAAGGGAAATTGTAACGCTACAGTATACAAAGACATTCTATACAATTCTGTGATTCCAATTTTGCGGCAACAGTTTGGGGAAGAACCGCATATAGGTGTGATGGTCAGGTGTCCACTACCTTTTGGCCACATAGTGTGCATGCGTGTGCACACGAAGACATCCAGGGGGTTCTCACCACCTCTGGCGGTTATCCAGGGCTCGCAGAACTGTAGATACATACACAACTAGCACGACTACATTGTAATTGATGTCTAATAAAACAACACAAAAAATCTAGGCATAGAAAATGTCCAAACGAACACAGCATAAGGACAAAGCAAGTGATAAAGACATTTCATCTTTATTGCAGAGGGCTACTTCAGACCAATTCAATATAAGCAATAAAACACATTTGTTTACTGGGTCACTCGCACACGGTAGACACACTTTACGGCTGCACACTCGAGAGCAAATCTGTCAGCGTTCATAAGGCATCTATATTTCAAACAAGTCTGTGATCATGTTCCCTGTCCGTTTGTTAGTGCTAAGATGTCAGATAATATTATGAGGACTTAACACTACACTGGAACTGTATCAATCCTGATTTGGTAGTTCCACACATGAATATTTGAGGAATATGGTCCTTGGATATCATTTACTCTATCAATTCTCTTACTTCGCATCATATTCAAGTGCTTAAACTCTATTACGATGTCCCATAATAAAAACCTCTTAAGTGTTCTCATGAATATAACTCAGTGCAAATCACACCTCACTGGTGCGTATCGTACACAAGGGTGCCAGTCTTTTCTGTCTTGTTGGGGCAAATTAACATAGCAAATTCTTTCATTTCTAATCTAACCAAAAATTCCTAATCATGCATAGTTTAGCTCAGTAATGAGCACAGGCACAAACAAACTCCCTTTAGCCCCGCATTACAAACCCTGCATCAGACCCATTCAGACTGGCCCATATATAAATCTATAATCAAGTAACAAAATATCTAAATATTTTATGTGTACAGCTAATAATCTGCAAGCTTTTTTTTTTTTTTTTTTTTTGCATACTACAAAATTTTATTCGACCAGTAAATCAAATATGTATCATATTATTCCCATTATCAAGATTCTTTATCAAGGAAAAAAAAAAAAAAAGTCTGATGGCACTAACGCAAAAGCAATGCCAGGAAATACCTTCAAGAATAGAATGTCATAGTATAGGAATTATAATGAACTCAGAAAGGCAGAAACCCACAATTCCTTTCAAATACATTCCTTATTATTGCTCAAAACCTGAGCTGTGTCAAAAACAGAAGCCTTGATACCTATGCTATCTTATAAGTCAGTGATTTAGAAGGCAGAGCTTCAACAGCTATGAAGGTAACTGTAAGGAAACAGTTTGAGATGTTCTTTGAAAGGCAGCACAGCATTACAAAGACGTTGCCGCCATTGTAAAACAGCGGAGGATGCATGCATGTCTTCAAAAACAGCATCTGAGAACACAACATACATTCAATTTATCTAACTCTGACATGACTCAGTGTTTTCCTCCACAGCCTGAGTAGGCAGTAACTGTATATCAGTCACACCCCTGGTCTGTTAAGATCTATTCAGAAATACTGACCAGTTCTTCCTAATTTACAAAGTGCTTTAGATATCCACTCTACTCTCTTTTCACTTCTGTGGTTCTCTACTTCTCATTGTCTCTTAGTCACCTCTTTATTTCATGGCTGGCTTTTGTATTTACTTACTTCCCTTAAATGCACCTGGCTTATTTGTCCTAAAGCTGCATGCAGGGTCTTGCAGCACTGAGGCTTCCATTTGTCTTTTCTCTTATTGAAATTAGCGACCTTCTGCTAACCTTTGGCAATAAAGCTGTGAACTCACAGATTCTTGATCAATCAACGATTGTACTCAAATACACAGTCTGCACAATTGGCCGACTGTAGTTACATTCAATCTAAACTCTCAAACACAAGAGATTAAATGAAAATTTTAAATTACCATCATGAAACAAAGCTGAGAGAGGGTATAGAGGTACACTCACACTCAGCTGCTTACACAAGCAGGAACAGGCATATTGAGGAGTGTAAGACCTGCAAATATCATGAAAGCATTTGTACGTGACTGAGAAATGATAACTAACAAGTTAAACTGAGTTCTAAATATGCAGACAAGAGGATTCTGAGAAACAAAGAATGTGACCGACTGAGATGACAGAATGAGCGCTGAAATCGAGCTGCTCCCTCACTCGCACTCGTTCTCTCCCAGCAGGCCAAACATGTTCAAGCTGTAGGCCTTGCCTTTTTTATCGGACCTCACACTTTCATCTTCATCGTCTCCATCGGCATCCTCATCATCATCTGCGTCTCTGTCGTCTTCCTCCTCTGGCTCAGAGCTTGACTCTTCATCTTCCTCATCCCTGTCTCCGTTCTCTTCATCCTCAGGCCTTCTTCCCTGTAGAGCGATGATTTCTGCCAAATCTGGGTGGGACTCCCATTTATCTAAAGAGGTAAATAGAGTATTAATATTTAATTTAATCTCTCAAAAGGGGGACTGCATAAAAGAGAGAAAAAGAAAATACAGAGGTTTGAGGCAATGCTAGAGCTGGGATTAGGTGGTTAAAAGCTAGAGTACTGCTGAACTGCATTGAACAAGACCCTAAAGGCCCATAATTGAATACACAGTAAGGAGATTTTGTGATTTATTTAATTAATTTTAACCTTTGTTCTGTGTGTATCCTGGTGGCCGCAAGCACAGACATAAGCGTCCGTCTGTTGCCAAGCGCAGCAGGCTGTTAGCGGCTCGATAAACATCATTCCGTGCTGCCTTTGCTGTCTTATAGCCTCTTCTCTCTGCCCACGCTGTTCATGCGAGGAAGAGCAGCAGAAGACGAGTGTTAATGAGAAATATGTTCTCATTGTCTCAGCAATCAACAGTAACCCTGATGCCAGCATCTCTGAACACATTAACATCTATGTCTTTAACCAATACACAAACAGCTGGACAAGAGGATCTTAATTCTGTGCTTTAAAAAGAAAGAAAAAAGCGATTCTCCAAATGATAACAGCAAATGGATCTTTTCCATTGGAGAAGAAAAGAACTGGATCATTTCAAACAGAGCACAACAAATTCAGTCAGTCCTTACCTTCACATACATCCCAGGCTGTCCACTCGTGTGTGTTGGTAGTGTGTGGTGTGTCAGCACTCTGTTCTGGGTGTGTAAGTTTTAGTACAGACAGGAAAGGAGTGCGCTCACACAGATATCCCACCGAGCTGTATGGTTCCTGCAGCTGGGACACTGGGTAAATACCAGCCAGAATCTGACATGCACAGAGACCAACAGTCACATCTCTGAAAACAGTGTTTGCATTGCAATCGTTTGTAATACCACATACCCTATGCATGTGCATGTGTGTACAATCTTACCTGTAGTTGTCTGTTGACTTTAGAGGGGAAGACGAGTCCAGGACAGTCACACAGTTTAACGGTAGGGGTGAGGTAGTACGTCTGGAAATACTTTGTGTGACCAGGAGTCCGAGACACACTCACAACCTTCCTACCAACCAAACTATTCAACACTGAAGACTTTCCTACATTAGGAAACCCTGCAGGAACAAACAGGCAGTGACAATTATATACACTATATAGCGAAAAGTTTGTGTACACCTGAACATCACACCCATATGTGGGCCTTCGTCAAACTGTAGCCATAAAGTTGGAAGCACGCAATCTTGTATGCTGTAGCTTCATAGTTTCCCTTCACTGGAACTAAGGGGCCCAAACCTGTTCCAGCACAACAATATCCCTGTGCACAAAGCAAGGCCTCACCTGATCAATGCTCCTGTGGCTGAATGTGGCACAAATCCCCACAGCCACATTCCAAAATCTCAGTTGGGGTTCCAGTTCATCCCATATGTGTTCAATGGGTTTTGGCTCAGGGCCCTGTGCAGACCACTCAAGTACTTCCATACCAACATTGGCACACCATGTCTTCATGGACCTTGCTTTGTTAGAAGGGCATTATCATACTGGAACAGGTTTGGGGCTCTCCAGTGAAGGGAAATTGTAATGCTATAGCATACAAAGACATCCTATACAATTGCCCACATACTTTTAGCCATATAGTGTAGTTAGTATTTTTAAAAGGTGTTTGTGTTGCATTATGATTGTAGCCTAACGAATACAGTCCCCTCAAAAAGAATTTGAACGGCAAGGCCAATTATTTTGATTTTGCTATACACGGAAGACATTTGGGTTTGAGATCAAAGGATGAATATAAGATGAATTATGAGTTCAGAATTTCAGCTTCCAGATTTCCTGATATTTACATCTGGATGTGTCAAACAAATTAGAACATGGCACCTTTTGTTTGAACCCACCCATTTTTCAAGTGATCAAAAAATATTGGAACGTGTGAATGACAGATGCTTCTTGTTACCCAGGTGTGTCCTGTTAAGATTGATTGATTAAACTATTAATAACTCTGAATGTCTACTCTTGGTTTGAGACCTGGGTTTCACCTTTGAAGACTGCATTTGTTGTTAAAAAGGATAAACCAACATGAAGACCAGAGAGCTGTCTATGGGAGAAAAGTATCAGAACCATTGCACCATTGATCAGAACCATTGCACAAGCATTGGGCATAGCCAATACAACAATTTGGAATGTCCTGAAAAGGTAAGAGACCACCGATGTACTAACAACAGTCAGTGACATCAAATCCACCTCAACGAGGAGTGACAGCATTACAATCCACTGTTCAAAGAAGACGTTGTGAGCAAAAATATAGAGGCCATACAAGATGCAAACCACTCATGAGCAGTAAGAATCAGAAGGCCAGACTGAAATTCGCAAAGAAATACAAAGATGAGCCACAAGAGTTCTGGAACCAAGATCAACCTCTATCATAGTGATAGAAAGGCCAAAATGTGTAGAAAGAAAGGATCTGCTCATGATCCAAAACATACAAGCTCATCGCTCAAGTGAAGGTATCATGGTGTCACGGTGTCATGGCTTGGGCTTGCATAGCTGCTTCTGGTGCAGACTCACAAATCTTTATAAATGATGTAACTCATGGTGGTAGAAGCAAAATGAATTCAGAAGTCTATAGAAACATTCTGTCTGTCAATTTACAGAGAAATGCATCCAGTCTAATTGGGAGGAACTTCATACAGCAAGACAATGATCCAAAAAGCACTGCCAACACAAAAAAGGACTTCGTCAGTGGGAAAAGTGGAATGTTTTAGACTGGCCAAGTCAAGAGGAGACTGAAGGGAGAAACCCCCCAAAATTAACAACAACTGAAAGAAGCTACGGTACAAGCCTGGAAAATCATCACAAAAGAAGACTGCAACAGTTTGGATGTGTCAGTGCGTTGCCAGCTTGATGCAGTTATTGATAGCAAGGGATATGCAAACAAATATTAAGTATTATTTACGTTAGGACTACCTGTTCCAATACTTCTGCTCATCTAAAAATTGAGTGGTCTGGCACAAAAGGTGCCATGTTCTAAATTCTTTAACACATCTGGATGTAAATATTAGGACGTGAAAGCTGAAATTCTGGCCTATCGTCTAATACTCATCTTCTGATCTCAAACAAAAAACGTTTTCAGTGTATAGCAAAAACAAAAGTATTGGCCTTGCTGTTCCAATACTTTCGGAGGGGACCGTATGTCAATCTATTTAAAACAGCGATGTCATTGTGAAAATACTACTTACTGACTACACAAGTAGCACGATTTTTTTTTGCCCCATCATTTTGTCTTATTACACTGGACAAGATATTTTTGTACATTTTTACCTATACAGCCTAATGTGAGAACTCCATCTTTGTAAAGTTCTCGTGTGGGACTGTTCAGCTCCATGGCAACATCAGTGTTGTGTTCCATTAGCACTGTCTCCGCCCCATCATCAGACCATTCGCCCTCTCTTCCCATGGCCAATGCATCTCTTTGTATTTTCTTTTCCCAGCTACTTAAATCCACTGTTAAACAAACAACAACAACAAAAAATCATTAATATTAACATCATCACCATAAATCCCAGCTGGACTTAACTGCTGTCATATGGTGGGCGTGTCTGACCTTTTCCTGCCGTGATCTCCTGACATGCCCTCAGAATGTGGATTGGTCCTCCCGCCTGGCCCCACCCACCCTTTCTCCTCATTCGCTTTTTCTGAAACACTGCAGCAAGATAAAAGACATAAAGACAGAAAAATAACAGGAATGCATATACCATGGCTGATAAACCTCTCCACATGAATATTACTACAACAAAAGCTTTTTTGGTGCATATGTAATGTGCTCTCACAGCTGCTGTAAGGTTGTCCAGGGTGTGAAGTGAAGCACACACATTGCAGGTGAGGAAAGTGATTGCTCAGGTAGTGTTTCCATGCCAACACAAGTGGCGCAGGGCAAAGGTCAACCTTATTCAGCACCACAATTACCTGCTTCTGCAGTTCACCTGTGATGTAGTGATACAGAGCAGGAGGAAACTGCAGCACCTGAACACGTCAGAGAGGAAGGGCAGATAAGGTGTATTAACCAAGTCTAATCAAATGAACCACATTTAAAGTCAGAGTAAATGAACCACTAATTAATTCATTTCTCTCACAGATTAAAAGACAGGAAAATTACAACTAGTGCTGTTTAAATGCAAATTAATGTGAACGACGTCTACAAGCGTGTGCATACACGTGCGTGATAGTGTATTTGATCCTTTGGGTGTCACAGCTGGCAGAATTTCAAATGTGCTTATGGCCGCAACAGGAGAAGCCGGCACAGTTTCCGCTTAGTTTAATGTAAGCACGTGAGACGAAGTTGTTCAGACCAGGCACAACCTAGTGATGTCAAATTTCTAACACTTCAACGTGTCCAGGACACCTGGGAGTTCTTCGTGTGATAATTTTGTTGTCAAATACTTTTAGAAACACATAACTATATAAACCTATCTCATAAAGTAACCTGAATTTACTTTTCAGTAGTCAATTTCATAAAAATCATACAAAAAGGACCCTGTGGTTATATGGCATGCCCAAGGCTTTCTTCTTGTGTAGTCTTAACATATGAATGTCTTAATTTGATGTTTATAGGGGCTTAAAACAATTAAAACGATTTCACAATGATTCACTGTTATTTTAATCACACAAAGACACTGACATAGTACTGATAAAGATAGAGCAGATGGAGCAATGTTTTTCCAGGTAGATTATAAATTGTACTTCAGTGTGAGCTATTTCACAATGCTATAATAATTACTTTAAAAAGACTTTTTTTTTTTTTTTTTTAATGGAAAGCTCAGTGGATTAGGAGAAAATCAAACAGTAGCTACATCTCTCTAACTCATTCATGAAAGCTGGTCACTTGTGCACTGGAGCTCGCCAGTGTGAACTATAAGAGCTAATTCAAATCTATAATCAGATCTGTTAGCCCCATCTGCTGACAGGACTCACACACGTGAGAATTAATGAAGCACTCACTGGGTGTCTGATGTCCACAATAAGCAGAATGACATCGGACATCTCTAATACTCTCCATAACTGTCTCCATGTCTGAGAAAGAGAAAGAAGAATGAAATAAATTAAGAAAGGAAAAAAACTAAACGGAAAGAGTACGAGAGATACATGTCTATATAGATACAAGCAAGATTGGGAAAGTGACATATTGACAATGTTAAAAAGAAAATGCATGATTTATGAATTCTTTACACTTCTTTACACAGAGATGCAAAGGATTTAGAGAAGCATTGCTGCATATATAGCGTGCAAAGCCTCAAAAACAGCATTAAAAGGAATGCAGAGCAGGACCAATTATGCTCTCTTGGACTCCTGACAATGGACTGCAGTGGCACTGTCAAGAAAAATCTCTGTCTAATGAGAAATACAACTAACCTCCAGATTGTGTTCAAAATGGCTGAGGGAGTCAGTAGGATTCTTGGAATGAAGTGCCTCCAGAAATTCATCAAATGCCTTCTTTTCCTTCCTCAATAGTTCTTCTCTGTGCATCCCATAATGCCAAGAGGGTCTTCGAGGGAAATCCAGCCCTGAAATCAGGCAGAACCAAAGTAAGAAAACTGGAAGTTAGAAAGACAGACGATGTCCTGTTTGTGATTCAAGCGTTTTAGATTATTAACATGATAATTCACTTTTCTGCTGGAGGGAAATGTTATGTCGCTACATCAAACTTTCAAATATGCATGAAGCGGAGAAACCTTGCTCTTCAGGGTAGACCTCTGTTATGTCCATCTCCAGGTCTCTCTCTGGAACTGCTTGCAGTATTTTCTCTCTGGCCATTTTCTTCCTTTTCTCCACCTCCTCTTTGCTCTCCTTCTCAAAGTGAAGCCGGAACCTGAACAGAAAATTCAGTAAGGCTGTTATCTCAGACCTGGCCCTGTCTATCCCTCAAGGACATCTGGACCTGGTAGACAATTTCACCCACTGGTTGCACACAAAAATACACTACACTAACAAAAACAAATTTGAATGAAACAAAAATGAGGGCTGGGAATAGTACAGATTAATGGGCTAAAAAGTATCTTCTCTCTCTTTCTCGGCCAAACAGCAGCACATTTTTAACCACTGAGTGAAGACGTCAGATTTGCATGCGCCAGTGTGTACTTGTGTGTATGTAAATGCTCACTTCTGGCTGGAAACGTGTTTGACTAGCCTTGTGTCGGAATAAATGTTCTATATTTGAATATTTCCCCAAAAATGTATTTCAAGCTATGGGCCATTTTGATCAAAAACAATTTATGAGGACATAACAGGCAACAGTTAAAGCAGCATATCTGATCTAATACTTGGAACATAAAGATAATAGTTCTGTTATGACCAGAAACCTGAGGTTGCAATAACACATTGCCCTCCAGAATTATTCACATTTTGGAGCTGTTTTGTGGCTGAAGTGGAAGAATTCTGAAGTACCAGAATACTTGGCCTAAAACACGGTTGCCTCTGCCAGGAGGTTCAAACTTGACAACAGAGGTCAGTATTAAATAAGATGATACGTCAAACTTACTTCCAAATCAAGACAGAAATGGTGCAATTTGAGCTGTATTGAAAACCTGCAGTCTGATTTAAAGAGGGAAGTCCACAAGCACAAACCTTAGAATATAAAGGAGCTTAAAATATTCAGGCATGTAGGAGTGGATCCCTTTACAAGTGTCTCCAACTGTGTTATATATTACAGGAAAGAGACTCAATGCTGTTATTCTCCACAGGACAGGCGTCACAAAATATTAATTCTGAGGGTGCGATCATTTTGAAACCAGTATTCTGTCGAATAAATCGCACTACCTAAACACACTTTTTGTGTTTGAGCTCTTTTTTTTTTATATTATTATTATTATTTTGCTCAAATTTATGAATAATTAAATTCTGGAGGCAATCCAGTATGTATACAATGAGATGTATGTACAACTCAAATTGTGCTTGTGTGTTAAAGCAACTCGAAATGATCAAGCAGGCAAATATCTCCTACAATTTATGCGCGCACACTTCTTGAATTACTGTTTTGCCTATCCAGTGCTCACCTGTTGGGGTCATATCTGCTGTCTCTGGTGCCAGGCTGGTGGTTGATCCTCCTTACATCCGTCGTCTCGCTGTCTGATGTGTCTGACTGTCGGTCCCGTCTAACGGCTCTCTCTATACTCGCATTCCGGCTACTCTGACCCGAGCCTGTATCACCTTCACAAACACACACACACTTTTACAAACGACATGATCCTACGTTCTCATGAGTGTAGTTCTGATGTTTATTCGACGTGACTGAAACTAATTTTATTGTTGGCATCCAGAACAAAGGCATCTCTGTAAAAAAAAATAAAATAAAATCTCCTTGTGGTATTTGAATCGTCTCACAGTTATGACTATTTATGGCAGTTGTGTCTTTATGTTCAATGCATGACCTCTTGCTTTCCTATTCCCTGCCAACATTATGCTGAAAAACTGATCACTGCTCTTATTCAGCCACACTGGAGAAAACCACTTCTGCATAGTTTGCATCTAAGAAGGATTTTTTTTTTTTTCCCCACTCTCTTCTATGTGACAGTGAATAGTGATGTTAAAAGCAGGAGTGAAGTACATGGACGGGAATAAAGAGAGAGATACGTGCAGAGGAAAGATAAAGCAGTGATTAAAGGTTACACGTCTAGCACAGGAAGCTAGATCTAGCAGAGCTACTACCTGCACAGCATTTTTTAGACTGATGTTGCCTTAGATCCAGTTGAGCCTCTGGGAGAGTGAAAGGTCTGTAACATTTTGCAGATAATTCCCCCAGTGTTTTCCTCGCTTCATTCTTACATAACAGTGGAGTGAGTCTGCGCACTGCCATTCCGCATAACGCAGACCGTGCTGATGGAGAGCCACAGCAATCCACTCACTGCTCATGTCCCCTGACTCAAACCCACCTGACATGCAGCAGGATGCGAAGGTTTCGCAGGGTTTCAGTCCGCCATAGTTACACAAGCAGTCAGTTTCACTTTTCCTACAGTAGCGCAGAACTTATCGGAGTCTGAGTCTTGTTTCATAGAAATGCACAAGAGTCGATTCTCTCACACCGCCAGTACCGCCACTAAACCGTAAAGAACCGAGCCGATGTGAACACATTACAGCGTGGTGAAACGCTCGCTGAGACCGCACAGCGGCTAGGCTACGCTCAAGTTAGCTGAGACGGCTAAACCAGCGGCGGCTAAGCTGGACAAAATGAACGCCACTCACCTCTCTTTTTCTCGCGCTTGACCTGAAGTTGTTTCTTTTTCTGTTTATTGCTAAACGGCTTCCTCCGAGGCATGTTGGAATGGAGGCAGAGAGAACACCACGAGCACTAGCTGCTGCGTTTGTGGCCAGTTAGCTGTGCTAGCGCTCTGTGTTTACACTGAAGTTTCTGCTGCACGTTACTTTTTCTGTGACGCCAAACTGCGAACAAGCGAGATGGATCATACCAGTTTTTTTTTTTTTTTTAATTACTTAACATTGATGACACTGTAGTGCCCATAATACTCATACAGAAGTCAAACAGTCATGCAATTAATTAGCGTGAACGTTTAATTTGAACTACGCCGGATATTAACACAGGCCACTACAAAACACCCCCACACATAACGCTGAATGGTCGCGTCCACTATTTTAAAAACCCAAGCGGCTCTGCGGCACTGTGAGTCCAGGGGAGCAAGTGGTGCGTGGAAAGTCCCATTTAAGAGAACAGTCAGAGCCCACATAGCTATAAATAACAAATATTGATCATGTTGTTAAAGGATGAGCTACTCTGTGGTACTACTAATGACGTTTCTGCTGCTGTTTAATCAGGTATTATTTAAATAAAAGCTGCAGATTAAAGGAAAAGGCTGCTCTTAGCAATGTACGACTTACCTAACTTTAAGATCAGTTCACATAGCTAAAGTCACAAAAACACCCAAATGAAAGTTTTGAAATAACTTTTATCTGCACCTACTGAGAATTTCTAAATGTGTGTAACTTTTTTCTTCAGTTTACGACAATAACTGGCTGGGTGAATAGTATTGGACATAAAAAGGTACTGACACTGAACATGTTTATGACACATTTTACATTTTATTATTGTTTTCAAAGGATAATTAATTCTATTCTGATCGTATTAATGACTATGATAGGGCGTAGGGTCCATTACAAGAGTTAATACTAAGATGGAATAGCAGTAGACTAACAATAGTGAGCGTATTACATCATCCACACAAATGAAGAGTGAAGAGGATTATTAAAAGTTCATGCCAGAACTCGGAGAGCTTGTGACTGGCTGGTGCTGACACTCAAGTTCCTCTTTTTTTTGCTTTTTTTTTTTTTTTTTTTTTTTATAACCACTACTTAAAGCATCCTTTAACTTGCACACATACACACAATATACTAGATAGTCAGATATACATTTTTTTCCCAGCCTAATTGAAAACTGATTTTCCCTTTTTAAACTTTAAGGGCAAAATATCACATGCATATTGCGCAACATATCGAAGATGTTCATATACTGTCCATTAACAGCAAGTGTAAATTTCGTAGTGTACAAGTAGATAGAAATATCTACAGATGACAACCACTGTATTAAATAAAAGCTTTCAAAAGGTCTAGCCATAGATGGGAATCAGGAAGAGCGGGATATCTGAAGAACCAAGTAAGTTTTTAAAAAAAAAAAAAAAAAAAAAAAAAGAGAGAGAGAGAGACAAAAAAAGGCATTTTCTCAATATTTCAATCTTGTCCTTGACTGTACTTGTTTTCAGTGAGCAGGCCTAGTAGGAAATTCCTTTCCATCAGCATATATTTCATTTAATCAGTCCTTGCGTTTGTTTTTAATCCCTACTTTAGGTAGGCCTCTCGTACCTGGAGAGGTCATGTAAGATCACATCACTATTAATTCCTTTCCGCTGCACCACTTCTGTTTACAGAGTCTGTGTTCACTCTTTTCTTCCCATAGGCCTCTCCTACCTCATGAACTGAGGTGTTCCACCTGTATGGCAGAGGCCTCCACTGTGATGCACAGGTCTTTGTGAGAGGACAAATCAGACACGCTGACTGTTTTGTATGAAACATCTGGCGCTGTCACTTGTTTGTACTGCTGCAGGTCAAATACACATGGCACTCCCTCTGACTGTGGGTAAGCGTTGGTCCTCTCAGCACGACTTACTGCACCTCCTTCTGCACTTCCTCCTCCTCCAGCACCTCCTCCCCCTGCTCCTCCATGTGCGGGACTATGGCTCTGCTGAGCTGGTGCAGGTGGAGTGGGCACCAGGTCCGGAGAGTGTTTCCGCATGTGCTTTATCAGGTATGTTTCCTATGTGCAAATGGACAAACAGATGGATCAGTACTGAGAAGAAATTAAATGCTAAAAAGGGTGCGCACACATTATATATACATATAGGGATGCTCTCAGTCAAGGTTAGTGCCGTACCGAAGTGTAGGTGCGATTGCATAGGCCGCAGGAGTACAGCTTCGCATGTTTCACTGTATGGGTCGAGAGATGAACCTCGAGGCTCGCTGAGTCCGTATAGCCACGGTTACAGTGGTGGCACTTGAATGGCTTGTCTTTGTTGTGTTGGCGACGGTGAGACTGTGAACAATGGATATATCATTAAAAAACAAGACTGATATCTGAACCAAATGTCCATCTGCAGCAATTTGCCATGCACCTCAAAGCTGTACAATATTATAGGTAATGCTTTGCAACATTAAAGTTCCTTTAACTGACATTATTTAACACATTAATTGACATCAGCACACCAAAAACCTAGCATTAATACACCATTAGTAACAGCAACAAAGTAATTAACACCTGTACTATTAGATTTTTTTTAATATATATAAAAAAAAAAAACAAGACAAATAATCAATAACTGCATTGATGTTCATACAATCAATGATTCAAATATGCTCACAATGACTAACATGAACCAACACCATCAGTAACATGCTCGGGGTTGTTAATTCAGAAGTGAAGCTAAAAGCAAGTTCCAATATTTATACCAGTTAAACATTTACGAAGAAAATTCTGTAATTACATTTTTGCTAATTTATATGGACTCAGCTTTAGTCATGGATTGATTAAACAGTCAATTCAAGGGCATTTAGTTAACATTTACTTAAATGTCAATTAATATGTTAACGTACATTTTAACCTTGTTTCATGTTCATGGTCTATTTATTGTTTGCTCATGTTAACTAATGCTATAAATAACGTTAATTAAGGGAACCTTAACATAAAGCAATACCATTTTCAATGTATAAGTACACCCTCCAGTTTTAAAATGAATCTAAAATAATTGCTGTTTAGTAAAAGCATCAGTACATTAAGTACGTGAAGTCCCATGCTGTAGGATTTCTACATGCATTCTTTTAAAGTGCAGGTCATTAAACTGACAGCTAAACAAGATGATGATTTCAGTTTAATGTATTCGATATTGGTGGTAAGGTTACAGGATATATTGATCTTCTCTATCACCTGTACCCTTTCTTTCCTATCATTAGGAAAGTAGTAGTAGTAGTAATAATAATAATAATAATAGTAGTAGTAGTAGCAGTAGTTGTTTTTGGCAGACCGTGAAACGATGTTAACGTGGGGGTGAAAACATAAAAGAGGCAACCCATATGATCGGTTGTTAGCTAGCCAGGAAACTCTTGGCCAAACTTAAGCTGCAACCAATTTTTTCCCCCCTAAGTTTGATGCATTTAGACCAGAGGCGTAAAACTCGTTAATGTAATGGGCTACATTACACTTAGTCCAATGCCAGGTGGGTTGGACCCAAAAAAACAAAATCAGTTTAAATGAACACTAATATAGCAACAGCTCCTCAAAAAGGTGTTCAGTTATCTCCATTGCCTCACAAGAAGTACTTTTCCACATTCTGTAGTGTTACAACCTGAAACTGGAATAGGCTTAATTGGGATAATATGTCATGAAGCTACACAGAATAACCCATAATATTGAAAAGGGCTATTAGTTTGACCACATAAGAATTCACTTCTGTTACTCTGAAATGCTAAATTAGTCCTTTTGGAAAGAGACATGTTTACAGTGTCAGGTTTAGCTTGCTAATGAACAATTACATCGTTAGCACATTTTGTAAGTAGATGATGCTCTATTTTTCTCCATAGTGCAATAACAAAGACAAGGTCTTTTTTTTTTTTTAAATCATTTAAAGTTTTCAATTTAAAACACAGATGCTAAATTCATTTGGTGGGCCGGATTAGAACCTTTATTGGGCCGCATGTTAGATACCCCTGATTTACACTATCACACTTTCTCTTAGGAGACATTTATGGAAGGAGTCTCAGGTGTCAGTACTGAATGACTGTTTATCGCTGTTATAATGTAAGAGATAACGAGTACTAACTTTTCTCGTGGATGTTTCACAACATCAAACTATATACAACTACAACACAACTATAAAATAAGAATCAAAAGTGTGATGTGTCATTCATTAACAAGCAGAATAACATACTTTAGACGATGCGGTTATACAAACATACTACACGCTTCACGTCAGGACGTATTATTTTCATATAACAGCATGGCCTGTTGTGTGTTATTCCTTACTTAATCAGTATCACATGCTGTAAGCATTCTGACTAATCTCAGATGTTCCTGATGAGTGTATTCTGTGGTTGTTTTGGTGAATCATAGCATTCGCACATTCCAACAAACAAAAACTTTTAGTACAAAATAATGCATTACCCATGTCAGTCAAGTGCTATTTTGTGCTATTATATGCTATGCTATTTTGTCCATATTTTGCATCCCTGGATAGAATTGGATACAAATGATATACACTCCTGGGCGCAAAAAAAAAAAAAAAAAAAAAAAAAAAAATCTGGGCCAATGGCAAATATTCAGCTTTTAATGGTCTTAACAACAAACCACTGGTCAGAAAATTAGCAAGAATTAAACAAATGCACTCCTGAGAGCTCCTGTGCCACCTCCATTTGCTCGTTTACTTTTGCTGCCATGAACTTTTTTGGGGAAAAGCTAGAAACAGGGAAACTCACTTATATAATCTTCTTGTACGCAAAGGTAAAATCATGATAATGATTAAAATGTTTGATGTAAAATTCAAACTAACACATGTCTGGATGTACAACATTTTCCAAAATGTCTTACAATCATCTTCCTAGATGATTTTTTTTTCTTAAAAGATTCATCCTTATTTGGTTATCTGCCACACCTGATGCAGCTCATCCAGGGCCACAAGGCTTAAATATTTAACAAAATCAAAGGGAAAAGCTTCCCATACTAACTTCCTTTATCTTTTTGTTTAATTCTCACTAATTTCCTGACCACTAATTTGTTTTTAAGACCATTAAAAGATGAATATTTTGGCATTTTGGGCTTGGCCCTTTTTTTTTTTTTGCACCCAGGAGTGTATTATAATAATTTCCATCAGATGTGTAAGTCAGGTAGTTGATTCTCTATACCTGAAGATTTGATAGCTGAGTGAAAGCCTTCTCGCAGCCTGGATGGGCACACTTATACGGCCGGTCTCCTGTGTGGATTCTGCACAAATGAGAGCAGGTTCACTTGAGAGTTCATTAAAAAAAGGCATGTTTCCTTTACAGAATTAAAAGACGAGTGTAAAGAGAATAAGAAGATAATTGTAAAGAGACCTAACGGGGGTGGGGAGATGCTACCTGTGATGCTGCTGTAGGTGGCTGAGTTGCCTGAAGGTCTTCTGGCAGTAAGAGCAAGTGTAGGGTTTCACTCCGGTGTGGATCCGCACGTGCTGGGCCAAATAACTGGTGTTAGCAAACGACTTCGAGCAGTGCGGACACTTATGGGGTTTGGATTCAGTGTGGTTTCTGTATGGAAAGAAAGGCAGGGAGAAGAGAAAAAAAAAAAAAGGGAGAGTGAGACAAATGGCAGTGGTGCTAGGATTTAAAAGAGGACTGTATATGAATATCTGTAAATGCAATGTGGTATGCTCCTAGCTTTGGTGTCATGCAGAACCTGTCATCTCATTTTATTCTCTCTATTATTCACACTCCTCCATAGCTGATTCGATTCTAATTAACTTGCCTAGACCGTAAGCGTGAAGTATTAAACACTACATTTTTAGGAACGTTTACAGCAGTTCCCCAATTACCACCAAGCTGTATATATATATATATATATAATTCTAATTATTAATATACAGTATATTTAATACATGTTATAAATGCAGTGCCACTGTACAGTATAAATAAACCCTTTCCATATTGGGGTCATAATTTAATTATATTTGATGTGAAATAAAACGCAGTCTGATTGTTCTTGTAAAGCCTGGTGGTTGGGCGACTGATGGAAATGTTTGCTCTTGGTGACTGGAAGGCCAGATCTATCAACTCCACCATTTAATGTAAAATTTCCCAAGACCTGCTGTCTTTGATCATGTATAGAGAGTTCAGCATGGCACAGGACCTTTCTGCGACCTCTATTATTCTGCTCCTGCTCTGTTTTAATGTGTTTTGTGTGAGTCCGTGCAGTGATTGAGAGTCAGAGCGAGACATCTACAGGCGATTAAAAAGTAGCTGAGAAAAATGACAGGTTTGAATAGTAATGGAAGGTGTGACAGGAAGGAAACGAGGGAATTCAGAAATAGAACAGCGCAGAAGTGTAAGAAAGCAAGAAACGTCCAAAGACAGACACATTACTGGCTCTTTGCGTCACTCATTCAGAAACTGTTCCAGCATGAGGTCTCAGTGTCTCACACTGACTCAACTGTGGCAAGTTCGAATATTTTACGGCAGTAAAAACGGTTCATGTTTTTGCCTCTCTGTAAGAATTGGATTAAACCTCTGTCCCTTACAATGTGAGCACATACCTAGCGTGTTCTTTTTCCAAGCCATATAGACAACATTATATTCCTCTAGGACAAAGTTTGACATCAGACAGCATTTCACTACGTCCTATGTTGCTGCTCCATGTCTAGAGGACATTGCTACGGAAAAGACAAGAATAGTATCCTAATTCCCTGGCAGCACTGTAGGACATGTCACATCATGCCCTTTCACATAGCCCTTTTCTGCCAACAAGGAACTAGTCCTGGTGCTTAATCTCAAAGCATTCCATATCTTCCACCACAAATGAGCCAAAACACTGCTGGTCCAGAACCAAGAACTGCTGTAGTTGGAAAATGGGGTAGACATCACGTCATCACTATAACAACAACTCAGACTATTCTACATACATTAATAGATTGCGGAAACATTCGCAAAAAGAAAACGTTGGAACCATGAATCAGCGTTCTAAGGAACATGATATGAGCTTCACTGTTAATGCTCATAAAACTTGCTCTGAGCAGCTACACACTTAGAACAATAACAGGCTACAGTAAGAAAAATGTAGGACTTATACCCTCACTGGCCTCTTTAACAGGAACACCTGTAACCCCATTCATTCATGCAATCTGGCCAATCAGCCAATTGTGTGGTAGCAGCATAATGCATAAAATCATGCAGATACAGATCAAGAGCTTCAGTTAATGTATTTCGTCAAGGCAGAACTGTGCTCGCTTGATGGTTTTGGTTTTTCGTACCATTTGTGTAAACGCTCGAGACTGTTGTTGGTGAAATTCCCAGGAGATCAGCAGCAACCATCCCTCGGACAAAGTCACTGAGATCACAACACCCCCCGAATCTCATGTTTGATATGAACACTAACTGAAACTCTGAACATGTATCTGTATCATTTTCTAAACTGTGCTGCTGCCATATGATTGGCTAATTGGATAAGTGCATGAAGCAGTAGGTGTACAGGTGTTCCTATTAACGTGTCCAGTAAGTGTATATGACTTATTGTTGTCTATGACAATATCTTTGCGCTGTGTACAGGCTCTAAAGTATTTGATTTTGGATGGTGAAATATGTTCTTAAATTCCTGAGGTAAAACTTGTAATGTCCTTCGTGTTTATACATTTTTTTTAGACTGTTAGGAGTGTATTGGTAAACTCCCACATAAAAAGTCCACTGGTTCCCTGAACAAACACCAGCTTGGGCTTGATGTTGGCGGAAAACACGGGAACCCAGTGATACCTGAACCTTAACACGCTGCAAACCCTGTTTATTTCAAATGAATTAGCTGTAAGCCACATAAACTCATGATGTTTTGACTGTTTACCATTAACTGTATCTTTAGATCTCTCTCCCTCTCACACAAACACACACACAAACACAAACACACACACTCCACATCCTGGCGCTCGGTGCATCCTCCAGTACCGTGTGTGCTGCTGTAAGTGACTGAGCTGCCTGAATGCCTTCTGGCAGTAGGAGCAGATGTAGGGCTTAGCGCCGCTGTGGATGCGGATGTGCTGTGCCAGGTAGCTGGAGTTAGCGAAGGATTTGGAGCAGTGCGGGCACTGGTGCGCCTTCACCTCCGTGTGCGACTTGGAATGCAGCTGCATGTCTGACTTATTGCAGAACGTCAGGCCGCACATCCGGCACCTACAGACACGCACACACACACGCACACAAACACACACACACACACACACACACACCGGGGAAGGAAATAGGAGGATGGGGAGAGAGGAGAGAGATGAGCCGAAGAGGAAATACAGGAGCAAGAAGAGGTGAAGAGAGGGAAGGTTGGGGAAAGATGATATGGGGTCATGGGTGAGTCAGGGTGAGTCAGGGTGAAAGGATGAACGGAGGAGGAGAAAGTGAGAGGAAATGTGAAAAGAGAGGAGTGGAATGAGACAGGGTATGAAAAAGAGGGGACAGAAAGAGACAGGCAGAGAGTGGGGCGGGGGAGAAAGGGAGATGGAGGGAGGGGGAGAGAGAGAGAGAGAGAGAGAGAGAGTGGGGATGAGATCAGTGAAGAAAAACAACAGAGGGAAACTGTAGACTCTGCCGACAAATTAGAAAGATGAGAAGGGAAGGCAAGACATACAAGCGCAGACAGATGAAGGAGAGAGGAGTGACCAAGCGAGTGGAGGAGAGTAAATGTGCTGTCGTGTGACGGAGTGTGTGTGTGTTTGTGTGTGTGTTCGGAACTGGCAAAGCCATGCTGGCACATGCAGCCAATGACACACACTTTAGTGAAACACTACTTCTACTAGGCAAAGCCAACACATATACGGACTGAGACACATTCAACACACAGCCTAAGAAGCACGTGTGTGTGCGCGAGTGTGTGTGTGTGTGTTTGCTGGGGGCCATGCATTGCTGCAGTGCAAGTGGACAATGCACAAAGTATCTCTATTTCAGTCCTGCCTTTGCTAGAAGCTTTCAGAAACACACACGCACACACAATATGCATGCTAACATTCGAGACGCTGTACCTGTAGGTCTTTGCTCCCTCCTTTCCAGCAGGTCCTTCATCAGCAGAGAGGTCGTAGGGGTCGGCAGGATGATGCTGAGGAGAGGAGAGAGCATCTGTACCGTTAGCAAAAAACAAAGAAAATCATCCTGACTCTGAATAATTGTAAATTTTCTTCAATTATCGATTACTAACATTGCTACAACAGCTCACACAGGAGTCGTATGCTGGCCCTCACGCAACAAGATCGAATTTTTTTTATGCTCAACTTGTTAACGCACAACATTTCTCACACTTCTGACACTTCCTACAGAGGAACAGCAGAGAGCCTTATATGCAGAGCTGTAAGGCAGGACCTGCATCATGCCAGTGGGAAATATACTGGACTTGGCGAGCCCAATAGTGATGTAGATTGTACTTGTACAGACCATCAATGTAGAAGCACCCCTAAAATCAAAATCGGTGTTTCAGAGCATTTTGTATGTCTGTTATGGACACCAGTACGACAGATATTCTTGTTTTCTAGTTATTTTATAGCTCATCACTTTGGGAAAATGAATACACTTTTTATAGTGATTTTTCTGCTGATTCCTAACTAACAAAACTTCATGATTGTCCAATTAAATGACCTCTAGAGGCATATACTGTATGTCCCAAACCCAGCTGCAGGACTTGCTAACTTGCTCGTTAGCAGTAAACATAGTTTGTTGGTGTGTTTTTGGCTGTGCGTCTAGACTATTTCCTTATCAACCATTGCTTAGTTAAGGACAAAAAATATATATATATATGGCTGGACTTTATTCATTTTAAGGCGGGAAGAAATTGTACAAGTGCACGGTTATAGGACAGGTGCTTTCAGAGGTGTTTTACCAACTGGAATAAGTCGCTTCCTAAGAATGCACTTCTGACTTTGTGCACTGTCTGGGCTTCTCCATCAGTAAGAGGAAGTAAAAGATTCTGGTTAAACTCTCTGCTGTTTCTTTAAATTCGACGGCATGGCTGTTAATGCTAGCTGTTGTGTAAGTCAGTCAAGCAGTTCAACATATCACATCACTCTGACTTCCTGTTTCAGAAGGAAATACAGAACATGCAGAATCAAATCACAGCTAAGAGGCCATTCACATGGACTCTGAATGGGAAAGTAAAGCAACCTTATTAATCTTAGCTTCACAGAATGCTTAACACTTATACTCAGCATTTTTTTTTTCAAATCCTGTATATAGTTAACAAGAAGTTGCTTAAAGCTCCTGGTTGTAAAGTTTAGGAATTCCATCCTCCCTGGTTGAAATATGCTACTGCAAGCTCCTTGTGGAAGGATATTCTGCAATATGGGCTGTGGTGGTGCTTTTCGACTGCACGCGTTAATCTCTCCTCCAACCGCGCCGAAACTGCTTTAGCTCATTAATAAGTATGCCTAAATTGCCACTGCACCATTGGTGCCATTACTAACTTGTTTAGTATGACAGTATGTGTACAAAAAAGCAAAGGATTTTTCAAAGATCAGCGAAAAATTAACACACCTAGGGTGACATTCAGTGACTCATTCTTGCCTGATATGTTTTATTTTTTTAATGAGTCAATAAGGTGAACAAATCAGTACCAGTCACTGCCATGCACGGAGTCGTTCCTTTCATTTTGTTCCTGCTAACAGGCTTCATAATTGCAAACCACATTTGTACTCATTGGACCCGAGACTGCCTCTAGCATCAGCAAACCTGTTAATAGTCTTGATATATGATTATGTAACATCTGTGAATTGTGTAAGCCATATTTGAGTTGCGTGTAAGCCAGTCATACTCTTCAGTCCCTTGAGTCAGCGAATGCCTTCAGGCATGACTGGCATTTGATTCTGCATTCAGCAGCTCAGTGTTTGAAATCAGTAAATCTGACCAAGATCTGCTCCTCTTCTCATCCAGTGGAACCAGCGAGTACAATTAGTCCCACTGGAGCTCATTCAGTCCAAGCTCACACTCAGTCTCACACTAGCTGGCTATCATGAGTTCTCTAGCTCAACAACTTGGGTAACAATAAATTCCACAGTGAGGACAAATCAGCTGACTATCATCTATATTTCACTAATTTCCCACCACATTAGAGAACAAATAAATGCCCTCCCTGCTTAGCAAGAGCAAAAGCTACAACCATACAAATCTTACACATTGTACCTTTAATCTTGTTTTCTTTCACAATAGGCAAAATAGCATGTTTCTACCATGCTTTTGTTTTTCTTTTTTACATCGACGGTAACACAGTAACGTTATGGGAGTGTATTTTGCACATGCCATGTAATGACACGGCAACTGTCTAATGTTTGTAGACAAGAACACTTTGCAGTAAAGGGTGCGCTGTTGTGTAAAGCTACATTAATGGTAATATGTTTATGGCACAAAGCAAGCAACTTCAGTCTCATGTTCTCTGTGTCGGTGTGCTTTTGTTCTTATTATATAATGGCCACAGTTCCGGTACTCCAGCAGAAAAACACAAAACAGAAACTCATCCAGGAACTGTACTGGGTTTTTTTTCTTTCTTTTTTCCCCACAGGAGAGCTGTAAAGGGGCACCTACTGCTCCAGAAGTTAAGATGCAATGAGGTGACCAACATGTATTTTACAATTATGAATAAAAATTATAAATAACTAAAACCATGCTGTGTTTTGACTACACAAAATGATATAGCATGGCGATACAATGATGCTTAGTATTGCTCATGCAGAATGAGAAGTCAAAAATGTCAGTAAAGGGGAATTCCACTGCTTTTTTTTTTTTTTTTTTAAATCTAATTTGTTTCATTTTGCATAATTCACTAAGTCATTCAGAATGAAAATGCTTTTCTGGCTCTCTCTCCCTGTTGAGAGAGACGACATAGCATTTCCATCTGGAACACAAACATCCAATAAGCCAAGTATGCCAGTTTACCTAAGTAAAATAAAATATTGTAGTAGTTACACACCATTTATTATATGTTGCAAGTTTTATAATTTTGTAATGTTTAATATTTAAAACAACCCAATAAATTCATTAAAACTTTTATCCTTTGGGGATCTATGACAAGTTGGCAATGAACTTTAACAAGTAATTTATGATGATTTTTAAGAGCATTCTTTTCAAGAATTAGAATTTTTCTTAAGTTTTGTCTTATGAACAACCTTAAGAAAAAAAAAAACGAAAAAAAAAAAAACATTCTTAAGAAGAATTTTTCGGAATACAAAATATTCTTAACTTTTTTCTCAAGTTAGAAAAATAAGAACAAAATGGTAGTTAAGAAGAATTTTATTCTTGAGAATGTTTCATGAAGCTGGCCCCAGGGGTCCAAAGTGTTCAAATGGCCCAAATCTAGCTCCCAATGTTGCCTGATAGCTTATAGACTGTTTTGCTGTATGGTTTTGGCTTACAGTGTATGTTATATATACACACACACACTACTATCCTTCTGTTCTCACTGTGATGTATGTCCAGGACTATGAGAAGCATTTAGGTTGTTACTACAGCCTATAGCTAGACTAAGTCAACACACCACAAATGAGCAGTAGCCAACTCCTTCATTTAGCTTACTTACGAGGATGCCAAGGACACTGATTATTTCCAAACTGTCCCAGACGTTTACCAGCTCAAACAAGAAGCAGACTGACAAAGAGAGAGCCAGAAACTAGAGATAGAGAGTCTGAAACAACCGATACAGAAGCAGATTTATTTTTGCAACAGGGTATGCTTTATTTCATTACGTTTCTAAGTAGCTAATCTCATTTTCTTGAAGCTCCTCTAAAGAATACTAGTAGTTTCACCTGTCAGCACTAATTTGTTTAAATGGTGCAACGAAACTTTGCTAACTGGGAGAAATACAAGGACAAAAGTACTGAAAGAAAGTCAGTTTTACAGATGTATCACCAGCCTTATCAGCATTACATATTAAAAACCAGCGCAATTTACTGGTAGTGTGTGTAACAAACAAAATAAACAAAAAGTGTTGTGAAACCTGTTCCGTATTCCTACGCCTTAAACAGAGTTGATTGATCTGAGCTGGTCAAATGTCTTCACTGGATCATTTTTCTTCAGTAAATTACACTGAAGATGTGAAAATTCAATGGAACTTCAAATGGAGCTGACATTTATTTTTACATTTTATCTACACCATTAGGTACGCTTGGTCAAACAGCTCAATTTTTGGTCATCCTACAGGGATGCTTCGATATTTTATTGATGCTGGACTATACGCTGGGTTAGACAAGCAACACTGTAAAATCTCTTATGACTGCTTCAAGTTATATTTCTTTATTACAGGCTCAGGCAATGCCTCAGTAATGAGAATAAGTTGAAACAATTCAGGGCACATCTTTTTTAAAATTTTTTTTATACAACATAAACCATTTCTCTGTAATGTTAGGCACTAGAGACCGATCTGAATGGCTTTAATAAACAGAAGAAAAGGTCACGGAGAAGCCTGCACTACACATTTATTCAAAATGTCTGTGTAAACTGTGTCTACACTAAAATGGAAGCAGGCAATTAGGGATACACTGTCCATATTATTTACATAAAATGACATTTTCATTCCGGAGTACAACCATTTCAGTCACCCAAATATGCAATGTGAGAAAATTCGAATGAAAATATAAAGAGGGTTTCATGACCACTTTGTTTTCAGCCTCACTTCTGTGCCTCAGTGCTGATGAATTCAGGTGTTCATTAATTTTCCATTACAGCAATGCTCTGACAGTAGTGCAGCTCCAAATCACAGGTTCGTATTAATGTGCTCTCTCTAATTAGATTACGTTAACGTTTCTATAGTAACTACTCGTTCACAGCGATGGTGGATGCACCACATAATCCAAGTCTAATAATGAACAGATTAAAAAAAAAACATGCTGCTATTTGACAAGAAAAATATATTATGCTCGTTATTGTCATGTTTCCCATGAAGATACGTTTATTTAACTTTTTTGGAAGGAGTACCAGTCTCCAGTGCCAGTGGTCTGTTAATTACAGTTTAAGGCTTTCTTCTTTTAACGTCTCGGTAACACTACATTTGCATTTATTCATTTGGGAGATGCTTTTATCCAAAGTGACTTACAGCTGAGACAAGGTACACCGGAGCAGTCGAGCGTTAAGGGCTCTGCTAAAGGGCCCAACAGTGGCAGTTTAGCCGAGGTGCGATTTGAAGTCGAAACCGAAGCCTTAACCACTGAGCCACCACTTCCCATGACAAGCTGAGTATTTTCTGTCTTATTAACTACATCAGAAAATCAGATATGATGCTATCACATAAATGATAACAGGAACTTATTGTTTCACAGACTTATCGCAATGTTAATTGTAACTATAAAAAGATTTTTAAAAAGTACGTCATTCTTTATTAAATAAAAATCTTTGATACGGCAGGTTGCTGTCGTATAAGAGGAATGAAACACTTTGGGACATAAGAGTCATCACACCATGCTGTCAGCGATAACAGCACACCCAGTCATGTTTTATTCCTTACTTTATAGCTCATTCTAGGATTCTGAACTGGGAGAGGTTTTAACTCTATGTTTAAAAGAGACGTACCTGTCCAGCCAGGTGACCGAGCATTAGTGCGTCACTTCCCGTCGGGGAGCCCACCAGCGGGAGTGTGGATTTCTTCTTCCTCCCTCGCTTTGATGGTAACGGGATGACAACGGGGGAGCAGGACATGGCATCATCTTTCTTATCTGAGAGAAGTATTGAAAGGTATTAATTAAACCAAAGCTAAAGAAGCTGAACATTATTGCTGCAGATTTTTTTTTTTATGTGGCTTCTCTTTCAGATTATCGTCATTCTTTCAGGAGAATATGGCATACGGTACCTGTGTGTACTGTTATCATAGTAGTTGTTGGATGCCCAGGGATAAGAGATGGAGCAGAGGATACCGGAGACACCAGAGTGACTAAGCCCGCTGAACAAAGTGAGAAAAGTAAAGGAAAGAGTGAGAGAGAGAGAGTTTAAAAAAAGCTGCTGAACAGAGACAGCGGCTATATTTACATCACCAGTTCATTTCAACTGCAGATTCCTAATGAATAGTCTTTATTTATATGCACGTAAATGGATTCAGATCCAAAGTTATGCGCATGCTATGGAGTGAGGTTTAGTGACAGTGTTAATGTCCGGTCAGCATGTTCAGCTTTTTAATCACGCTGCTTGCTTTATTAACGAGTTTTAAATTATTTCCATGTCAGCAAAACATTATCCAAGTGTAATATTTGAACAGAAGAAGACTAAAGCTGCCAAGCATTTCATATTTGCCTGACATTCAGGAATGCAGCTGCGCTGATTATTGAAAATAACGTGAAATGCGTACATCAGTAAAGCAGATATGTGATGCCATTACTCATCTTCTTGTTACCAAAGACATTTCGTACAAAAAAAAAAACACAAGTAATAAAGGTTTTATCAAAGCATTTCCCCCTTTTTCAGCCGTGTTCAAGTTCTGCATCCTTGCTGAATTCCTGGCAAATATAAAACACTGAACTTTACTGAGATCAGCTTGCGTCCTGCATCTGCCTCGGAGTGTTAGTTTGATGCCAATCCAAACTCACAGATATTTTAAATAGATTAAAATGTGTAACATGGACTGTTTGCCTTACAGTTGACTCAAACACACATGCAATAATACATAAAGGCTATTATTCTTATATTTTTATATTTAATGGATTATTAATATTTTCCACCTCATTCAATCGGATTGGTGGATATAATTACCTTCAGACTGGTCTCAACTGGTGTACTCTATTCCAACTTAGGTATATACATGAAGGTTGTTTATTCCCATTGAGCTACTGGTCGGATTATTAAGCTGCATGTACTCGACTTTAGCCACACAGGTCCCAGGAGTCGCACAGTATGCACCGTCACATCTGACTTACAGTCATGAGGGATTCTGTGCTGCTTTCAGGCTAGTAGGCATGTGCCGATATTCAGATTTTCACACTGTCACTTTAACTGCCTATGCTTTTACTTTTCTGTTTCTAGAAAAGTACCTAAGAAAAACAGTACCTTTCTGTTTCTATTTCCAAGTACCTAAGAAAAACAGTGACTTGCAAGGGATCTCACTAATTTCTTCGTTTTAAGTTTCTGTTTACAGTTTTCCAACCCAGAAATGAGCTTCAGGCCCAGAGCTGCGTGCATATGCCCTCGAAAAGGCAATGCAGTTTCATGAGAAAGCGTACGCAGGGTTGTGGAAAAGGGGTTGGCCTGTAAACATTTTCTTTGCCATTGCCATTAGCCTAACAGGCATCAGAGTGCTCTGAAACTGAACAACTGCTTCTCTGGCTGACAGGCGTCACTGAAAACGCTGCAGTGACAACATGCGTCATAACTTCCTCTCAGGCTGGGTCACAGTAGCTTATTAACTTTATCCATGTAAAGGGTTTGTCTAGGAACATTAATAATATGACTGTTATTCAAAAAAGTAAGGAAAATGTTAGCTATGAGACAAATCCTCAGTTGGAGCAACACTTAGATCATAGCTGGTGAGTAGAATAATGGGACTGTACTGCTAAGAAGTGCACACATTTGGCCAAATTAAGCTACCTGCCTTCTAAATGAGAACATTCTTTGACATAAATGCAACACAAAATTGCTTTCCACTTAAGCCGGCTGTATGCTTTAAACGACAAAACGGTAAAGCCAAACAAAACAGTACTACTGTTCAGCACACAGTTGTGAGTATATTCAAGAACAAAGTTTGCTGGAGGTTCAAATTGTTTTTAGTAGGCAGATGACTTCAATACAGACAACAAATAAACAAAGGACAATAACCGCAGTTGTGAAAGAGGAAGTTGCTGTAGTTTTGGCTTCTTTTGCAGGAAGAAAAAAAAAAATAAAACCCTGATGAGACAGAGAAGGAGGTAGTACATTTGTCCTATAAATGGTGACAACTGTGTGTTCATGCTGCTACTTCCACAGCCGTGATCACAAACAAGCAAACCGGAAAATACAAAACTGTCTCTTCATGTTGTGATGAAATCGACTATGTTGTATTTGGGCCAAACACAGATGAGGAAGAACAAAAGATGCAATTTTATTGAATGTTAACCACCATAAGAGTGGTTTCACACTCTTTTTTTTTTTTTTTTCGAGACAAAGTGCTGGCTGCTGTTAAAAAAACACACTGTAACCATAACAACGCTCTTATCAGTCCTAGGCAGTATCAGCTACCTAGCTTGCCTAGCTAGAGCTGGTTTATTATTATCAGTAATAAAGATTAAGATTGGTTTAACTCTGATGATGAGGATGCTGTTTGCCTTCGCTGTAGCTTTTCAGGCATAAAAAAAACAGGGGAACAACTTGTGCGACTTTCTGTACGGATGAACGTGCCAAAAATCTGATATTTCAGTTACAAACAAAATATTCAGCATGTTGTAATTCTACTTATATTGGCTCACTAACAAGAATCATTTTTTTCACCAGGCCTGTCCTCCTTGTTGTTTTTTCCTCACTTGCTCTCCATTGAGGTAAAATAATTATTATTATTATTTTTTTTTTTTTGCTTGACATCACTTGATGCTTTTCTGAAAAGCTGAACATTTTTGAACTTTGGAAGTGCTCCACTGTGACCAAAAACACTTCGGGCAGCACTTTTTAAGAACAGCCTGCCTTGTGCCTGTAGGATTGCACGTTAAACGCGAGCAAACCGCCGATCGAAAGTGTGAAAGCAGGAGGTATGTCACTATTTTAAAGTGACCATCACAATACCATTGTACTAAATATTAATACCTAAATATTGTGATGTATCTATTACCGATCACCAGCACATGCCTACTGGACATTGACTCATTTCACAGCCACACTCATTTCTACTGTACCAGCTGTCATGATTCCGGTAGACGGTACGGGCACCACAGTGATGCTGTGTGAGGAATGGGGCGGATGTGCCTGTTCCTGCTTCAGGGCCCGCCCCCCAGCCGCTGCGTCCATGGCCACGCCCCCAGCAACTGCCACCACCGCTGTGGTGGGGTAGTGGGAGGAGCCATGCGGGTAGGCAGGGTTTTTGTCCTGTTGGCCCAGCTGCTCCTTCACCTTGTTTAGAAACACAGCATTCTCAATCTGACACACACACCCACACACATGAGGCATTAAAGGAAAATTATATGGACACGTGGTTTTAAGATACGTGTGCGTGGCTGGTAGTAGACGGGAAGGCTTTCTCATGCATCCTCACCTGTCCTTGCACTGGAGACCAGAAGTAGGAGTTAAAATGGGAATCCTCCATCATTCCTAATTTTAAGGGGGGGAAAAAAAAAAATGAGTAGAAAAATAAATTTTAAAAAAAGTACAACACAAATAGTCAGCGTATTCACAGTGCCAAAGCTCACTTCATCTTGGGATAATTTATTAGAAAATGATCTATAAGGCTAAAACGATGGGTGAGAATTGACAAAGAGTGACAGATCACTTTGCTTGGATTGCTGATAAATGAACTGATAAATGAGACTGATTAATTTAGTAAATAAGTGTTCTCTCTTTAGAGGAAGCCCATGAAGCTTCTGTGTAGAGCTGCATAACTAAAGAAGCTTACAAGAAGTGGAGATTATATTGGTCAATAAGGAGAAAAAACACAGGGTTGAAGTGAAACTAAAGTAAAGAAACTGCTAGAAACATCCTGGACTACAATTTAAATAAAGAAAAACATGCCATGTTATTTTCAAAATAAATGTTCAGGAAGAACAGCAGTAATGAGTGAGGTAAATGAAGGCCCATCATGCCATCAGTGCCATAAAGCAGTGTGCAGTAAGAGTTAGCACACGGCCCAGAGAGCTCTCTCTCTCTCTCAGCCCGGGTTATGGATAAGTCGGGACTCGCTGCTGGTCTTTGTGCAAATCTGGAGCCGTTTGTACCGCAGGCCACTTCAGTTGGCGGGCTCTTTTCTTCTCGAGACACGCAGCTCAAAATACTCATCCAAACCAGACACAACACACCATCTGGCTATTACTAATGCAAACCAGGAAGTGGTTCGGGGTTTATTTGGAAAAAAAAAAAAAAGGTGCAGAACAAAATAAAATGATATAATGTTTATTTTAAAACAGCCTCTTCGGTGACTGATGCAAATTCATTAGCAGCCCGTAACATTATCTTCTGGGAGGTGTAACGTTAACCCACATTCACCCAGTCCCGCTGTCGGGCCCGTGAAAATAAACTGAGGAGGAGGAAGGAGGGAGAGAGAAAAAAAAAAAAAAAAAAAGCACACAGAGCTCACGAGGATTGGAGAAAAAAATAACAAGTGAGAAGGAAAAAAACCGTCGACGCCGAAACCGAGGCTTTACGCAGGACTTCCGGCACACGGAAGGCGAAGGAGGCCGAAATTACCAGCAAAAAAAAAACAAGGTTCAAACGAAAAAAAATCAAGCCTAAATTACCCAGTCGTGGAGACTTTGGTTCCCCTCGCCCGGGGATTTCCTCCGCTCGGAATAGTTAGTGAAGTCGCTCCGAAAAACACTCAACTGAAGAAATTCAACGAGTTTTCGTTCCTTCGTTTTTTTCTATTTTTTTCCCTTTTCTTACGGAGTTGCCCGAACTGTCTACGCTCCACTTCCTACGGATGAGGTCAAATTGCGCCAACGTCTTCCGTACGTCATGATGTCATGTCCGTCTAGTAAGGTCAACTTATCACCGGGGTGCGTCCACAATCGAACGCTACGTACTACACATATGCAAGCGGGGGATCATAATATTTACCTGGTTTACCGAATACACAGGACATTTTGGGCTACAATGCCACAGCTTTAATTTCGCAGAACATCCTGAAAGATATAAAAATTTATATATAACTATATCAGTTGCTAGTGTTCCTGATTATTTTATTATTTTATTAACACACACACAATATGCTTTGCAAGGTTGTAGTGGATATGATTTCACTATTTCTACATGGAGGAGGCTGCTGCTGGTACTATCATTTAATAGGAGTGTAAATCATAGCGTGGCATAATGGTGATGATGATAACAATTATGCAATTATATAATAATAATAATAATAATAATAATAATGAGGCCAAGTGTGAAGGAGCTGGAGAGATCCACAGTTCAGATGAGAGAAGCTGTTCACAGGAAAACCAAAGCTTAGACACTCAACAAAACTGAGCTCTATGGAAGCGTGATGATCGATATGAAATCCTATTTGGAGTTTGCCAAAAGGCATGTTGGAGACACAACAAACATGTGGTCATGTGAACAAACTGAACTTTTTTGGTCTTGGCACAAAGCGCTACACTTGGAGGAACCCCAACACTGCACATCGCCCTGAGAACACCATGCCCACACTGAAGCACGGTGGTGGTAGCATCATGCTGGGCGTATTCTTGGCTTCTTGGACTAATTTTGGACTAAGTTTGTCTGACTAATATCCTCCTTATCTTCTTACTGAAGATTTAATGGTGCTTTTTGAGATGTTCAAAGGAATATTTTTTTTTTTAGAACGGGGTGGATATTTATGTGATCACAACTTTTACATTATTATTATTTTTTAAATTGGTAAATAATTTTGTAAAATATATTGGAACAACCCCACAGCCCACACCCCTTTTCCATACTTCAGTGTTATGGGCTATTTTGCTATATTCATGACATATTGTCTCAATGAAGAAATCCGTTTCAGTTCCAGGTTGTAACGCTACAGAATGTTCAAGGGGGTCAATACTTATGCATGTATCATGTAACTGTGCCAGAAGGTAGAACATTAGCACGGGTCTAAACATACTGAACCTGATTTTAATCATTTATCATGTTGGGAAAATGGCATTTAACCCCAAGTGACTCCATGTCCATACAAAACAAACAAACCAACAAACAAAAACAAAACAGAAGTCTCCGGAAGCTGACACAGTAATCGTAGTAATGTTACTGTTCAAATAAAGCCTGAATCACAAACCGCTTCCTAGAGATTGTGAAGTGCCCTAGATTGGACGTGAGAGGCATTGTCATATACCCTAAACAGTACACCGAGACAGGAAGTAGTGAGCTATTTGGGATTCAGCCGCGTATTCTCGCTCATTGTTGACTTCCGGTTTGTGAGAGCTCTTTCCACGTTTACAGTTGAATCGTCCACCAGGGGATTTGCAGAAACAGCAGACCAGATGTAGATCCAGTTAAACGCTGACTACAGGTTTGAACATTTGATGAGTGAACATTTCTCATAATTTATAGCTTTTGCAAGAGCACGTCCATCACCAGGAGTCCATAATAATAATCAGCAGGGATTTAAAAGCACTGAGGTTTCGGAGGTGTGCAGATGGGGGAGGTGAGGAAACTGCAGAAGAAGCTGAGGCAGATTGACAACCTGGAGCTCAAAGTTTCCCTCACCCCAGAAGAAGCAGTGAAGGTACACAAGTCAAACTGTGCATTTCTCTTCAAATCTTGCTCACCTTGCTCATGTACTTATCATGCACTCATGTGTCTGTATGAGCCTACAGCCTACAGACGAGCTCCAGAAGAGCCTCTGGGAACTCCTATAGTGATTATCCAATGCCCTAATGCATTTAAACTCTTTCTAGACTTTCCCATGACTGTATGCAGTATAATACTGCAAAGCATGGAGAAGGTCCATCAGACTGTCACTGATGTGGTAAACGACAACAACAACAAAAATACATGATCAGATCACCAAGATCTGCACATCTGAACTGTGACCCAAGACCACATGAAAGATTTGCTGTGGAGATACAGATACGTAAACATAGCAGCTTTCAAAAGATAGACTAAAAGCCTACAACATGGCATTTATTACCTTTATTGCAATTACGTGGAGGTGACCCCTGTGTTCAGCTGATTATTAAAACTTCAAGAATTGAACCCTTTTCTCTCTTTTGTTCAGGAGGTCATCTCATGTCATCTGTAATAGTCAATATATATAAACATAAAAAAAAAATTAGCTAAAAGATGCAGTTTTTTATTAGTAGTAATAAAATAATAATAAATTAGTTTATTATTAGTTTAAGTATCATACAGGGCCTACAAGCTTCATATCTGGCAGCAACGTCTCCTGTTTTGTTTGCCTTATTCCAAAAAAAAATTCAGAATTTGTAATTCTTTTAGGATGTTTTATTTGAAATTTGTGCAAATGTAATATGTGCGTATAAGCCTGGACTTTTTATGCACAAACACAGAATCTCTGTCAGAACCTAAGTAACATGCCATGAATTAAACATAAATTATCAACTCAGATTGATTTTGTGACAGATTACACATGCTTGGGGTCAAAGTTCATCTGTGAGGTGGGTCTCCTATTAATCTCTGTGCATTAAGGGACACCAAGTTGTACTTCTTCTCAAACATGTCATGGTTGATCTACTTTCATTCTTGGCCAAACTGTTCCTTAATTAAATTCTATGAATTTCCTTCATGATAGAGATTAAATGTTTATTGCTGTGTTCGTTGCACTACACTTAGTTACTGCTAAGCTTTCTGAGTTAAGTGGATTTACCTACTCCTACCTGCTCAGCTTGCGGTTTGGTTTCTGTTTCTGCGCAGTGCATGCTAGGCTTGTGCAGTTGTGCAGTATAACAATTAAATCGTCTCTACACAATATTTCACTGCCATAATATGCAGTGATGATTACTCCGATCATGCTATATCACCAGACCTTTATGCAATTTGTGTAAGAGCTCTGCAATCTATCATCAGAGTACATAAGTAAGAGTTATCACTCAAAAATAGTGATAACTTTTAGGAAATTATTTTTCTGCACAATAAAACAGGAGATATTAATCTGGAATGATATTAACCAACACCGTCTGGAAGCCCCGCCCCCTTCCCCCATCTCACATGCTCGTTTTCTGTCACGGCAAAGAGAGAAGGTTATGAGGTCATTAATACGAAATAAAATCTATCAGTGACTTAGCAAACATTAGAAAAGTATATAGCCAAAAAATGTCGATTTAACATGCTAAGTATCAAAGCTAACACTGTACAAATAATGTTAATGGTGATGATAATTAGAAAGTGTTTAAATAAGTTTTTTTTTTTTCTGGGCTGGTCAGCACTCAGACACGTTCAAACACTTTAAGCAGCAGAACAGCAAAGGAAATGTCAGCTATGTGGACATTAGATAACCAGACGGTAAAAGGATTATATTGAACATGTATTATTATTATTATTATTATTATTATTATTATTATTATTATATTTTAAGGTTTCCTGCACATTACTGTAGAATTAAAAATCCACCATCCAGCTGAGTTTTCATGATTGCCGCCGTTCCCAACTGCACAGCTGGTAGTAATTCAATTCAGTTTTATTTGTATAGCACTTTTAACAATGGACATTGTCACAAAGCAGCTTTACAGAAATATATAAATTCAGGATATAAAATTTAAATATATGAATTTATCCCTAATGAGCAAGCCAGAGGTGACGGTGGTGAGGAAAAACTCCCTGAGATGACGTTGAGGAAGAAACCTTAAGAGGAACCAGACTCAAAAGGGAACCCATCCTCATCTGGGTGACACCAGATAGTGCGATTATAAATAATTTCCCTTCTATAACTGTGTACTACATGCTCAAAAAGTCCATTTGTGTAAACAGGAAAATTCATTATAGTTTTCACATGAAGTCTATTTTGTTGACGTTATTGACTGTTCTCTGATGGAGACTTTGGTGCAAAACTGTTTGTGGGAATTGCAGTCCTAAAGCTATTATAGCAATTACAGTCCTAAGCCATCTTCATGGTTTCTAAGTGGTACCATCCACAGTAGTATTATTTAATATTATTACACCCTCCATTACTTTAACCTTAAATGGTGGAAATGCTTATTTCCCTGTCTTTCTTAGGCCATCGTTTCTGGACGATTAAATCATTTATAATGAGCAGGGGAAAATCAATCCTGCACAAGTCTAGTACATGCACAATACTTTACAGCTGCATAACGGTTGCATAATGCTCACCCGTATAGCATTTCCCACCTTTTGTTTCCGTGAGAGACTGTGTTTTCTGTACATGCTCTGTAGTTACTGGATGTCGCTGCTATGTTATAGCCATGCTGACTTGATTTTGCATATATGCACTGTGTTTACTGGATGAGTGCACCACATCTGTGACTTATAAAAGTTTTAGTTGTGTTATTATTGCTGTAAATCCACATTCTCTAACATTATCTGTAATAAAAACAAACTGGAGGCATAGGTATAAAAACCATCCTGATGGTCTCCATGGACACAGCTTTGCAGAAGAACAGTTATTACCTCAATTCATTTGAACCTCCCTAAACGACACTTAGCATTTAAAGGTTTGTTTTTACGCTATGTTTATGGGCTCCTTCTTAAAAGATTAATGCAAACTGAGAAGTGAGAAGAGTTGGTGGCTTCCTTACACTGACCACTGTGTTCATCTTGTAAGCGAAAAAGCAACAGATTTTCATATTTGTCATTTCTTATTTCTCCTGGAAGTACACAAGGTGGAGCTATGATTATGAAGTCAGTGACAAAGCCTGCATGAAGCCTGCTCATTTTTATGCAAATTGATTGGCGAAGACACAAATGATTCTGTCTGGTACTTTTAATTACATGCTTAAAATAATTTGATGTTTCTGGCTTCTATTTCCCACCTTTTTCCACATTGCTTTGGTTTATTTGCAATTTACATTTAGTGAAATTTTGGTACAGATTAGAAGACAATGAGAGACAAAGTTTTAAACGCATTAAAGACATTGACTTGTGGCCAGCACAGATAAAGAACAATAATATTGTTTAAATATTTATCTAGATGTTTTTCCTCCTGAAGAAGGAATGCACATGATTGGATAGTCCATGATCAGTATTTCATTTTCAACCTAATCTCACAGAAAAAAATAAAGTTTGCATGCAGTTTATCTGCAGCACCTTCTATAGGTTGAATATCAGTGTTCTGGCACGAGCATAGAAAAATATCAAGCTTTTACTCTAATGCTTTGTATGTCATGTTCTGCACCAGCGTAATTTACCCAAGCCTGTCTCTACCACTATGCAATTTTAATACGATGGCCTAATGGTTAGAGAGTCGGACTTGTAACCCAAAGGTGAACCTGAAGGTCGTGGGTTCGAGTCTCGGGTCCATCAGGGATTGTAGGTGGGGGGAGTGAATGACCAGCGCTCTCTTCCACCCTCAATACCCTGACTGAGGTGAGACCCTTGAGCAAGGCACCGAGCCCCCAACTGTTCCCCGGGCGCCGCAGCAAAAAAGGGCTGCCCACTGCTCCGGGTGTGTGTTCACGGTGTGTGTGTGTGTTCACTACTGTGTGTGTGCACTTGGATGGGTTAAATGCAGAGCCCAAATTCCGAGTATGGGTCACCACACTTGGCCACAAGTCACTTCACTTCACTTCATATGATAAATAATGTAATATTGATATAAACTCATGAAACTTCTCCTCTCCTCAAGCAGGCTTTCAAGTCATGTTGTAACATGGTAAGGGAACACAGACATTTCCAAAATGAGGAAAGTCTGTGTATTCTCAATAGCCTAAAGAATTTACAGCCTGAAAACTATCCGCATTTTGAAAATGCCTGCGTTACCGTACCACGTTATCATGTGACTTGCAAGCCTGATTGTGTTTGCAGAGAAGAGGAGAAGTTTCATGAGCCTGGCAATTCTAATCATGTTTACACATGAAGTAGGCTACGCTCAATGTGTTCCAAAAGAAGTAAAAAAAAAAAAGTACTATATATTGATCTTATTTATAAAGTGTAGTGCTAGAGGTTATCGTGGTTAAAGTACGACGGTGCAGAATGTTGCCATACAGAGCATTTGAGTGTAAGTTTGATACGCTGCTATGCAACGCATGCTTGTGCCAGAATGTTGGCATTCGACGTACAGAAGGTGCTGCAGATAAGTTTTTCCCCCTCTGAGACTGGATTGTGAATTTTTACCTATTTGTAAAATAGTTTTATTTAAAGCAACATAAATGGAAAGCATAATAAAATAATCACATAGTAATAACATAGAAATAGATACAGATGACCTGGCGTCCCATTCAGGGTGTATTCCTGCCTCATGCATCCACTACAACCCTGACCAGGATAAAGTGCTCACTAGCTTTCTCACTGGATCCCAAATATCTGGATACATATGCCAACAGCAGCAGCTGCTACATGCTCCCAGAAGACAAATCTGGACATCAGTCATCTGTCTCTGTCTAAACAATAACGCAGCTTTCTATTGACCACAGTATTTTTGTCTACCAGGAAAAGTGACACAGAAGCCTTTCTAAGCATAGAGACATTAAGGAAAGAGTGCTAGAGGGCAGAATTTCCTCAAACTGATTAGAACCAAGTGTGAGAGAGTTTGATGTGTGTTTAGTAAAGAGCACCAAGTAACGCACACAACCGCAAAACAAGCAAGAGGCAATCACAGTGAGGACTGTTTGGGTATTTTTGTCACAATGTTTCCAAAAGACAACAGTGAAACTTTTGGCTTCTCTTCTCAGCTCTTGCTTTAATAAGATTTCTGTTACAGAGCTGTTGAATTCTCAGATCAAAAGGTGTGCATTAATTTTCCATAACAGCAGCTCTGACAGCAGTTCCGGCTGTACCACAATTTACAGGTTTATATTACTGTGCTCGTTCTAAAAGGTAATTATTTCTGTTGTAACAATTCAGTCACAGGGATTTGTAAGGCGGACGCTCTCCATAATCTAAGCCTAACAATACACGGATTAAAAAACGTTTTTTTTTTAACAAAGAAAAACAATTAATTTTTATGGGGATGTTTTCTGTATGGAGACATTTATTTAACATGGAAGGAGTTTGTAACAGTCAGCAAGTTTTCTGCCACCGGAAGTTCTTCAGGACAGAGGAATTTGCAAGTTCCCTTTTCTCAGTAACATGACAAGGGGCATTTTTTTTTTATATTATCAACAAGAAAAGCGAGGCTGGTGAGGAAACGATTGTTTATAGCTGCTATAACATAAGTGATAACAGGAACTAACTTGCTTGCTGACATTCCACAAAATTAAATGGTTAAAAACTGCAATGTGTCATTCATGAATAAGTTAAAATTTGTAAGAGTTGGTAATTCTCTTTGGTATGAGAGGAATAAAACACTTCAGGACTTGCTGTTATGCAATGAGGTAAAGGTGTGGATTATTTCCTATGACAACCTATCATGATTTATTCCTTATATATCAATAACTCTGCTGTAATTCCAGGCTTATCTAATCAGGCCTTCACTGCTTCCTTTTTTATAGCCTGCACTTGTACGCTTGTGCACACAACCAACTTTTTTAAAGGCAAGTAGGAGCATTTAGAGAAGATTACTTTTTCATTAATGCATTTAGACTGTGTTTAAATTTTTAGTTCTTGATTACAGAGCCCAGGAGGCATCTACTTTACATAAATGCAGGTTCAGCCGGCTTACACTGCATAACACGATGGCAGAAAGCTCAAAGGTGCTCACTCTCTACGAGTAATTATCCATGGAGCTGCTCATACGAGGCGATCAACAAATTCCAAGTTAAATGTCAGTGATGACAAGCAGGCAATGGTCAGCTCTGATGATTTACAATTTTATATGCTGAAAATGTACAAGAAAAAGAGATGCAAGAATATGAGGACAGAGGATGATCTTGACACTGTTCAGTTAGTGCTTTTTCCATTGCCAATTTAGTTTTGTGATGTTTATTCCCGGAGAGTTTGGTGCTGCATTCAAACACCATAATATTCAGTTGAAACAGCAGAGCCAGTCACTCGGGCACAACCTACAGTGCATGAATACGGTTACTGAGCAACACCACGAGCATGATGATCTCAAAGCCATAGACAGATCTGACTGATTTGCTATTGCAAATTCTTTTCCACACAAAATAGATAACAGCGAGTTGCTGACATGAATATCAGACTGTGATACTGCTCACCCTGTGCAGCGTCCATTTGAATTTTCTGCCAATTCAGAAATTCATCATGATATCCAGAAGCTTCGATGAACACATTTATTGGGCATTGCTTTCTCTAATACCCTCATATCAGCATCTGATTCATACATAATTTATATGTCACAATACAAAGAAAATGCTAACATGCTATGCATGTCAAACTCTGTAGTCAAAGTGAAAATCACATACAGCAGCTTTAATAACATTACATACGTCAGACATCCATTCTTACACTTCCATTCCTACACATTTTTGCACGCAGTGACTTGAATAAGCACTTTTTACAACCGTGGTGAGCAAAACGTCATCACAAAACATCAAAACCTAAAGAGGATTGGCTAAAACAGCAGAAGCCCACATGGAGTTCCACTGCTATCAGATAAGAAAGAGGATACAGCGGGAACATGCTCACTGCAACCGGACAGTTAAAGAAATAAAAAACATCACCTGGTCCTTTTCCAATCTCCAACAGCCCAGTTTCAGTGACCCTGTACCCACTGTGGTTCCCAACAACTCAAAACAGGCTGGCCTTTTTCCTCTGAGCTCTCTCATCAACAAGGCGTTTCCGTCCACAGAGCTGCTGCTCACTGGATGGTTTTTGTTTTTTGCACCATTCTGTGTAAACTCTACAGAGTGAATCTCAAGAGAGCAGCAGTTTCTGAAATATTCAAACCAGCCTGTCTGGCACTAATTACCATGCTATGGGCAAAGTTATTGAGAACATTTTTTTTTCTGGATAATTGCATGAATGAGCAGGTGTACAGGTGTTCCTAATAAAGTGGTCAGTAAGTGTATTTGCCGCTGTTTTCACTAAATGCAACATAAGAACTGTAATTGTTTTTGGTTGCTTGATTCTCATTTACTTCAACTTAATTTGAATGAAGAGAACATAATTCTCTTTCTTTCTTTCTCTCAGGTCTCAAAGAAGGAGGAGCTTCGCAGCAGATTGGTCGAGCTCCTGCTGCAACTTTCTGGCCCGCAGCAAACCCACTGTATTGTGGGCAAAGAGGAGGATAAAATGAAAAGACAAGTGTAAGTGTGAGAGAGATGAAGAGTGTGTGTTTGTGTGGTTGCTTGCACGTGTGTGTGTGTGTGTGTGTGTCAGGGACAAGAGTGTGTGAAATGCACCTCCTGTTGCCCACAGCTATTCCTCCTCTTTCTGTCTTATTGGTGCTCGACAGTCATTTGCACTTTCTATATGGAGTTATGTGTATGATAACAAAGTCATGCAGAGGATGTTCACACACACGCACACATACACACACTCCAACAATGCTTATGAACTTCATTGTATGAATGTAATATCCTGTGATAGTTTGCTTCCCATCCAGTGTGTATTCCCACCTCATTCCCAATGTTCCCGGGATAGGATCCTGATCCACTGTGACCCTGACCAGGACAAAGCAGCTACCGAAGATAGATGAATGAATATTCTTTGTTGTTTCATTCTGTTGTTTGCTGTTGTTGGCCACAGAGAGAATAGAACAGAGCATCACACAGATCACACTCCGGCTGTGAAGCTAGCGCGTGAAGACCACCCGGAGAAGGAGGATAAGACAAAAAGTGGAGCAGAGGAGGAGATAAAAGAGAGAGGGGGTGGAGGACAAAGCCAGAAGCTCCCAGACCGAGGTCAAACACACACTCCATTCATTCATGCTCAGAAAGCTCCACATCTCACCCTAGATCTGAAAGCTCCACATCTCACCCTAGATCTGAAAGCTCCACATCTCACCCTAGATCTGAAAGCTCCACATCTCACGTGTCTATTTCCGATTCTGGCATGATATGTCTAATACAAATTTAGGATAAAATTTCCTTGTATTCTAGACTGAAAAACAAGGCAACTTTAAGCTACTAAAGTATCCATATTTCTATCCCAGATGCTGAATTTACATCCCTTAAAGCATTGTGGGAAAAGGCCAAGTTTCGCCTCAGGACTCTAAAAGGTCACAGTGACATCATCACTTGTGTAGCTGCCGTGGACAATCTTGTGATTTCTGGCAGGTACTGGAAGGTTTCTTTTTTTAGTCGATGAGTATATGTATAGGATTTATGCCTTCAATAGACCATGAAATCACAGCTTCATGCTATACTCTTTGACAAGTCGTGATACCACAGTGAAGGTGTGGCACGTTCCCACGGCAACGGAGCAGCGCAATCTCGGAGGTCACAGCGGTGGCGTCACTTGTCTTAATACACCACCTGCAGAATACTGCAGGAAATTAGGTACACACACATGCATACACACACACACAAAAATACAATTGACAACTTCTCACATGTCCATTTTTCTGACTTTTTACCCACCTCTTCTGTCCTGTCTACATTTTGTCCTTTACCATAACTCCATTGCATGTGCATCTACATTTTCTTCACTTTGGTCTTATAATCATGTTCTTTGGCAAACTGCTCATTTTCTCTCTCTCTCTCTCTCTCTCTCTCTCTCTCTCTAGCATCTGCTCTGCATCTGTCTGAAAAGGAGAGGTTCATCATAAGTGGCTCCACCGACTGCTGTATACGAATATGGACTCTGAGTTCTGGTGAGTCACACTCTCAACGTTTTTAATCCCGTCGATAAATCCGGACCTCAGTCTCTACATGAACCATACCTTCCATGCACACAACAGTTGCCTAGTTACACACAAATCATATTTTATTATTGATACCATGTTTTGATGATGTCATGAAGTTGTTATCATTGTCATGAAAATTTTATCCTAACATATGCTTTTTTAGGGTTGTGCCTTGTGGCTAATTTTTACCTTTCGGGTATCTGTTAGAGTTGATGAATGGATATTTGGTTAACCGTTAGGAGCGGGATGGAAAGGCGTATTTAATATGGCATAATCGATGATCCTTTTCCACCACTTTCCTCCTGTGGATGGTGGCACATGTGTTTATATGTTTGATAGATGTAATATAGGGAAAAAATGAACAGAAATTTAAAAATGCACAGAAAAAGCTTTACCGAGTGTCAGATTAATATTTCAGCCTGTAGCTCTAATGTAGCAGTGAGTGCACTGGCGTCGGTTAAAATTCAAACTGCATGAAAGCTTCCAAGGGTACAACCATTTTGATTTGTGAGCAGGATGCTTAAAAATCACATTAGATCATTAGATCATTAGAACAGTTCACAGTAGCAATGCACATGTTCATAATAAAATGTCACTACAGATATGTCCATGTTATATTGAGTAAACCATTGAAATATATTACATTATATTTACTAAATTAGTGAAAACACAGAAATGAATCCTGGTGTAAAATAGCCTTATTCATCAACCCAAGGTACCTGATTTTCTGTATAATGCCATTTAAGACATTTAACAGAGTGGTGATGCTATTGAATTTTTTTTTATCAAGCTTCATATCTAACAGCATATGAAAGTAAAAACCGCTTGCTCCCGAGATGCTTTTTTTTTTTTTTAGTCCTGATGCGCCTCTTACTTACACACCACAACTGTGCTGCTTTTTGTATCAAAATACTGACGGATGCAGCTATATTTTCTCACTGATTTCACGTCGATGTATGGCTTAATGAATACCCGAGTAGCAATTTCAGTATTGGAATACTGATGTAATGAATGGTTAAAACAGTTCATTCGAATACGCATGCACATCCCAAATGCCACTTATGAATATATATCAGTATATTCTTGATGCTTGGCATAAAATAAAATATGTGTCATAACCTGCTGTGTGTCTGTCTCCTTGCCAGGCCAGTGTGTGAAATCAATCTACACTTTTAATGCTGTCACAAGCCTTTGCTTCATAGCGGAGTGGGAGGGCTACGTTGTGACGGGCTCAGGTGAGGGTGCTGCACATGTAAGAGTGCGTAGAAGTGTGATGTGTGTAGCTGTGAGCATGTGTGAGAATGTGTGCATCCATATAGCTATGAGCAAAGAATATATATGGGAGCATGTGTATAGATGAGAATCAGTGTATAGCTTGGTGATGTGTATATAACGAGGAACATAGTATGTATATATGAAATATGTGGAACGAATATGTGAATGAGTCTATAGATGGGAATGTGTGTATAGAAAGGAATGTGTGTATAGTTGTGAATGAGCATATAGAATGCAACGTGTATATAGTTTTGAATGAGTGTATAGATGGGAACGTGTGTATAGATTGGACAGATGAGTGTATGTGTATAGCTTTGTGTATGCTTGGTCAGTGTCTGCGTATGAGTCAGCAGTGGGTCTCTGGTTGTGTGACAGATGCTGGGAAGCTGCAGGTGTGGGACTGGCTCTCTCAGGAGAACCGTCAGTCAGTCAACGCACACCTGGATGCTGTCACGACACTACAGGTGGGTGGGTGCCATGGCAACAGCACCTTGTCTAACATAACGCCTCTGTGTTCAAGTGGCACATTTGATCACATTTAGCACATTTTATCACAGTTTATCACAGTTTAATATTCAGATTTCATGCTTCAATGCCAAAGCCAAGCTTGAAGACTGCTCTTCTGAGAACGTCCATACATTCAAGCCCTATCTTGCTTGATGTGTTTATTATTACTGTCATCACAGCTGTTTGTCTATTAGACAACTGAAAGCCACTATCTAGCAGCAGTAATAGTAGTAGCAGTAGTAGTAATAGTAGTAGTAGCAGCAGCAGCACCAGTGGTAATAATAAAAGTAGCAGTAGTACCAGCAACAGCAGTAGCTTTAGTAGCAGTAGTAGTAGTAGTAGTAGTAGCAGTGGTAATTCTATTAGCAGTAGTAGTAGTGGTAGTGGTAATAGCAGTACTAGTAGCAGCAGCAGTAGCAGGAACCAGTAGTAGTAGTAGTAACAATTTTAGTAGTAGTAGTAGTAGTAGTAGTAGTAGTAATAGTAATAGTAGCAGCAGTAATAGTAGAAGCAGAAGCAGTAGCAGCAGCAACAGTAGTAGCAGCAGCAGTAGTAGTAGTAGTAGCAGTAGTAATACTAGCAGCAGTAATAGTAGAAGCAGAAGCAGTAGCAGCAGCAGCGGTAGTAGCAGTAGTAGTACCAGCAGCAGTAGCAGGAACCAGTAGTAGTAGTAGTAACAATTTTAGTAGTAGTAGTAGTAATAGTAGCAGCAGTAATAGTAGAAGCAGTAGCAGCAGCAACAGTAGTAGCAGTAGTAGTAGTAGTAGTAGTAATACTAGCAGCAGTAATAGTAGAAGCAGAAGCAGTAGCAGCAGCAACAATAGTAGCAGTAGTAGTAGTAGTAGCAGTAGTAATACTAGCAGAAGTAATAGTAGAAGCAGTAGCAGCAGCAGCGGTAGTAGCAGTAGTAGTACCAGCAGCAGTAGTAGCAGTAGTAGTAGTAATAGTAGCAGCAGTAAGAATAGAAGCAGTAGTAGTAGCAGTAATAGTAGAAGCAGTAGTAGAAACAGTAGTAGAAGAAGTAGTAGTACCAGTAGTAGAAGAAGAAGTAGTAGTAGCAGTAGTAGCAGTAATAGTAGAAGCAGTAGTAGAAGCAGTAGTAGTAGCAGTAGTAGAAGAAGTAGTAGTAGCAGTAGTAGCAGTAATAGTAGAAGCAGTAGTAGTAGCAGTAGTAGCAGTAATAGTAGAAGCAGTAG
>CM075003.1:23330027-23354024 GCA_037576675.1 Pangasius sanitwongsei
AGTAGTAGTAGCAGTAGTAGCAGTAATAGTAGAAGCAGTAGTAGTAGCAGTAGTAGCAGTAATAGTAGAAGCAGTAGTAGTAGCAGTAATAGTAGAAGCAGTAGTAGTAGTAGAAGTAGTAGTGTTATTTTTGTGCTAGTGGTTTTTATGGAGCCTATGGGACTGTGATCCTCTCTGTCTCCCCAGTCCCAGGGTCCTCTGGTGTTCAGTGGCTCGATCGATGGGAGCGTGTGTGTATGGGAGGTGTGTGATGGAAGAGCAGAGCCCCTAAACCAGCTGCAGCACTGGAGGTCAGAGGTCACTGGCTGCAGCAGGGTTGATGAGGTCACTGCGAGGCTGAGATTGAGTGCCCGAGGCGACCACATCTTTCTGGCCAATGGGAAATCCAGTATCCGTGTGTTCAACTGGAGAGCAGGTCAGAGCTCCAGCACTAACATGTTACATACACTCTAACACTCAAACTACTGCCAGTGCCAAAGCTAAATATGTCTCCTGCATAAAAACAATACTGTTTTTTAACATATACACTGTGTTAACATTCAGCTGTCATTTCCATTATGCCATGGCCAAACATGATATACACAATCTCCCCTTTTTCCCCTCCCAAATGCTACCTGTAAGCTAAGCCATGTTTGTTATCCCAAGCTTAGCTTTGCACTGTTGTTATGAGGCTAATGGAGATAACACATAAGGGAAGCTTATAGCCTTCAGATTGGAACTGTGCAAACTGCATACCTACATCATCACACACTTGCACGTAATAACAATCTTGTTTATAAGAGAGCGGAATAAGTTAATGTAAAAAAAAAAAAAAAAATCAAGTTTGAGCTATATCATCATCTGAATCATGTCTAATATACAATTATGCCTGGAAATCTGCTGCACCTCCTACCTGAGTGTGCTGAGATGAAAAATCTGATTCTGACTTCAAACTTGCTTGCACTACAATTTTTAGCTCTGCGACATCCCTTTGTCATTTTCTTTCTTTTTTTTTTTTTTATAGATAACAGCGTCTCATATAGTGTCCCAAACCACATCAGCAATTCTATCTAAGATTATTTAACACAGATTCAGGAACGTTTTAGTAATTGAAACTGGTAGCTATAACCTTCCCTTTCCTCTCAGAATAAAAAGAAATATGGTATAAAATGTAAACCGCAGTAAAATACATTTCAAGATTTCAAAATTAAATGAAATTAAAATTTCAGCATCATTTCCCTTTTCAGCATTTGAGCATATGTAGCCAACTACTCCAGCGATACGTGACTATTAATATAACTTCATTCTTATATTCGTTATACACATGCTGACTAATTAGCATGTCGGCTAGCTAAGAAACTAGCCTGTTAGTTAGCAAACGTACATTGTTTTTTACAGGATATGTGCTAAACAAATTATCAAAGATAACAATTCTAATGCTTTTTATTGTCTCTAAACCCCTTAAACTCCAGACTACATTCTATTCTAACTACATTTACATTTCCTGTTAGCGTTGCTGCAGCTGACTAGCTGAATTCATGGGTTAAAAATCCACTTTTATACTCTCATTGTGCTGAAAGTGGTGACGTCAGTGTTACACACATCTGCTACAGCAATATTAGAAGATGGTTCATATTAAAGGTATCAGTTAAATGGACAATATTTGTTTTATACCAAATAACTGGAGATCCTCAGTGGAGCTGCAGTAAGTATCCTGTTAAGCTTTCAGCTCACACATTTCCCATTAGCATCTCTTTCCATAAAAGGCCTCTTTTATCTGCTTCGCCGAATCCTGCTGGGTTCAATATTTTGTCCTCCACAATAGATACACATTTGTTCCCTGACCTAAGGCTATGTAATGGATTTATTAATGGAAGGCATCATGGCTGGGGATGCTTGCTTTCAGCATTGCCACATCTGATGCACTAAAGTGCCAGCGGCTCAGCGAGCACAGGCAGAAGAATGAAAGAAGGAAGCTCTTCGCTCAAGGGCAGCAGGATTTTTCAACAACATGCAGAACGTTTTCTTTTTGATCTCCTCTGTCTAGGATCTTGGAATATTTCTTCTGTAGAATGATATTATCCCAAAATCTGTAAACAGTTCCACCAGATAAATCAGAGCTGGTCGTATGAATGTGTGCAGTGTAATGTGATGATCTAATTGAGAATGCAAAGCTCGGTAATGATGGTAGTTCATCATTTCATGTGCTGCAGGAGCACATGTGCTTTTGAAGTGATACATTAAAAACAGAGGAGGAAAAAAAAAACCTTAGCAGAGCTAAGAAGCCATTTATTCAACAGAGACAAATGATGCCATTTTCAAAACAGTTTCTCCATTCTGTTCTTAATTTAAGTTACATTTAGTATACAATCAATCTGCAATCATATATGTATGCATTATTTTTGGACTGAAAATGGTTTGTTTTATTTTCTCTTGCTTTGTCATTTCTCTTAGGCACAATGAGGAGACTGACCAATCACAGCAGCACTGCTGGCGTCACGGATTGTGTCAATCAGATACCAGGGGTTCTAGTTGCCTCATGCTTTGACCTCACCAGTGGAGAGAATACTCTAAACTGTAAGTGAGAATCCTCATGATATATTTCTGAATGATAATTTTAACAGTTTAACATCCCCCCTCCTCTCTCTCTCTCCCAGTGTTTTCTCTTCCACAATGTAGGTACCTCGTCTCACTCACCAGCTCAGATTTACCACGAATCTTTTGTTTTGCGGCATGGCTCACACCGAGTGGGGGTCATCGCTGGGTTACAGGTGGCCGTGAGCTCACGGTTTGGGAACAGCTTCCAGGAAATGTAAAAAAAAGGTGTGGTGTTCAACTTCTCAACCTAACCAATGATCCTTATTTCACTGCTGTGATCTGGAACACGTTTGTTTAGACCCCAATGTTCAAAGGCTTTCTCAGTTCATACATTGCCCCTGAATATATTATTATTCTGACATTACTGAGTGGCACAATTATGTATGAAATTTGTGTCAGATGAAATTTGTATCATGCCATATCCATCCACAGCTAAATGTCCAAGAAAGCATAATGGTCATGCTCTCATTTCATGGGTGCGAAGCATGCTGTAGTTCCTCTCTGTGTTATGAAGTGCTTCTATTCAACTGTTTTTATACAGTTTGGATTTGCAAATGCCAGATTTTTTTTTTTGCTTGGTAAGCAAAACATAATTGCTGCAGATTTGTCAGCTGCATATTCATGCTGCAGATCTCCTGTTCTACCACATCCCAAAGGTGCTCTATTGGATTCAGATCTGGTGAATAGCAAGGCCACTGAGGTATACTAAACTCACTGTCATATTCATGGACCAGTTTGAGACGACTTGTGCTTTATGACATGTCCCACTTTATGATGCTGGATGTAGCCATTATAATATGGGTAAATTATGGCCATAAAGAGATGCAGATGGTCAGCAACAATAATCCTCATAGGCTGTGGCATTCAAAGAGTGCTCAAATTGGTACTAAGGTGTGTACTAATGTTTTATGTGTGCCAATAAAACATTCCCCACACCATTACGCCACCCCCACCAGCCTGAACTTTTGACATAAGACAGGCTGGCTCCATGGGTTTGTGGGTATTGCTGATGTCAAATTCTGACCCTACCATCTACCATCATGTCCCATTCGAGATTCATCAGACCAGGTGGCATTTTTGCAATCTTCAACTGTCCAGTTACTGTGAGCCTGTGCCCACTGTGGCCTCAGATTCCTGTTCTTGGCTGACATGAGTGGAACCTGATGTTGTCTTCTGCAGTTGTATATTACCATAACTGTATTTGACATTTTGTATATTTGCTTGCTTTCAGAAATCTGGTAGAGATATTTACTGGAAATATATCTTGATAGATTATTTATACAGAATAGAATATTTAGAGCTTTCCTTCTCACCTTCCAAGGTTCATAGCAATTCTGTGACTTAGAGGAATCAGCTCCTAACTTTGGGGCTATAATTAGGCTAAATGTGAAAGCCATTAATCATCCACTAATGTTAATAAATGATATATCATGATTTATATCTCTTACTGTATTGTGTTCCCACAAATCTGACTTTTTCAGTCTCTTAACTGTTTTGTCAGTATGACCTTTTAATAAAGCATGCATTATGTTTTGATAGAAAGAGAAGTATTGACTGAAGTATTGACTTGCAAAGAATGTTCATGCCCAGTTTACACATGCTATCTTGGGATGCATTTGTAATCCCTGTTCAGAGCACAGACAGCTTAAACTCCTGTATTGATAATAATAATGCTGAACCTTGTGTTCATCGATTGCATCATGATGTGGCAATAGCTGTCAGAACATACAAACTCGTTGGTGTCATCTTGACATTCCTGTAACGCTGAAACAATACGTAGCATATAAATAGCACAATCAGAGGAGGTGATGTTAACACATTAGTTGCAAGTGCAAGCCATTTCCTTTAAGACACACGTCAGCCTTCACTCTTTAACTCTTTAAAGTCTGATCCACTCTAACATTCCTCAGTCTAATAACTATATTCCCTTTCCCTATTAGTTTCACTCTAGTTACTCATTTATTACACATCATTTATTCTAGCCACTAAATAATGTGCTTTACAATGAAGAGCTGAAAAATAAGCTGGGATTTGGAAAAGTCCAATTTTGAAGTGCTGTGAGAGCTAATTAACAAAATGTTCATAATCTCTGCTAATAAAGGGAACCTCCAACTAGATTAATAGCAACCAATGGTAATCAATTAACAGCTTTTTAACAATTGAGCTCTGTTGTTTGAACTCCAGAGGTGATGTGAACGCGAGACGAGACAGCCGATTGGACAGTTCGCTTGCGGAATCTGACACAGACTCACAGGAGGAGAGTGAGGGTGAGAGAAAGAGATAGAGAGGCTACAGCTTTATTATTGATTATGTTTAACATTTGTATGTGTAGTTAATTACAAGTAGCGTATTCCATAATGCAAGTGGCCATGACCTTTAACTTAAGGTTCATGTATGTTAAAAATACTGAAAGTCATCTCTTTCAGATGAAGATGAAGATGAAGACTCCATGGCCAACGATGCATCGGATGCAGAAGAGGTGTCTGGATCATCGTGGCTACGCTGCGTCCTCCAGTGAGAGAGAAAGAAATGAGAGAGAGACTGAGACAGAGAAGGGAAGAGCTAGAACGTGAGGTGTGAAGTTTAGCAGATTGAGCGAGTGGCAGCAGGGCAGAGAGCGCGGGTGGACAACAGCTTGTTCTTCATGTAAATGTTGCATCATGGAGCCAATAAAAGTGCCATGCTATGACTGTGTGTGCGTGCGTGAGATTATTTATCATCACTGGCATTTCTGTCTATAAATATCGGGATCCCTCTTCATCGTGGCACTCCTCCACCCAACACCAAATTAATGTATATTGATTTTTTTTGCCTCTGCGTCTTTTATTTATCTTGTTTGTCCTCCTGAAATGAATGAAATACTTTTTCTTGCTCCCCCTTTCTCTGCTAGAATATGAAAAATTGTTCCTCTATTTTATCTTCTACTTTCTGTCTTCCAAATCCGTTCCATTTTTCCTCCCCTGTTCTGTTTAATTGAACCAGCTAAAAAGCATAATTAGCATTTAAATCTGTCTTTTACAGGAACAACCACCTCTCTCTCTCTCTCTCTCTCTCTCTCTCTATATCATTCTCTCTAATACGCTTTCTCTCTCTAATACTCTTTCTCTCATGCTATCTCTCTCATGTTCTCTCTCTCTAATTCTCTGTCTCTCATATTCTCTCTCTCTCATGCTCTTTCTCTAATGCTCTCTCTCTAATGCTCTCTCTCTAATACTCTCTCTCAAGCTAATTCTCTCATGCTCTCTCTCTCTCTTTCTCACATGTATACTCTTTCTGAATCTCATGTTCTCTCTCTCTCTCTCTCTCTCTCTCTCACACGCTCTCTCTCTCTCTCTCTCTCTCTCTCTCTCACACGCTCTCTCTCTCTCTCTCTCCAAGTCTCTGTCGCTAAGGCAACCAATGCTTTTCTCACTCTGACACACTCTGGCTCTCTCCCACTCCCTCCATCAGCAGCGAGCGGTAAGCATGTGGACTGATGGCTGTCTACACACTGGTGATCTGCATGCATTTGTGTGCATGAGTGTGAGTGTGCATGTGTGTTTCTCTGTTTCACATGTAGGAGTGTTAAAGATGTCATCAGATCTGAATCCAGTTGTTCAGTTATTGCCTAAGTCAGGAACTGGATTGAAGCAGTAGATGTGTCTACAGGTGTGTGTGTGTGTGTGGGTGTTTGGGGGGGGGGGTGTAGGATGGGCAATATATACAGTGAAAATACTGTGCTGCTTTAGTTTCCTCCCTTGCATATGTGTATATGAATGGCTTTATTAATGTGAGTGTGTGTGTGTAATTGGTTTTATTAGTGTGTGTGTGTGTGTGTGTGTGTGAATGTGTGCTTAAATGTTCCTCTGAGGGTATTTTGTATGTGTTTGATACTTGTGGTTATGTATGACTGAAAGACGTGAGTTAATGTGTTTGTTTGTGTTCTCCGTCTCAAGCAGCAGCGTCGTTCCCCCCTACAGCCATCTGTTTACGATTTTTCAGCAAGTGTCAGGAGCCAAACGCTCCCCCTCTCATCGTCTCCCTCTTTCAAGGGATGATCGGAGGAGCAAAGAACCAGTGAAAAGAGAAGCGATGGAGAGATGGTAATGAATAGAGCGAGGAACTGTGGAACTGCTTGTTGAGTTATTATCACTACTCAAAACATCAAACATCAATAGTGTTTATGTTATTCTTTTTTTAATCATTCCTGTATAGCTCCATCTCTGGACTCACTGCTCTCTTGCGCCTCCTGCTGGTTGCCGTCGTTGTTTGCCCCCCTCCTTGCTGCGCGGCCGACGAGCCTGCCGACATGCAGCTGTCCGCCACACCCCAGGCCACGCCCACTCCACTCTGGGCAGTCGACTGGGGTCCCACGCAGCCGCTGGAGGACGAGACGCATCACTTCCTGCCCAGTCAGGAAGCCGAGGGCGTGAAGCAGGCCACATCCGAGGTGTGGCCGCGTCGCAGGAACGCCCAAGCCAACCAAACCCAACAGCAGCCGCTGTCCATCGAAGCCAAGGACTCGGGAGAGGAGCCAGAACGAGATGCAGAGGAAAGAGAGATTGAAGAAGGTGGGCACCTGGATGGAAGATTGAGCTGTCCACTACCCACAATGCCTCTCTTTGAGCTTTGAGTTCCCACATATTAAGGAAAAAGAAAGTGGAAAGGGAACATTTGAGCTGCATGTGGCACTGCAACCGTTCTTATTTCTTCAACTGCTACTGCTCTCGCTCAGATTTTAAATTTCTCAGTGCTGCTTTTTCTTTGAGCCTGTGTTCTTCTGTTTGTATTCCCTAATCTATTTTATTCTCTCTCTCTGTAGTGGATCCTCAGTTTTATGTGACCGTAACTATCTCATCTCTCCTGATTCTCTCTGCACTCATCATTTCGGCAAAACTCTGGTGAGGGGATTTCAGCACATGATCTGTCCTCACTGCCCAGTGTGTGTGTGTGTGTGTGTGTGTGTGGTTATGTTTTGATTTTGTTGGGGCATTTGGCTGGTCTCCACAAGGAAACAGTTTTATTTTACAAAACCGGCAGCTTTTATTATAAAAAAAAATTATTTATAAAAAAAAAAGAGCCAAAAAATTTCCTTTTGATTACTGAGGTTAAGGTTGGGTTTAGGTGCAGCATAGTAGTAATTAATTGCATTAATAATTAAGTCATTGGAAGGAATGTAAGGCAAATGTGAATGTGTGTGTGTTTGTGTGTGTGTGTGTGTGTGTGTGGTGTGCGCGCGCGCGCGTGTATTCAGACCGATAATGCCATACTTCACACCCCAGAACACCAGATTTTCTCTCAGTTATCTCTCAGTGAGAGGAAGCATTAGAGGGAAGGCTGCGCAGCTCTGTGAACCTGCTCGATAGCCTGTCTCTATTGTGGAAGGCTTTGCGATTTTCTGTCATGGAGCTTTAATTCGACCTGTGCTGGGGGACCTGCAGGCAGTGTTTTTAAATTATTGAGAGTGCTAGAGTTGATCAAATCTACAGATACATCTCATGATGTATCGAACTCATCTGGTCCTAAGCCCAGGTCTGTGTTATGGCAGGGGAATACACTGATGCAATATGAAGTTGTGATATGAAATCTGTTGTAGAAATGTACAGGCTTTATTTAGAAAGGTTTCTTGCGAGTGCACCAATATAATGCTAATACTGTGTGATTTGTGAAGAATCTCTGTCTTAATACACACTTAACAGGTTACACTGATGTGTATGATAAAATATTGGAAAATATGATTTGGATCATGTGCAATAACTGACTTAAATAGCTCAGATGCATATTTGGAAGATTGTGTGTGTGTGTGTGTGTTAATTACAGCTTGATTTCCTGACCCAGAGTACTTTCATTCAATACCTGAGTGATTACAGGGCATTTCAGTCCTCACATAGATCAAGCAGTTCTCCTTATCATCATATTAACTGAGTCACCATCAATTTGTTGTGTGGCCTCTTATGGGGTGATCAAACACACACACACACACACACGCAATGTTCTGTGCATTATGCATTCTGTGTGCATTAGCCTCCTGCTCAAACGACTCTCCACTGGTTATTGCCTCGCACTCAGATCAGAACCTGATCTAGCTCTTTCCTCAGCCTGAGTGTGTGTGTGTGTGTGTGTGTGTGTGTGTGTGTGTGTGAGAGAGAGAGAGATAGAAAGCGAGAAAGAGAATACTGTGAATATTGCATGAGCAGTCCTCTGCACTGTCTACCTGTAGCTCTGAGTCTGTCACAGATAATAACTGCCGGCTGTAATTTGACAAACGTAAATGCTGTAATTATGCACAGCGCTTCTCGGTCCTCTGTAATGACAGTGTGTGTGGATGAACACAGCGAGTGCATTAACCTGCGCTCAGCGTCTCTGAAATGTGAACGCTGCTATTTTAATGTCTCTGTTTTATTCCTGCTCTATGAGTTTCTACACAAGTGATGTTCTTCTTGATGCATTTCTCTCCCCCCCCCTCTCTCTTTCTCTCTCTCACTCTCTCAGTTATGACCGCAGCCTCTCTCAGCGTCCTCCTCCTCTTTCCCTTGCCATCCCTCGTTCACTGGCCCAAGAAGATAGCAGGCACACACTTCAGAGCACCCCCTCGTTCCCTGACAGAGAAAGGTAGATCATGTGTGTGGGGGACATGTTTTTATATCTTAGTGGGGACCAAATATTTGCATATAGCTAGGAATATCTGACAGTTTTGACCATATGGGAATATTTGGCTGGTCCCCTACAAGGAAAATTGATTTGTGTGAGAAATCAGTAGTCAAGTGTGCATTAAGACAGACATTGACGTGTACAAGGGAGTGGGAAAACTTGTACGAAGCTAAAAAGGCATGATTTTTTTTCACTAATCATCGTATCAAGTGTCCACTGAGAGAGAATGGGGGGTGGGGGGTGGGGCGGGGGGGGTGGAGTGAAATGAAGAGAGAAAACAACCTGTGAAATCTCCACTCTTTCTCCAGCCAGGGGATTTCAAACTTAATTTCACACAAGATAAACTCTGTCACTTTCTTCTCTCCCCCTCTTGTCCTCTCTCTCTTTCTCTCTCTCTCTCTCTCTGTCTGTCTTTCTCCTTATGCAGACTTCCTGTGGTCAATCTTTGAACAGTTGACTGTGCCAAGCTTGCTAATCACATCCTCTGGGCATGGAATGTGAAAAAAAAGGGTAAATATGAGAACAAACACAGAACATGCGAAACTGCATGAAGATGGATACATGAAAGAGAATATGTGTGGATGGATAAGGCTCTGAGGATTGGGGCTGTATATATTTGGGGACATTTTCTGGATGGATGTACAGACATGCTTTCAAGCTGGAGGTTCAGGCTCTCTTCTTCAGCCATTTTGATTTTTTTGGGGGTGGTGGTGGTGGTGGTGGTGGTGGGGGGGGTTCTTTTGCTGTCGCACATATCATGTTCTATTTCTTTACTTATTGCAGCCATTCCCGAAGTCTTAATGAATACTACCTGCTTGCTGAGCTGTAACGTCGTCTTCGTTATTGGTTTACGATCTGGTTTATTACTCGTCCCGTTTAGTGATTGCTCTCTCGCACAAACCTGATGTTGTATTTCCAATGCCCTGTGTAGCATTTATTAAGGTTCAAAGAATGACTGCATTTTGTGCCAAGTGTGTTAAATGTAGCCTATTTTCTATGGCTCTGTATTTCGACTGTTCTGTTTTATATTCTGCTCTCACTCTTGGCAACAGCAGTGTGCTGATGTTTACAACCATAAAGCCCATCAACCTCACACTAGAAATCCTTTCGATCGCTACAAAACACGCCTATGATATGTTTCTCGTTAATGTTTACAGAATTGTGTTTGCACATTGGTGAATGTATTATGATGACTTTACATGGTGGCAGACTACACCACTGTCCTCAGTGTCTCAGCTGCCAGAGAAACATGGAATAGTGGTTAAAAATGAACTTGCTGACAATGGAGTATTGTGATTCAGGACTGGCTGTAGAACCCAGAACTTATGGCCGAGTACTGAATGCTTTGTGTAAGGTGTGTGAAGGATTATGAATGGCCAGTCTGATATGTAGAGCTGCATTTATAGAGGGATTTTGACTTTTAAAAGCCATGAATACACTGTATGGCTTTAGAATTGTTGTAATTTGGTGAAACTCCATAGTGCATGATTAAATTGCCCATCCACTTGGTGTGACTGAAATGCCATGACATTGTGGTGCTCACACTGTAACTGAAACACACCCGCTATGGACACTTGTGTCTGTTGAAAACAAGCAAATTGTTCGGTGTGAATGCATATTGCATGCGGCTCACCTGTAATATACAGACACACACTTAGCCACAGCCATTACAACACCACCGATCACTTGACAACGTTCTTCTCATTTAACCCAGTCAGTTACGGCGACAAGGAAATATCTTCCAGATGTTTTGTGAGACTTCTCACACTGTAAGACACACGGCCATGTCGTATATTCCTGCAGTCATAGAACAGCTCAATGGAAGGGCTTTTTGGCAGTTAATCAGGCGTTAGCATACTCCACAACTGAAAAGACCTAAATTATTTGCTGTAGCAGCAAAGATGAAGGATGTCAAGGGCTAAAAGTGTTGCACAAGACAATGGTTATGGGAAGAAATCCATTCCCAGACCTGCCAACCCCGAAGAGGAGTAATGCATAGTCCTGCTGGCATTTTTCAGGGGGAGTTGCTAAAAACTCAGTAAAAAAAAACCCCAAAAAACAAAAGTACATTACTTTTTCGATATAACCCTTTCACAAATCACTTGTCTAATGTCACTAATAGAAACTGTGAAATGGTTCCACACGACTGACATGGTCACTGTTAATCTGCTGCTCGAACTATTTGAAAAAGTCTGAGCACAGACCGATGCAGGAGTGCAAAGCAAACAAATCTCTGTCCAATTATCTTTACTTTAACATTATTTGTAAAGAGTTACTGACACTTCTGACACTTCACTGTAGGCCAATTTTTTAGTTAAAATTTTCATTTTATGGCCACGTTTTTTTTTCTCCAGTACTGATACTGATATTGTTTCTTGAAAAACTACAAAGCTTTAAAATGTATGTATGTATGTATATATATATATATATACACACACACACACTGAGCACTTTATTAGGAACACCATACTCATTCATGCAATTATCTAATCAGCCAATCATGTGGCAGCAGTGTAATGCAAAAAAGAAAATCATGCAGATACAGGCCAGCAGCTTTGGGTAATGTTCACATCAAATACTAGAAGAGGGAAAAAATGTGATCTCAGTGATTTTGTATATATATATCACCAAACATTATATTAGGAACACTATACTAATACTGGGTAGGGCCTCCCTACCCAGATATTGGAGCTATCCGAGATGTTGGAAACATTTCTTTGAGATTCTGGTCCACCACGCAGTTCCTGCAGGTGCACATTCATGCTGCGAAGCTCCCGTTGTACCACATCCCAAAGGTGTTCTAGTGGATTCAGATCCAGTGACTGGGAAGGCCACTGAAGAACGCTGAACTCTTTGTCATGTTCATGAAACCAGTTTGAGATTAATTTTGCTTTGTGACATGGTGCATTATCATGCTGGAAGTAGCCATTAGAAGATGGGTAAATTGTGGCCATGAAAAGATGCACATGCTCAGCAACAATACTCAAAATACACCATTATACCACCTCCACCAGCCTGGACTGTTGACCCAAGGCAGGTTGGGTCCATGGATTCATGCAATTGGTGCCAAATTCTGACCCTACCATCTGTGTGCCTCGAGATTCATCAGACCAGGCTACATTTTTCCAGTCTTCAGCTGGCGTTTTCATCCACAGAACTGCTGCTCACTGGATGTTTTTTCTTTATTGCACCATTCTGAGTAAACTCTAGAGATTGTTGTGTGTGAAAATCCCAGGAGATCAGCAGTTATAGAAATACTCAAACCAGCCCGTCTGGCACCAACAGTCATGCCACAGTCAAAATCAGTGAGATCAAATTTTTTAATGTGAACATTACCCAAAGCTGCTGGCCTGTATCTGCACGATTGTTTTGCATTACACTGCTGCCATATGATTGGCTGATTAGATAATTGCATGAATTAGTAGGTGTTCCTAATAAAGTTCCTAATAAAGTATATAAAATATTTACATATTTTTTCCCCAATATATTAAAATACTAAAATTAATGCTAATAAAAGAAAAATGAGTATAGTGTCTTTATACTTTGTGTTCCAAAAGTCTGAGACCAAGTTGAAAATCTGGGAATTTTTTTCCATTTAAAACTGGAAATAAACAGAAGGTTTTAGATTTTGAAATATTTAAAACAAACACACTGACAGTGCACACTGTCATTAAAGCAAAAAAGGGGACATACCAAATACTACAAAACTCTGAAATTCATGTAAATGTTTCACTTTTCACTCAAGTTGTTGTCAATAATATAATTTGTAATGAAAATTGTTGTATTAAATTAGAAGAGAATGCAAAATAGAAGTATTTTCACTAATTGGTCTCAAACTTTTGGACCCCACTGTATGTAAACATTTCCAGTTCCAAATACAAATTTCTTTTAGAAATCCAATTCCAATCTTTGCCATTTGTTAAATGATCCAATATCTGATATGTTTTCTCTGACATACGATCCACCATTTTTTTTCAGACTGTGTATCAGATCAGTGCCATGTCTGTAGTTAAGTGATGTTAAATATATTCTTATCTAATGTTAGGCAAACTGAACATACATTGATAGATTTTATTTAAATAAATAAATAAATAAATAAATAAATTCTCTGTTTACCTTGACAGAAAGAGAGGGCACCTCATCTCAAAACATTACTAATGTGAGAGTGGGGGAAAGGGGCGGGTCTTCCAGGGGGTCAGTTAAACACCTGTGCAACTGTCAGTCATTCTAGCTTCATATGTCAATTGGCTCATCTGGCATTTTTATTGTGGGGGAAAAAGAGGACATGGTATATTTTGCAGTGATATCTCATAGCAGCGTATTCTGGTGTTAAAATGTAGAGCTTCTACACAAAAAGGTTGGCAGGTCTCCCTTCCTCATCTTTGCATCAGCAAACTGCTTGGTCCTTTCACCCTTGTTTGAGAAGAGGAGCTTCACAATTACAGATCAACTCCTCTGCATAATTTCATCCACTTCAAGCTCCAACCCGCCTAATTTAGCTATTAGCTGATGAGTTTTATCAGAGAAACAGGAGATTAAACTAAACGGAGAACACATGTTCACTGCACTGGAGACTGCAGATTGAGGAAACTCTGTTGTGTCCTCTTACAAGTTCTGTGGTGAAGTGAAACCTTTTATGGAACTGAATGAAAGGGCAAAAAGTTTTGTGATAAACAAATGTTCTGGTCTTTGCCTTGCATATAGAGACAATAATTTATTACTATTGTGTTTTTTCTCATCAAGGACAAGTTCATTATACAGTATGTGTTAAAAATGTGTTCCAAATGTCAGTGGTTTAAAGCACTTTGGGTATGAAACTTTGTCTCACAAACTCAAAGTTCAACTCCGCATACAAGCTGTGATTTTTTTTTGTGATGTAGTTTTATATGACGTAGCACTGCCTTAAGTACTGTGTGTGGTTAACTGTATAAGAGACAAGATCAATAAAAATCCATTTATGGTGTTTTAAAAGTTGTGAATGTGGATTTCGAGTATTGATTGCAAAGTGAAATTTGGAAGAAGTAGTGCATTGCGCATGGAAACAGACCTCACCCACGGTTTATCGCTCTTATACACGCACACAAACATTAAATATAATCTCTCTCTCCATACATACACACACACACACACACACACACAGGTAGGCAGCTGTTCACAGCTCCCATCTGTTCTGAGAGGCTGTGAACCACTGACGTTTTATCTCACTGCCTAAAATTAACACCACTATTTATAGAGACGGACAGAGAAAGAGAGAGAGAATAGTGGATTGAATCAGAGAGGATGTAAAAACCATTGCACTGAACAGATGGATATGGATAGACCATGAACAAGAGGAGGACTCAGGGTTAATACAAAAACATCTCATCTTTCTCCCTCTCTCTATAGTGGGAGCAGAGAATTAATTGCTACCATTAACGTCATGCAGAGGAAATGGAGAGAAAGAGGCAGAAAGCACACGGGGCAGAATAATGGTTTTAGGTAGCGCCTGGTTATTTTCATAGGAAAACGCATGTGGAGGGATGGGACTACTCTAATATTCAGTGTGTGTGTGTGTGTGTGTGTGTGTGTGTATCAACACCTGACAAGGGTTTTTGTGTGTATGTGTCCAAGAGAGATAATTAATGGCCTGATCTCTAAGCACACAAGCTTCCTCCCTGGCTCAGCATGTGCAACATTATACATTAGAGAGCAGAGGTAAAGCCTGGGAGAGGAGTAAAAGATGAGCTCGGTAGTGACAGAGGGAAAATGTTTATTCCTTTATCATCTTCATACATCCTAATTATGGAACAATGCAACTCAAAACACTCAGGGAAAGAAACCAAATATTGATTTAAAACATTTACAAGCATATATTTATGCACAGTCTGTTCTTTCTCACTCTCTCTCTCTCTAGCTCTCTCAAACACACACACACACACACGCACAAAGTCTTTAATCCGAGTCTTGTATCTGTAAAGTCTGCGGGTTACATGATGCCTGGACAGCAGTGTTGTGAAGAAGCTGCAATCTGCTCACTAGTTCTTCTGCCAGTGTGGATCCAAAGTGTGTCAAAGTGTCTCCGTCGGGCTCGGATCTGCACAGCAAGTCAGCGATCTGCACCTTGGTGTGATCTTTACGTGCCTTTGGGCTCAGTTCGACTTCGACCAGATCTTCCCACTTCCGCGAAGTCTATGACACAAACACAAAGATCTTGATTAACAAATAATGTCAGTAAGGCAACAAAATCAAAAGGTTTCAGAGCCAGGACAGGGACAATTAGCATCTCGTTAAGATTTGATTAGAACTGTGGGATGTCAGTAATCCTCTGTAATAACACTTAACTAGAGGAAAATTGGAGCACAGCAAACACACTTAATGCTAATGAAACTAATGGCTGTAGACAGTGTAGGAGCAGACACACTCCAGCGCTCGCTATACGAGTCACAAATGCTTTATTATGATCGCTATCAGAGCAAACACAGACACACAGACACACAAACACCCACGGCTTCAGTAAATCTCTGCGCTGTAAGTGCTCTTGGCTTTGTAAATGTTCACGTTTTACATTCATTCCTAATCATATTTAAATGCCTGGTTTGGATTAACCACCGTGGTCCAGGTGCCCAGCTTACAGATGCATAACTCCTATTCAAATCCCAATTTCTAAATAACAGCACTTCTATTGTACCATGCTTACACAATACCAGCAATAATAACCTCCAACCAGGGGTGGAAAACTTGTTCCATTACTATACTTAAGTATTATTCTGGTGTATTTATACTTTACTTGAGTATTACTAAAATTCAATACTTGTACTCTTAATTATATTTGCAAGAAAAAAAAAAACTTAGTTTTTACTCCTTACATGTTTATTTAGACCTTCAATATACTTGTTACAAATCTCAAAAGGTCTTATAAAAAGACACACATAAAATGAGGTATCACTACATCTAATTTGAAAAAGCATTCCGAGGTAAGTTTAGCTAATTTGCTAACATTACTTTGCAATATACACTCCACATCCACTTTAATAGGAACACCTGTACACCTGCTCATGTATGCAGTTATCCAATAAGCGGCAGCAGCACAATGCATAAACTCACGCAGAGACAGGTCAAGAGCTTCAGTTAATGTTCACATCAAACAACAGATTGGGGAAAAATATGATCTCTATGACTTTTAACTGTGGCGCGGTTGTTGGTGCCAGATGGGCAGGTCTGAGTATTTCATAAACTGATGATCTCCTGGGATTTTCAAACACAACAGTCTCTAGAGTTTACACAGAATGTCACAAAATGGTGTGACAAAAAACATCCTGTGAGCGGAGGGTCAGCAAGTCAAATTCTAGCTAATGGTAAATATTGGTTTATTTCCAGGATGGTTAATTCACCATCTCTTCTAACAGTTTTAGATAAGTAATAAAAGATCATTATCACCTTAAAACATAACATATTACTTAATTTCATCAGTTAAAAACATTTACTTTTTAATACTTGATTGCATTTTTGGCTCAATACTTCCACTTTGAATTGAGTAAGATTTTGACACATTGACCGACACTTTCCCTTAAGTATAACTGCTCAGTACTTTTCTCCAGCCTACAGGTACATCACCTACCCTTTGACCTTTGAACTCTTTTTCCCTGGTTGCCGTGATTCCTGAGAAGAGGCAGGGTCTCGTGGCTCAGCCGGTTGATCTGCATCTTGATTGGACGCTGCCCCACCAGGGGCGGGGCCAGAAGATGGTGAAGCGGAGCTGGCCTTCAGGGTCTTCTGTAGGTTTGACACCTAAACGAAAGCACAAATATAAGAATGTAAGAGGTGGAACTTTTGTGTTTAAGTGCCCTAAAAAATAATAATAGAAAAAAAAAAATGTCCTAAGTACCAGTCTCTGAAGGGGCTCATTACAAATCCCTTTAATTGAATTTAGGATTCAAATTCGCTGGCTTCAGAGAATAAGTGCATTATGCAATACACAAGTGCTGGAGTTTGTTGGGGTTTATCACAAACACATTCGGTTTAGGGTTTCTTTTTGTCAGCTAGCTACAAACCAGGTCTAATGTACATCCTGGAAGCAATTCAGACGCAAAACAGAAGACTTTAGTGGTTAGAAAATTTGTTCTACAACAACTGTGCCTTCAAAGATCAAATTACATTTGAACAACAAATTTAATTGCTGCAAAGAATATGCACAGTAGGCTGTGATTCCTTCTGTTGAGCGTAGGCAGGCTGTACACTACAGCCATAAAAACCTCCCACTATAGCAAATACATACACAGAATGTGTGAACAAGTTAATAACATTACACGAGGACCAACCATGACTCTGACCAGGAAAAAGTAGTTACTGAAAAAGTCCTTTCTTTCTTGTTTTAGCTCTCCTTTGGGGTAAAATGTACCTGCTGATATAGTGGCACTGGAAATAGCAGGTGTGCTTCCATCATAGTTTATTGCTATACCTTTTATATATATTTAAAAAAAAAAAAAAAAAGTTTTTCCTCTGAAGCTGAAGGGAGTGCGATTTTTGCAATACTTGAGAACTGTATCTGATATTTGACGTTTCCATCAATTACTTTTGTGTGATTTGACATTTTTCATCTAAAATCACTTGGATGGAAACACAGCTAGAGTCGTAAACATACTAAAGCTTATTCCCCACCATGAAGAGTTATGATGCGTTGCTGAGCTGCTGGATGGAAACGAGCTGTCCGGTACTGCATTAGTGAAGTATCTTTTATATTATTGCATGCTATACTGGAGAATATAAGGTACAGAAAATAAACAGGGCCCTTTAGATTCATGCAGCCACATTTCAAGATGGCATGTAATCATCTTCGGGGGAAAACACAAGTCAGTCAGACGGTCCAATGAAAACAGCTAAATTAAACACGCCTAGCAAAACACTGACAGTTTGACTGCATCAGAGCTCTTTTAGCAATTTTCCATTTGGACTGTGCTGCAGATCCCCTGATTATTTGAATGTAGTCTTAGAGACTTCTATTAAAAGTAAACACTGCAGATTTAATTCTCACAAATGTGGAACGTTTCTTACCTAAATAAATAAAGTATAAAGAAAATGTCTGCCTGTACACTGAAGCTCAGAACATTGCTCTGTATACCTTCAGGGTCCCCCAGTTAATAACCACTCTCAGAGTCAGGTCAGTCCAAAACATATCCAATTTATTACACACACACTGACCTCGGTCTCCACTTGCACTTTAACCTTGAGTTGGCTCTCTCTGTACTGATTAGCTCTGGAGACTTGCTCCTCAATTCCACACAACACCGCCTCACATCCTGCACACCTGCCAGAGTCAAGGAGACGACACACGCCGCATCAAAGTACTTTTCATGAAATCCATATACACACACACACACACACACACACACACACAGTTTCTAGACACAGATCAGACATACACATACAGAGACACACAGACACACACACACAGTTTCTAGACACAGATCAATCATACACAGAGTCACGCACATACACGCACGCACCACTCCTGTAGCGTGTTGGCAATGTTCGGCAGCTCGTTAGGCCCGAGGTCGCGGCCCACGCTGAAGTCCACCTCCACCTGCTGGTTGCGCTGGTCCAGTTTTCCGTGGATGATGTCGCAGTAGACAGCCTCGATGAGCAAGTCTTCCAGCTCGCGCACGTTCTTCAGCTCCAACTGCTGGAGCAGCAGCGAGTAGGGCAGACACTGGAGCAAACAAATGACTGGATTTGAGTCAACATATTTTTTTAAGAAACAAACAGTTCTTGGCATAATGACTTTGCACAGGGGAACACAGTAATTAACTCTAGTGTTGATATGCACAGGCGTGTGGAGCTTGGAAGCAGACAAAAGTATTTGAATATGAATTTGGTATTGTTTTTCCTGTGGTGTATTTAACACATGTACATTTGCATGTTTTAAAACATAATTTGAAATTGTAGGTTTTGATATTTTGAAAACTCACAAGCCTAAATACAAATTTAAAAAATTCTCAATGATCAAATTCCAAAAAAACGCAAAATTACTGAATTACTGAATGTGGCACTGCTGCCACATGATTGGCAGATTAGATAACTGCATAAATGTGCAGGTGTTCCTACTACAGTGGATGGTTAGTGTATAGTAAGTGTAGAGTATTTGACATTACTGTAGAAAACAATTTTGTTTGTTTTTAAACACAAATCTTGTCACTAGCAAGTTCAAAACAGAAAAAAACATTTAAAAAAACTTTTATACATCTTTTTATACAAGGCCAAAATTTTCACCACTAGAGAAAATACTTCTATTCTGCATTCTTTACTAATTTAATACAAAAAGTTTAATTACAAATTACAGTAGTAACTTGAGGAGAAAATAAAAGTATATAGAATATGTACATGAAAATTTCTTTTCAATATTTAGTATGGCCCCTTTCTGCTTTAATGACATTTCGCACTTGAGCTACACAGACTCCACAAGTTTGTGTAAAACCTGATGATTCACGTTAGAGCAAAGCCATGGGAGTGTCGTCTGTACACGGAAGGGACCAACAAATCATGTAGAATTTGGAATACTGAATATTTAAGATTTAATTTTTTCTTTGTTTATTCCCAGCTATAAATTTAAAAAAAAAAAAAAAAAAAAAAAAAATCAAAAACAAAAACAAAACACAATTTCAATGTGGTTTCAGACTTTTGGCTGCCACTGTATATAATGCAAATATAGAAAATTCATATTCAAATACTTTTGTCAGCTTCTAAGCACCGTACAGGACTTGCATATGACATTTCTGATATATAATTCTGATCAGCTGCTGCAAGAACTGGATAGAGGAAGAGGATGAATTCCTTTTAGAGTCTGGTTCACATCAAGGTTTCTTCCTCATGTCGTCTCAGGAGGTTTTTCCTTGACAGTGTGGCTTGTGGTTTGCTCTGTAGTCGTCTAAATCTCCATCTGGATTTCTGTAACACTGCTTTGTGACAGTGTCTACTGTTAAACAGAAGTAAAACTGAACTGAAATGAAGTGTACCTTTAGGTTGGAAGCCAGACTGATGATTGACAGGTGCCGAAGCTTGTTCTTCTGGGGAGGTGTTAACTCTGGGAGCGAGGCCGCCCTCTCTGAGAGGCAGGAAGACAGAAACATTATAAAACCTGGACCTGGGCCAGTTATTTCATATTCAGAGCAATGCTAAGCTGGACAGACTTGCATGAGAAAATTTCCAGAGTCTGACCGAGCAGAACTGACAAAGTCAAAGCTTTTTTTTTTTTTTTTTTGCATTTTTCTGCTTACCTTTGTAGTCAGAGTAGGTTCCATAAGCAAAGAGATTGAGGAGCTGATAGACGGGAGCATGAGGACCTGTCTCCAGCTGGCACAGGCAAGAGGGAGAAAAAAAATGAGAGAGATAAGAAGTTCTGGAGGAAATGAAACACACGATGTATGCTATAGTGTGATGGCACTTCAAAATGGTTCAGAATATGCGATAGCTAGACAGTAGAGGACACCTCTTCTGATTGGCATTATTATTCACACATTCGCTGTGTTTCTTCCGGAGGATTTAAAAGCAACACCCACTAGACGGCACGGCACGGCAGAGACAAAACATCCCTGTCCATCAGGTTTCCAAGTCCAACTGTAATATGTTCAGTGATTTTATAGCGATGTTAAACACACTGATGAGCTCTGTCTCACTTAAAACGTTCCGCTGTCATCATGACTGTTGTCATGGGCAGCGTGTTCAATTGAGCAGATACAAAAAAACAGACCGTTTGGTGGCTTGAAGGCAACATGAGAGGTTTTTTGAAATTCAGACACTTGCTGTAATTGGAAAGCCGGCTAATATTAGTACTTAATAATGGTCTAGAATAGTCCATAAGTATGATTTGAGACGCAACACTAGTTTGTTTAGCGGAGGTAGATGGACGGGGAAATTTGTCCTTATTAGACTATTTGTAAATCAAACAATCCCATGTGGGGTCACGACCCCTAGTTAAGAACCCATAAGCTACTATTTTACTCCAGAAAATAATGAGTAATGTTAAAAGAAAAGCATTATTAATGATTTCCATCACACGTAATACTGCCTAGTCTCTGTATAATAGTTTGGGATGTTACTTAATTGTAGCAAGAAGGGTTAATAAGAGCAGCTCCTGCATTCTCAGTGCACACAATGGAGCAGGAATGCTGTGGTAATCTTTAGGATGGACACACAGATCCATGTGTGTTGGCACAGATGTTGCCTTGAAGAAACACTAGGCTTAGTATTAGGTGTGTGTGGTGTTCAGATGATACGCATCATAATTTTAATTTTGCTAGCAAAGTGCAAACAAAACAGAGAGCCACATTCTGAAAAAATATACGTTCCTGTCCAACATTTACAAAGTTTTCGACAAGAAAATAGAAAAATTAAACATTATTTAAAAAAAAAAAAAAAAAAAAAAGAAAGAAAGAAAAGAAACTAAAAGAGCTTTAAAAAAAAAAAAAAAAAAAAAAAAAAAAAAAAAAGAGAGACCCACAAAAAAAAAAAAAACAGGTCTGGCAGGTATGAGTGCATACCACATTTAAAGCCACATCTTATTCAAATTTTTATTTTTTTCATAACCCCGGGGTAGTCATTTTTTTTTATGTTACTGTCACAACAGCAGAATGACCCAAAAGCACAATCCTTGTTACCATGTGCAACACTGTCAGTTCCTCATTATACAGCGATACTCTCTGGAAAGTTTATTGTTATAATTTACACAACTTTGTCACTGCCATCTATGATTTGAACCCTGGAAATGTGAAATCAATTCTGCTCTAACATGTTAAAGATGTAACTGGTGGGGTGGACACACTAGACCTTGTTTACACCAATATCTGCAGCACATGAGCGACTGCATCCCCATATCCCCAGGGCCTGAATTTCGTTTTTTATACTGGGGGGGAATTCCCCCCTTACATGGGTCACATGAGGGGCATTTAAAGATTATGGGGGGAGGGGGGTATATTTTGACACATCGGGCTAAATTAATAATCTTCAGTTATTTATGTCTACAGATTTTAATGTATGTTGGTTTTCAAAACAGCTTAATAACAAAGTCTGTCATGCTCTCCTCCAAACTGACATTAAGAACTGTAATAAAACTACATATTAATGCCTTTCAGAATCAGTGAATCTGAATGAAGAAGGAACGTCTCAGCTTTCTAAGATATAGCCTGATTATTTTTTCTAATATTTAAGCGTTGTGAAATAATCTAGTCAGAGTATTTTATTTTAAGAAAAAAAAAGCTCTCTAAGATTAAAAACCATTTTAGTGAATTATGTTTATTTCGACATAAATTAAATAACAGTTAAGGAAAAATCTATAGCATACCGAGCTGTTGGGTCTCCTCGCGGCTAAAACATGGGTCGTTACGTGAGAGATGATGAATATCAGTAAGCAGGAGACTATGTTTACATACTGTCTTATGTTCATTCATGTTAACTTTGGATAAAACGCGCATTTTAAGACAGGGAGATGATGATTTACTCGCGCTTCGTTGCTGCTGTGTTGAGTCGGCAGGCGCGCTCTATCCGCTCACACACTATAAAGAGCAAAACAGCATTTATTGTTTGAATTTCAGGATTAAAATAATATAATTTGGAAGCCGATACGATCTTCACAAGCAGCTCATTATGACTCAGAACATTGCAAGCCGATGCGCTACAGGGCCCAACGCCAGTCAGAGTACAGCGCTGTTTGTGGAATTCAATTCTAAAATAAAGACAGACTGTTTGAACCGGTGATTTCTTTTTTCGCGGCTGTTGACACATTTCATGATTTGATCTGAGATGAAGCAAATACACTTGTGTGGGAATTTCTCGCATTATAAAAGTTAAACTTGCGGGAATGGTTTAAATCATGCGCAAGCCCCGCAATCCCGCGCCGAAATTCAAGCCCTGTTATGAATATAATGAAAGCAGAGCCAGTACAAAATATTGATCACATATCCATGTTTCCTGAGTGATGGATACACTGAGCTTGACAGTGAACTTGTGTGCGCTACCTCTCGAACATTTGGCAGCTCCAGTATGTCTGAGAAAACATAAAGCCCCGGAGTCTCCAGCAGAGAACTGATGGCCTGAGCCAAGGCTGAACCTGACAGAGACAGCAACTGATCCACCTCCATCTAAAAGAGAGAGACAGGGAGAGAGAGATGCTGCTTTTACACTCTGCTATTACAGCACTGTTTTACTATTATTATTGTCATGCTGTATGAGATATAAGAATTGTGTACTAACATCGTGTTCTCCCTGTCAGATTATACAATGAAGATCCTCTAAAATAGACCTGTGATTAAAGAAAATGACTATGTTCTGAGTACATCGTTAATCAGTGTGATCCGGGCTCGTGCAGAAACATTCGTCAAAATGAGCTTGAGGTAATATTTTTTTTCTGTTCAGTTGCATGATTCATTTTTGACACTACTGTATTTGTAGCTGTCCCATGAGCTTTGCGTCATCCTAATCCGCCCTCCTATTATTGTCATGGCAGTGCTATGAGATTTTAAGCAAAGATTTTGGACACTACCAGAACATTGTAACTTGCCTTTGGGTGCAATAATTCGGTTGCTGATAAGCAACTCACAACCAAAGAGCTCTTGTAAGATGTGTAAAGTTTTGTCTGCAGAAGCAAAATCAGGCCAAAAATGTTACAACTCTCACTTCTGCTCAGACCTCTCAAGAAGACTGATGCTCTAGTTCAGGGGTGTCCAGTCTTATCCACAAAGAGCCGGTGTGGGTGCAGGTTTTCATTCCAATCAAGCAGGAGCCACACCTGATTCCACCTGTTTAATCAGCTGATCTTGGCTT
>CM075003.1:23354124-23371926 GCA_037576675.1 Pangasius sanitwongsei
TTATTTCAAATCCATTGTGGTGGTGTATAAAGGCAAAATCACAAAACCTCTGTCATTGTCCAAATACTTCCAGACCTGACTATATATTGATTCTTATTTGTTTTTCCTCCACATATCGTCTATGGGTGCACTGTAAAACATTTGCTGTAAAGATTTGCAGTAATTTACTGGCAGCAGGGTTTGCAGTATTTTACAGTAAATAATTATAAAACTATTTGAAGTACTGTAATATCTTTACAGGTCATTCCTGTTATGTTTCCAGTAATATACTGTAAATCCTGCAAGGAAAATACGTGTAAATATAATTACAGTATAAAATGAAACATAATCCAGGACATTTGCTGATGCAAGATACAACTGAGCGGAAGGCTAAGGGTCTTGCTCAAAGACCCAACCATGGTAGTCTGAACACACACACACCTTCTGAGCTACCACAGCTAGCTCAACTAGGTTGCACTGATGTTGCACTGAGTTTTTACTACAATATTAATCTCAGTGTTGACACAAAGGAGAATTTTTACCCCTCACCCCTGCTAAAAACATCAGATGTCCCATTGTGCATTGTGCTCTCTGGTAAACTAATGCACTGCTCTAATTGCCTAATCATTTACAGTACAATCTTACAAAATAATAAAATAGTATTTTTACATTTTACAATGAATCTACAGAGAAAAAAAACAATGGTGGTGAATCCTGAAAGAGGATAACAATCAAAAGCATAAATCAAATTTTGCCTGATTTGAAGAAGGCATTGCGTGATATCTATGTGATATCTCTATATACTAGATTAAAGGAAAAAAACAAACATAAAGTGTGTTAGTGAGGTAGTGAGCCACCACGAGCCACCAAAATGTCTCTGTAACCATACTGGAGGGATGAACTTATAAGTGTTTAGTAAAGTTGAAATCTGGTGAGTGGGAAGGCCGTATTATATCATATCATATCATATCATATCATATCATTTAAATCATATAAATTATATGACTGACAGGATTGGAATATTCAGCCAGTTTGCTGATTGCAGTCAGCCATGCATTCATGGCTAAACAACGCCCCAGAAAAGTATGCTCTGTAGGTTAATCACAAGGAGAAGGAGCTGAATGACATCACGTGGTGGAGTGAGGAGATTAAATAAATCCAAAAGAAGCAGATGATCCAAAAAAAACAAACATTTGTCTCACTGTCTATCCACTTAGCAAAAGAAATCACGCAATATCACATTGGTGTAAATACACACGTCATATCAAAGTATGTGTGCTGGGTAGCCAGGTAGAATCGAAATCAACCATACAAGCAGAGTGAGTCATGTAAGAATCACATTTTAAGATCGGAAGTTTAGGTCAAAGGGTTTTTCCGTGGAGTGTGTAAACTGGTCAACTGGCCGTAGGACTAAATCTGTGCTCAGACGCTTTAAACTGAACTTTAACTCATCTCACACATGCACACACACACACACACACACACACACACATACACACATGCACACACACACACACAGAGCAGAAGGAGACATGAAGTAAAGCTGGCTGTATTTTTAAAAGTAATAACCCACACTAATAAAATTCTGCCACTATATATAAATACACCAACATTTTGTCGTTCTACTGGAAAGAAATGAATGCAATTTAAGATTTGAAAAGGAAATATTTCAGTTTCTGCATCACAGGACTGTCTAAACTTGAAACAAAGTGAATTATTGACTTTCATTCGGTATCCAAAACTATCAATAGGAAGGAAATTTCCACTAGGACTTGTTAACTGTTTACATATTTATGTGTATGTACATGTATGTATGTGGGTGTGTCACTGAGTGTACTAGTGTGTGTGTGTGTGTGTGTGTGTGTATGTGTGTGTGTGTGTTTGTGGGTGTCCTAGCATTCCAGTTGGTGTATAAAGATTACAGAACAAATTAAACTCAATTATCCAAAATGTCTGGTTTATTTATCCAGCCTGTATATGCTGTTTTTCTTCCTTGCTTTACAAAAGCAAACTTTTTTTTAACTACCAGTCAAGGTTGACTTCCTGTACTGAAAGAGACACAAGAACAGTTTGAAAATGCTACGTTTTTTATGCTCACATAAAATGATTAAAGCTGGACAAATTAGGTTTTATTCAGAACACAAAAAGAAAGAACTTTGTCCTGGTCCCGGAGGATCCAGTGCATATCCGGGGAACACTGGGTGTGAGGTCGGGAATACCCCATGGATGAGATGTCAAGCCATCACAGAGCACCATGTACACACACATTCACACCTGGGGCAATTTATCTTAGCCAGTCCACCTATTGGCATGTTTTTGGGAAGTGAGAGGAAACCAGAGAATCCGGAAGAAGCCCACGTGGACATGAGGAGAACAGTAACCTGAGCTCAGGATCGAACCGGAGACCCTGGAGCTGGTAACACTAAGCACTGGACATCTCCATGACAGCTTTCACCGAAAACACTTTCAGATGTGTGTTTACTCTGTAGATTCATTTTACTGTCATTATCAGTTATAGCTGCATCTGTCTTTTCACCCAGAGCAAATAATCTTAATTATTAATAACTAATAACTTAATTAAATGAATAACCTTAATAAATTCATAAATGAAACATTTCACTAGTTTCATTTTATCAGTACTGCAATCATGGGTTGTTTTTTTAAATGTGATATCTTTTTCCCCCACGTTTTTGTGCATGACACATGGATCATTTTAGAGCATACGTCTGTTCTCAATAATGGCAGAACTGATTCACTTAGAGCATTTACACACACCGAACAGAAGTATTTTATTAATTCATCCAAAATAAGCACACTTTGTTTGTTTGGTTCGTTTTTTTTTTGTTTTTTTTTTGCAATAAAGGAAAAAGAAGCGGGGGACAAAAAGAAGAAGGAGAAATAGTTCTTGAACATAGCAAGCAGCAGTTCTGAAAGACAAGTTTGCATTTTTTTTTTGCATTAATGTTAGAAACTCAGAGAAATGGAAAACGCCGTTATTGGACACACCCAATTTTGGAGCGCAGAAAAATGTAGGCTGAATTCCATCAGCTGATTCAAGAGCTTAAATCTGTGACAAGTCAACCCAAGAATGTGGGCTAGCCACAAACTAGATAGTGCTCGTTTGTTGGGTTTTTTTTTTGTTTTTTTTTAAATGACACTCATCATGAGAGCAGCCATCTTTAACTGCTGATCAGGTGATTACGAGCTGTTTTTAATTGGTTACTCATTTTTTTAACACAGTACAAAATATTTAATAAATACAATAAATACAGACAATAGAATCTACAGCAGGGTGTCCAATCCTATCCACAAAGGGTGGATAATGTGTATTGTCTATTGTATGGTGTAGATCAGGGGTATCCGGAAAGACGTAGACGAAGTCTTATCAAGAAAGGGCCTGGGTGGGTGCAGGTTTTCCTTCCAATCAAGCAGGAGCCACACCTGATTCCACCTGTTTAATCAGCTGATCTTGGCTTTCAGTAGACTCAGGTGTGGCTCCTGCTGGGTTGGAATGAAAACCTGCACCCACACCGGCTCTTCCCGGATAAGATTGGGCCCCCCTGCTCTAATTTATGGCATCAGACTCCAGTCCTGGTCACAGCATGTCAGAGTTTAGTGTTTCTCCTCATATAAACCACCAAATTCAATCCATCAGGTAATTATGAAAAGTTCACACCACTGTGTCAGAAGAAAATCATAAATCATAAATCTGCCTTGATTATATATAATATACAAAATAAATACACACACACTTCATAACACAAGTCTAATGAAAGTCTAACGAAACATGTGCAATCAGGTGTCACAACATTTAATAAATGAGGCTGCCATGTGGTCAGCGAAACCCTATCACCTAACAAAGGCAGATAATGGGTGGCTGCACCAAAAAAGCAGCACTTAAAAAGACTTGCACCACAGCGCTGTTGAATTCTCAAATCTGAATGATCAGGTGTTGATTAATTTCTATTACAGCAGTTCTGACTGTAACTCAAATTACAGGTTATATTAAAGCGCTCATTCTAATCATTTATCATATCTATAGTAACTCATTCACAAGCACTTGTATGGCAGATGATCTACATAACCTAAGGCTAATAAGTAACAGATTTTTTTTTTTTAAAAAGTGCATTGTTATTTAACAAAGAGAACCTTAGAATCATTCATATGGTGTAGATTTCTGTAAGGAGAAGTATATTTAACATTTATGGAAGGGGTCTGGTGCATCAGTGCTTTGTAACGGTCAGTAATATGGTAACGTCTTCAGGATAGAGGAGCAAAAGAGAAAGAGAGAGTGAGTGAGAGAGGGAGGGAGTGAAAGTGTGAGTGAGAGAGAGAGTCTGTTGAGGGAATGACTGTTTCTATCTGCTATAATGTAAGTGGTAACAGGAACTAACCTGCTTTGTGGGCGTTCTACAACATTACATGTAGCTAGAAATGGTTAAAAAGCATGCCCTGTCGTTCATTAATAAATTAAAATGAGAACAGTTGTGGTCTAAGAGGAATACCCACTTCGGGACGTGCTGTTGCTGGAAAAGAATCAACTTCAGGGTGGTAATAGGAACTCCATTTCGTGGCCAAGCCGCACTACACCACCATTGGCGTTGATTATTTTCCTACAAGAGCACAGACCCCGCTGTGTTTATTCCTTACACAACATTTAATGAAAGCACGCAGTGTGTAACAACATGAGGTTCATCAGGGATACATACGAAGTATGAATACAACCACATTAAAAATGAAAGAATGGACTGAAATATAATGTGTTTTTAGCTCTTAGCAGAGTGACCTGCACTCTGTAACTACACTCTATAATGAGTAGCTAGTTTGCGTGTTAGCTTTCTACAAAACACGTAAATGCATTCAAAATACACCGCAACATTAGTATTACAATAAACATAAAAAAGTGTAAAGAACTTGTGATTGCTGCATTTCACCAAACTGATCAACGTCCCCTGCGCTGATCCTGTAACTACAGGCGTTAGCTTGTTGACTAGCCTAGCCTAGCCTAGCCTAGCCAGCATGGAAGCACAGCAACTACGAGGCCGGAGTTCACGTGTAACATTTAACTGACTTTATTTAATACGCGTTTAATGTGAATTTGCCTAACACGTTTACCGTCCCTAGTTGTTCACGTTAAACAGAAAGTAAATAAAGGCGTTTACCGCTGTTTGTTCACAAAGTAAGGTAAGATCACGTCTCTTCTCCTGCAGGCTCCGTGACACTTCCGCTAGTTTACGTCGACAACAAAACAACGCCTTCTCTGATTGGACAAGCAGGAAGAAGGGGCGCGCAAGCTGCGCCGCGAACCAATCAGGTAGCCGGAAAGAGCAACAAGCAAGAAATACGGGAGGAGCGCGACCATGGATCCCAAATAACTTGCCACTCTCTATATATACACTACATAGGGTGTTGAAATAATGGTTTCTACACCCAATACAGTGGACTCTATCTCAAAATCGAAGCCAGTTGGGACTCTGTCGCTAAATAAACCCTGCTGAAATACAACAGAAATCCTCAGAGAGTTTGTAATGGTTTTAATGGTTATAATGGGAGTTGTATTGGTTTTAATGGAAACTGTAATGGTCTCTGTGGGTCTTCTAATGGAGGCATGTTATGTCTAGTGGATATCATTAAGGACCAGTAATGGTTTTAATGGCTAGCTGATGGTTTGTAATGGTATTTGTAGTGGAAACCATTAGAATTAATGTGATGGTTTCTATTGTTTTTTTTTTTCAGCATGGAAGAAATGGGAAAACAATGTGAATAGAGTTTTTTTTTGTACATATTTACTTACAGCACCTGTACTTTATTTCTCTCTTCAACCGCCTTCATAAGAAATCAACAATGCAGTTGTTAAAAACTAAACATACCACCTAAATTTGTGTAATGAACACAAATGCACACATTGACACTACTGATGTGCATGCCATATCATTCCAAGATTGGGGTGCCACTGATAAAACATTTACAAATATGCATGTAAAGTTTAAGGTGAAAGACATTCAAACATGAGGAAAGTGTCCTTCATAACAACCCGTGTGCATGTTTTAGCTAAAGCATTACATAAACAAAACATTAATAAAACCTACAGCCTAAAGCACTTGCAAAACAGAATTTTTGTCCATCCCAGTCTACTCTAACTACACTTTACCTCGAAATATAACCATTAAAATACTTTTAAAAAATCTTTTTTATTAATATTTTTGCATTAATGCGTGAATCGTTTTAACATCTCATGCTTGCAACATCATTTCCATGAGTCATTCATTATATGTTATGAAAAAAGCACATCCCACAACTTTCACTCAGCCCTGTTACCTGAACAAGTTCACCCCTATGAAAAATTTGGATTATTCCACAAGTCACATGTTCAACAGGAAGCTGCATCACCTGAACTTCCTGAAGATCATGGGAAGAAGAAATGCTCTATCATTCATTTTTCTTTATTTTCAGTGATATTTTGATATGGGCCAGTGTGGTCCCTTTGAAAGTAAATTATTAATAAAAAAAATCATTTTAAGTCTTGTTACTCGTGTAAGAGCAAAATGCAGCCATTGTCAGGATAAAACTCTGTAAAAAACTGAAATTGTTGCCTGACATGGCTTAACACATTTTTAAATGGTAAATGCATGTTTTTTAGATTCATCATTCATTCATCATGAAGATTCATTCATCTTCAGTAACGGCTTTATCCTGATCAGAGTCGCGGTGGTACTTTTACTTGAGATTTTTCTCCAATAAAATATTTACCCTTGCTATATTTATTTTTGATAATGAGTAAAAAATAATACTGCATTTAAATCAATGACTGTATATACAGTATGTCACTAGTTTAACCCTTTAAGACTATACACCATTTAAAAGACAGTATGGACAAATTTTAAAATAATTAAATTTCAAGACCCAATCCAAACTGTTTCCGGAAGAAAGTCTACACATCAGGCAGCAAATGCTTAATCAGCAGTAGCAATGTCTGAGACAGTGGAGACAGATGAGCATCCTCAGCCCAATTTATCAGTTTTAATGCTTCAAAGGAAAAAAAATGTGATAATGATCTGTAAATTATGCGAGCCAAAACCAGTGGAGATGTCGGCATTTAAAGTTCAACATCCAATCTGCGGAAATACTTACAGGTAGGCCGTTAGCTAGCTGAGTGATTATTTTTTTATTGTAGTTGCATTGCATATAGGACAATTATTGTACTGCCTTGTATTTTCATTTCATTTGTATTTTCACCGAAGGAAATTCCTTGTACATCTTGTACTTGGAGGATAAAAATTTTGTGATTCTGATTTATATGAAATATCAAATGGTTTAAAAGATTTATTTCAAAATTTTTTTATTTTATTCTCTAAAACTAGAGACACTGAAGGCAAATTCAGTGATTTACATATTTTACATTTTGATGTTTGTACAAAATGTTCATAGTACTGTATTTGGAATTATGATTATGGCAAAGACAGGGAAAACAAAACAAAACAAAACAAAACAAAACAAAACAAAACAAAAAACAAAACAGATTCTTGGACACTGCAGAAGGAATTTACATTTACAGGATTTAGCAGATGTCATTATCCAGTGACTTACAGAAGTGCTTTATAGTCTCCATCAAAAACATCCTCATGCTAGTACAGAGGTCAGAGTCTGAAAGTAGTATGAAGCTAAAACCCTGTTAGAAAACACACAAATCAAGCAGTGTTTTTTTTTTTTTTTTTTGCCTGTGTCAACCCAAAGGCTGATCTAGCATTTATCAACACTACAAACAAATCCGTCCAAAGTCTCCCCATGCCAGTGTTGCAATCTTTATTTGCACAAGAACTGAAACTCTGTCAAATCGCTTCATTTTTGGAGGATAAGCACAATGGTACAAAAGAACACCTTCAGAAGTATACGCATCACAACACTGTTTTTTTCATATTTAAAAAAAAAAAAAAAATCTGTGTTTTTGAGAATACTATTTCATTTTCTATCTTTAATGGCTCAGTGAATCAATTTACAGTGATGGCATCCATCTCGCAGATGCGTTTGTAGATGTGGTCACAAGGCACATCAAACCAGGATTTTGAGTGAGAATTCAGCACGGCACAGTCTTCACCATGAAGCCCTCCAGACTGGTGATTGTTGGGCTCTCCGTCCCATTCATTCCAGTACCTGGAAGAAGCAACAGTGAGCTCAGGGTTCAACGAAAAAAACCAACTGTCTCTTCAGTACTGCTTTTAGCATGTTCTTATTGACTGTGTCATAGGCGTGTCGGAGGAGGATGTAATGGGGAGTGGATTTTTCAGTCAGAATGAGCTTGATCTTGGCAGCAAGTACAACGAAATGAAACCATGTCTTTTGCATTTTGTTTTTTGGCAACTATGTTCAGTTTTCTAACTGTGTTAACCAGAATTGTAGTCAAGTCACTGATCGACAAATCCAAGTCAAGACTCATGTAAGCAATGAATAAATAAAGTCTAAATGATCTCACTCTCACATCCAAGCTGAGTCCAAAAGGTCCCAGGCTGGGGAAGTGGGCTCTATTATAGCTGAAGTAACTTTATTTAATGTTATACAACAGTTAGTTCTGGTCCTCTAATCTGATTGGATGAGCAGCGTTCCAAGAGCACTGGGTTGTTTCACTGTGTGTATCACTCTGCTTGTCTGTGTTTTACATTTCTAGCAATAGTTAATTGAAACCATTATTAGAGTAGCGTTAGTGACATCACCATGGACATGGCAAATGATATATTTTTAATGAATACAACTCCTGACTTAAAATAAGAAAGTTCATCAGATGAAGATGAAAAGGAGGAAGGGATGCAAATTTAACCAGATGCACCTTTAACGGGAATGTACAAATGATTGTGAGCTAGCTAGCCAGCTAGCCAGTGGGCTGTCAGTGAGTGTAGCTTCTTTGGGATCTATTTCCGTTCACGGAGCAAAGATAAACAAATTATTTGGCCATATTGAGTCCGAAATGTCAGTTACTTAATATTAATTTCTTATTTATAAAACTGTTGAATAAAGGCAATACCACACTCACAGTCATGCTGTTATACTGAATATCAGCACAGCTACAACCAGAATCACAGCCGTGCTCATATTCATTATAACCGCACTCTTGCTCATGTGATATTGCTTAAGTGAAAAATGCTCACATGTAATTTGCTCCCTAATGTAATAATGTTCTCTAGAGAATAGTCATAATAACAATAATTTATATGTAGCAAATTGTATATTTTAAGTTTCATTGAATATTTTAATGTTCATGTTCCTGTCTCATCCAGGGTGTATTCCTGCCTCGTGCCCAATGTTCCTGGGATAAGTTCCGGATCAACAGCGGCCCTGCCCAGGATGATGATGACGTTTACAAATAGCTTCACTAATAGCACAAATATTAAAAAATAATATTCATTAGCCTAAGTGAATTTGTTAGATGACCACATGGAGGTTCAAGGAATCAGCATGACTGTAGGCTTCAGGAAAAGACCTTACCCATAGTTTAAACAGAGCTGTTAGATGGTATGCTTGTTCCACCTCCTACAGCCTATATATATTGAAGAGGAATGCTTGTTGGGTAAGATCTGTTCCTGAGGCCTACAGTCATGTTGACGCCTTGGGTCATCTAACAAACATCACTTTGAACTAATGAAGTATTGGAAAGGCCATTACAAAGGAGAGTTCCCTCAAGGGGAAACACTGAGGGGCAGTCGATCAGAGTGAGAAAACACCATTGATATACAGCATGTAATAAACTCCCCTTGACTGCATTGATCCAGTGCACCTTTGTTTAAATTAGTGGCTGAGTCAAATATCTCAAGTGTGTTTGTTTTGCTTTCACACATTTGTGTGTGTGTGTGCATGTATTAATGTATCACATATGTTTTGTATTGTATATGCTTGTGTATTCTTACGTTTTATTGACTAGTGTGTTGTCCACCCATTTCCACACGCCTTCTTCCTCAATGTCTGACAGGCCGATCCAGTAATGGTAGTCAAAGCCACTCAAACTGCGGGCTATTTTCTCCAGAGCAAGCTAAATAATCAAAAAAAAAATTAAAAAGATGTATGCATTAATGTGCATAAATTGTTAGCAACTACACACACTAAACACATTTTTTAATACACAATTTTACACATTTTTTTTTTTTTTACAAAAAGTTTTTGTAAAAAAACAAACAAAACTAAAAGCTGGCGTGTATAAAAACATACACACCCACATACTTACATGTTGCTCTTGCGTGTGAAGTATTGTTAGATGGCTGTTCATAGATGCACAGCTCCCCTTGCTCCTGATCCAGTCTAGTTTGTCATCGCTAAAGAAGTAGCATTTCTCCTCTATATGTCTCCAGCCATCAGGACACGGCATGCACTGCTTCACTGGAAGAGACAGTAAGGGAAGGCCAAATAAAAGAACATTTGTGAAATAGATGAACTAACATTTAGTCAACACAAGCCTGATATTCTTCTCTATTTGCATTAGAGCTTTTAGATTAGAAATATTAATATTTCTGCATATGGAGAATTTCTGGCACTTTTATTCCACATTCGTGAAGGAACTTTACCATGTCAGAGAGCCTAAGAGCTAGAACACATTCTGCAGATCCACATTAAAGAACAAAACCAAATGAGAGCAAATAATCAACTAATCGAAAAACCGTGTAGTGTAGTCAACACGACTGGGAACACAGCACACCTCCAGATGCTAAGTGAAGATACATTTCCACTTTGCTGCATTAATGTGCCTCGGTTGGATATTTCGAACGGTACAGCACACACTTGTACGTTTCTCACCCTCTGTTGAACAGGTCTTTCCGAGGCTGGTGTAGTCAGCGCAGAGGCGGGAGAAGCGCTCCTTCAGGGACAACTGTTGCAGAGTCTGAATGCCTTCCTCAGAGAGTGGACTTTGTGTAGTCACCACGCTGGGGGGACTGCTGGGTTTCCTTTTAACCACTGCAAAATGTGTCCGTGTGTGTGTGTGTGTGTGAGAGAGAGAGAAATAATATAATATAATATAATCTGCAATTTGTGTGCAGTTATATTTAGTCATGGATTAATTAACGCAGGTGTAATAATACATGGATTACCTTACTTAGTTACTTACTTTGTTTGCATGACTTATGGTGTATTAGTGCTGAGGTTTGTTGTAAATGTTAACTAATGCAGTAAATAGCACTACTTAAGGAAACCTTAATGTAAACTGTTATCTTGCAAGTAAAGAATCAGCACTGACCAAAAGTACGTGTAGCCGTGTGTTACTTACAGAAAACAGCCAATGCTATGTTAACACATAACGAAATGAGCAGTGTGATGATCAGGAAAATCACCATCTGTCTCCTCATACACTCCACTCTTTTAACAGTACCAGCTGCAACATAAAGATATCAGGGTAAGTCAGTATCATCCTTGTGGAAACTTAAACGAAAACACACACGATTCATGTCAAGGTTTGAATCATGACTGGGTCTGACCATCTGTGGAATCATGAACATACTGCTCTCTTACACACACGCACACACACACACACACACGTGTTACCTTGTCCGTTGTGTGATGCATAGAGTATAGGTTTGTTTCCCGTGGCTGAGTGGCTGTCCTCTGTGAACTCCTGTAGGCTGCTGTAGTTCTCCTCCATGATTAAATGCCCAGTTCTCTGAAGTTCTTAAACACGATCACAGTATAAATGCAATTATATAATCCTTTCCAATCACTGTGTTCTCCTCTTATCAGGTTTTTCATTCAAATTGAAAATTCCTTTGCAAGTTTAAATAAGCTAATGCTTTGAGAAGGCAGGACTTCTCTACGTTTTTCCTCTTCCTTTTACTCCCCCTCACAATGTTCTGCCAGTTTTTATCCACCTAGTCACGTTCTCCATGTGTGAGCCATGCACATGCATAGGGCCTGTGAACTCTCACTCAGAGAGACAGTGGGAGGAGAAAGTAGTGTGTCAGAGACCAAGATTCTGGAGGAGGGCAGGAACTGGCGGGAAAAGGCAAGGGGGGAAAAAAACACTTTTTGGCCAATCCTAAAAAGAATAAAATGTCCTTCCAAAAAAAGTGGGAATTTCGCAATTTTTTTTCAGTGATAAATTAGTCATTCTGTTATGACATTACATAATGAGCTCATCAACATCAGTTATTTGTGTTCATTTATGATTCATAAAGACCTTGACTACATTCACTAAATGCTATATCTCAATATATATATACTCACTGAGTGTTGAACTGTGCTTAAAAAAAAAAAAATCTCTTAAGGTTTTCAGTAAAACCAACCGCAGCCCTTCATTAATCATCAGTTGATGCATCTGTACAGATTGTTTCTGTCAGTGACATAAATAAATCCATCCATGCAGAGTCAGGAAGGGGGTAAGGTTGGGGTAAGTTTACATAATATTGTGCAAATACAGAAAGTCCAGTTTAAACCATGACTCACCACATGGAAAGGGACATGAAATGTAGTAATCAAGCTGGTTGGGCTTAACATGACACTGCAGTTTTAATGATGAGCCCTGATTTCTTCCTGTTTCTGTATGTGGAAATAGAAACACCATGTCCATGTCCACAAAAGGCTTAAACACTGAAAAACACAGTTTACACTAAAGCATTACCTCATGTTTGTAGATTGTAATGGGAAATAAATATTTGCCTAAAACTGTCAGATAGAGCTGCACACCGGAGAGAGACAAATATTTATAATGTATCTTTGAGGTACATGTCCTATTTTATTACATGTTTGTAAAAACCTACATAAGGTCCCAGTGGTTGGTGGGGTTTTGGAAAATATCCAAACTGGGAAAAGTGGGAAAAGATTAAAAAGAAGTTAGCATCTTTAAGGGAAAAGGAAATACATAAACACGTTTTTGAAGACAAGTTTTATTGAGGTTTTTCTTGGACTTGAATGTGTCAAAACAGGCTAATAATTTGAAAATTAGAAAATGCATAACCACCAAACAAGGAACACACAAACAGGAAGCAGGTGTAACTGTAGGGGCCAAAGTTAGAACAGAGGAGAACCAAGCCTATATAGATATAGATCTTTTGCACTGGTTAAGAAATGTTCCTACATAGCATACAACATGGTTAGACGAATACACTGTTAGAAAAAAGGAAGTGTGTACGTGCTCTTTGAATAAGTAGGGATGCTTAACGTCCTTAAAAGGTTCCTCTTGGAGTCCTTTCTGATAGAGAAACACTATTTACATCGAATCTTAAAGGTTCCCCAGAGGAACAACTGAAGAACTCTTAAGGGTTTTCATTTCAACTCTTTGTTAGAGATTTTTGTGTTATTGCTAATTGTCTATGAAAAGGACCTCAAGTGATTTTTAATCTGAAAAATGGCATATTATATATATTTACAGTATACACTCTATACACGGTTTTCTCTCAGTAGTCGTTAATATCCATAAAGCAGACCCCCAATGCTCATTAATATGCTCATGCATTCATTAGCTTGCTAATAACCTCCTCAAGGAAAGGGGAATCATTTTGCATTTCAAACGAGCAGATGTCTTCTTTGAAATCAGATTTCTGTGTGTCACCTTGTCTCCTTGTCTGTTTCAAGCCTAAGTAGAGATGGATAATTTTTTAATGGTTACATAAATACTTGTTACAGGCTTGCCTAAAACCTGAGAGTATTAACCTCATTACACAATTCAAGACATAGATATCTAAGAGAGCTAAGAGGTTTGAGATCAGTGAGAACCCGAGGTTGGTATCATGGACTGTGGGCAGAATTAGACTCATATGAACATACTGTGACTGGGTCGATGTTTGTTCCATCCAGGTAAACTCCTGGGAAAAGACTAATAGAGCAGGGCAGGTCAGATTTGTAGCTGGTTATGAGGATCTGAGTCATGATGTCTGCATCATAGAAGGAGATCTGCTTTCTGTCACAGTCCAGATAGAGCCCTATTTTACAGGGCTTTCTCTTGACCACGATGGGAAGCTCATTGCCATTTGAGCTGAGGGTATATCCTTTGCCATTTTTGAGGTGGAGATATACAGCATTTGAATTGTTTGATTGTTTTTTGGATGTTTTTTCCACCTCTGTCTTAACCCCTATACTCCAGTCTAACTTGTTCCCAACTTCTATCTCCCAGTAGTGCTGGCCAGACTGGAAGGTCTGTTCGGAGATGACACCTGGATTGTAGTCCTTGTAATAACTGGATTGTCTGTCTGCCTGCCGTACACTTGATTTTCCTGGTGATACCTTCAGGTAAGAGTCTCCAGGATCCATTATGCTTAAGATCTCTGGAACTGGAGTACAAAATAGGAGTGTCACTAATGGAAATGAATAATGGACTAAAAGGTTAAACATGATAACATGGCCAACAGTGAATGAACGCTAGCAGCTACCAATTTAATTCTTTGTTGGCAACATTGACTGCATTCAGCAGAAACTCAGTTGGCCAGGATACACTGATTTAAATCATCTACACTGTCTTAAGTTCACAGATGTAAATATTTTACCTGGCTTGACAGCTCCCAACATGGCTTTCCATACAAAGAACTGCAGGTGAGTCTCGTAAGGGCCGAGGAAGAAGGAGTGTGGAATCACATTAAGATCTTTTACCCATGACTCGTACCTTCAATATCAGGAACAACATCAGTAAATTCATTTAGAAATAAATATGTCAGATCAATCCTCTAAAAAATACAAGTAAAAGTGTGCTATTGCTATTAAATTACTTGACGTGGATTCTGGTTGTTTTTTATTTTCATTCTTTCTGTAACAGGAAATCCTTTTTCATTCCACCACTGTAAAGGGAGATAAATCACAGTAATAAATTTTCCTACAATAAAATAAGGTACGATTATTAAATGACCTAAAACTAGAATGGAGTATAAACATGCCACATTGTTTAATGCATTGTGAATGTAATGTGTGTGGAGTTACTTGTAAAAAGAGATCAGGTTCATTAATATCCAGTGCAGATTGGAAAATACACTCTAACTCTTTTCCATCCATCAGTCTTTTGTTGATCATGGGTATGTTTTTGCACATGGCCGTGATGGCATCCTGCTCTTGAGTCTCCAGCTGCTTTTTTATTTCCTCCTCTTTCTTCTTTAGGAAGAGGTGCATCTCCTCAAACTGAGCAGATATCTGGGCTGATAGCTGTTTGGACCTCATCTGTAGTGTTTAAAGAAGTATTTTTGGGTTGACTTTATTCCTAACTATTTGTGAACTATTACAGCAGTACAGTGTCTTGCATAAGCATTCACCTCACTTGAACTTTTCCACATTTTATATGTTACAACATTGAACTGAAATGGACTCAACTGGACTCAGCTGGATTTTCCCATTTGATTAACACAATATGTCTAATATTTGAATGTGCAACATATTTTTCATTGTGACAGGTTTAATTAGATATTTGTTGGCTGCATAAGGGCTCACCCCCTGAGTCAAAGTTTTGTCCCAGACTTGTTTTGATTCATGATGCTGTTTTTTTTTTTTTAGGTATGAACGCTGGGGTATTCCAGATGCAGGTGTATTTCTATCGTGATCATGTGACACTTTAATTGCACACCAGTAGACTCTATACAACTAAGTAAGTGACTTCTGATGGCAACTGGTTACACCCAAACTAGTTTCACAGCAACAGGGTGAATACCTATCCAACCCAGTCACAATTTTGCAAACTATATTGATCCACACCCCCACCCCATTCAATATTCTGATTTATTTTGTATAGATTCATGACATATAAAGCCAGTTAAGTCCAATTCACTACAAAATGTGTAGTAATAAATACTAATGCAAGACATATGTATGTTTTAGGAACAATAATTTTGAAGACCTATGTACTCTAGCGTAATATTTATGTTTACTGAAAATTCAAAAGAATTCAGTGCTCACTGTGTACATCTAAGAGATAATTCTCTAAGTGTACAAGGGAGGATTTACCTGGGTTTTAGTGACCTCAGTTGCTTGTTTTTGGGTCATGTCATTCAGCTGTGTGTTCTCATTGTTGAGGAAGCCCACAGCACCCTTTAGTGTCCCCTATACAACCAAACAACAGTGAAAAGATCTGATGGGAAATGTGGGTTTCTTTTCTACAGTTAAGCAATACTACAGATGATACATTTCAGGGGTAGAACTGAAACAGAAACGTTTCTGCTTGAAAGCTGTCCAGAATTCCCAGCAGGCAAAACTCTCCCAGCAGCAAATACCTCCTTATACTTATTTCTTTACTAATATTTTGAATTATACCACATAAAGCTTCTTCCTAAAAAATCATTTTACTGCTTCAAACTGTTTTGTGGAATAAAACTCACAGGACGAGCACTTTTTCCTCAGAATCAGATACTTGTTACAATATCAAGCAACGTCACTTTGAGGCTCATCGGACCTGCCACACCTCTGTTGTTTACCAGATTCTACTATTCTAGATGAACACATGCAGAGGCATTTATAACATTTTAATGCCTACATTTCACCAACAACATTGCATTGGTTGTAACAGATGGTTTTTGCTTTGCTTAGACAGCTGATAAAGTACTTACACACTTCTGACCAAAAAACCTGTTTCTTAGGAAACTTTGTGTACTACTCTGCACTTTTTTGTATTACATTTCATATAAAACAATTCACTACTCCCTAAATTCTTCTTGGAATATAATCTAATAACTTGCTAATAATATACTATATGTATATATCATACAAAAGAATATATGTACAGTATATAATATGTAGAATATATCTCTACATGCAGGCATAAGTGGACAGGCAGACATGATCTCTGGAGCAAAGAGACTATGATAACAAGGTTGTTAAAGAATACTTTTGAATCCCAAGTCTTGTGGATTTACATGTATATTTACATTGATTATCTCAGCAGCCTCCTTCACAGGTTTAAAATGGTGGCCTCGGTGCTTCTCTCCATCTCGGCACACCACACACAGAAGTTTCTGGTCTGTTTCACAGAAGAGCTTCAGCTTCTCGTCGTGATCGACGCACACGAGCATGTCACTCAGGGCTTGCGGTCCTTGTGTGGCTGAGATGTCCGTCCGGGCTTGTTGTGCTTTAAGATGCTGTCTCACGGCACCCGTCATATTTCTCAGAAGTCGGCTGGAGTGCAGATCTTTCTCCGTGAAGGGCGTGCGACACTCAGGGCAGAAGCTCTGGCCCGTTCTGCCATGCATGTAGCCTGTGATGCACCGGTGACAGAAAGAGTGCTCGCAGGGCAGCATCACTGGATCGGTGAAATCTCTCAAACAGATCGAGCACTTAATCTGCCAAGACAGCAGGGAAGCCATTTTAAACTGGGGACAATGTTGCTCAAGGAGAAGCTCCTTTCTCAGACCTTTTATAAAGCTTTCACTTTTGATTTAACTTTGACTTACTTACTGTTGTACCTGCTATTGTACCTGCCTGACCTGGCTCGAAAAGCCGTCCAACTAGTCCTGTAGCTCACACATTTACATGTGATGTAGATAACACATTTATCTACATCAGACTAGAATTTACACTGCTGAAATATTCTTGGTTCTTTATTATTTTGGTTGCTAAGGATGTCACTTTTGATAAGACTTGACAAGCCACGTATTTACAATATTGACTAAATTTAGATGTAGAATCCTACAAATACCAAGAAGCTACGTACAAAAATAACATGCTAATAATAGTAATAAAAAGATAGCTTTAAGGATAATATCCATCCTTTTCTTATTAAAAATGTCATTTTGATATATATATGTATGTATATGTATGTGTGTATGTGTATATATATATATATATATATATATACACATACACACACATATACATACATATACAGTCAGGTCCATAAATATTGGGACATCGACACAATTCTAACATTTTTGGCTCTATACACCACCA
>CM075003.1:23378138-23389823 GCA_037576675.1 Pangasius sanitwongsei
TATATATATATATATATATATATATATATATATAGAGAGAGAGAGAGAGAGAGAGAGAGAAAGAGAGAGAGAGAGAGCTGAAAGAAGTGAAGTGCTTAAAATGCTGTCCATGGAGTGACAGAGAAAGGAAAAGAGAGCTACTGCAAATGAAAGACAGAGTTGAACAGAGTGGGAGAAGAGAGAGCTACTGCAAATGAAAGAGATGATAAATGTGAAGTCATTTTATAATTGCGCTGATCGCGCTTGCATAAACCCCTTTAATTATACCTCCACATCACTTCACTGTCAGTGTGTATTCGAACTCTTCATGACTAAAACTCATCAATCAGTCTCTCTATTCCAGTTCATTATCCCTCATGGGGAGTTAATGGATGTTGCCTGATAACCTGGCAATAAACTAATCTGTTAAAAAGACCAATTAGAAAGTGACGTGTCAAGGTCTTCAGTCAGATTAAGAAAACACATGTTCAATCAGATGAACACATGAGGGCACTGCAGAGACAATGCACTTTGTGGCCTGATGTTTTGCTTTTTGTATTATATTGTATTATACATTCTAATGACTTTTGTCATTAAGGAATAAATGGAAAAAGAAAACTCACTGATTAGCCTAGGTTGCCAAACTGATTTATCAACAGTATGAACAGTATTTATCTGTGCGCCAAAATAAAAGTCAGGGTGAAATATTTCTCTTTTAAAACTAGCAAAAGGGCATCTACTTCTCTAATTATAAGGAGGTTTTATACAGCACAGGACAGCATGACATAAAGCCACACACAGGGCTAGCTGTATCCTGACAGTGTGTGTGAGTCATTGGCCAGTAAATACTCCTACCTGTAAAAGTAAGAGAAGTTTCTCTAGAGGTTATCGGGTGTTGACTAATAACTAATGAGTAGTAATATACTATTCAAAATTTTTTTTAAATGATGAAATAAATCTAGGTACATCTCATTTTATGTTAAAAAGTGGATGATATCTCTGTGCGTCTCCTTCACAAGCTGAACTACTGAATGCTGAAAGTTCAGTAATAATCGAAAGGGAATTTAATTTGTTTTGGTTTCCTTTCTTTCTACTTATTAACATGAAATGACTTGATGTTAATATGAATTGAAATTCACAAAATTACCATGCAATTTGTGTGTATTTGAAATAAATAAGCTATATAAACTTGGCAAAGTAAACCATACATAACGTTGCAGTAACTCATGACAATTATTTGATTTTAAGCCCATCAGTCGAGGTTCACTTTAGTGAGTCTGCTTATGCAGTATGTACATTTGCACTCAGGAGCTCTTGTGGGATACGAAAGTTTTTCCAAACTAACTGGATTTTCATGGATACCACATTTTTTGTGTAAATGCACCTGCGAAAGATTTACGAATAAACTTTTATATTTGTATACGAATTTGTATCCAGCGTGTTAAATGAAGCCCATTGTGCCATAATGATTACAAAACTTTTTCTTAGAGTGATTTATGACACGTTATGACACCTAGGGTTAGGGTTATCATGAAAATGACCAATAAGGGCAATATAGCAGTTATATTACTGGACAGCTTATGAAAACATATTACATCAGGCATGACAAGTCTTTGACATGGTTATACCCAATATCCAATTTAACCTATTCAAGCTTTATCCTCACCTTCCTTCATGCCCTTGGCCTGTCGGCGAGTCGTGTAGCTCCTCCACACTGAGCTGGAGGAAAAGTACGTGTCCTTAACGAAGGTGTCATCCGAGCTATCACTCTCATCACCATTTGACTCATCTTTGTCATCATCGCTCTCACCCTCATCGGACGAATCTTGGCCTGGCAGAGAGAATCTCACTTTCACCTTTCACTTTTTCAAAAGCAATTAAATTCTCTCTTCCTCTAACAACTTGCTCATGAAGCTTCAGCTACTGGCTGTGAATTATTCCATCCATATCATTTGTAATTACACTTCCCAGATATGCCCATATTTTCATGCGTGGTGATCTCTCACCTTTGCTGCTGACGTTGCGGTCCTCTGTCTTGGGGCCATTTTTGCCCTGCTGGGATGAAGACATTTTGACCCGACTCATGTCTACACCGCTGCCCTCACTGTCCGAGCAGTGTGCCTCACTCTCATAGCCCTCCTTAAAATTCTCCACGCTCTCTATATGGTCCAGGTTAGCAAAGTACTCATCACCCATCTCCAAACCCTCCTTGTCCGCAAAGTCGTCTGTAAGGATTTTCCCTGAGAGAGACATGGAATGATTTCATGAAAGAGAAGCTGTGCTCGTTCTAAATCAATCAATAACTTTTGTATTCCAGGACTTGTGGTTATGCACAAAATGACTTGACAAAGAACTGTATAAAGTATGGAAATGGGGAAGTGAATCAGAACACAATTCAGACACACGGTTCCTCTCTGACAGTCCTGGGATTTGAACTCAAAACCTTATTCTCTATACGCCTATTTGACAGCAACATACAGAAAAAGAGCAGGGATCCAGATCAGCTCCTTCAATACCTGCATAGATGCAGACAAAAGAGCCTTTGGCCACATCATCGAGGCAGCGGATGCCCCAGCCCTTATTCTGGGTCTTAAAGAGCTGCAGGCGCACTTGGAGGCCGTGCTGCACTAAGCGATTAGTGCACATCTGAGGATTACAGCGACACTGCTTGTTGCACTCGTATATCCTGAAGGGGACAAAGCAAAGGCATGAGGATCAGGCTGATGGATCATTTTTATTATTTTTAATTATTTGTAGTATTTTTGTGTGCTCATGTGTGTGAGATACCAACCCAGTAGGTAAGCACTCATCCAGTCTCTTGTTATTGTAGCCAGCATTGGGATTGATCTGTCCACCAGGAGTACACCCTGTGGCCTGCAGGGTCAGCTGGTGGCATGAACACTTTGACCTGCAAACAAACTCATAAGTTCAAACCCTGAACATCTCCCCATAACCAGGTTCCTGCTACGTCTTGTTTAATGCAGTGACACTGACTGTATCTGTATCTGTATAATGCTCAAAATATTCATATCTGTATTTGAATCATCTTCGTTATCATCTTCATTTGTACATACCTGCGAAAATTTCTAATTTAAAGCACAATGACCCGAGCAGGCAGTTACTACATAAATGCTCATGCAGCGCTGCATCAGTTTCATATACGATTGCTTGCGCCAACATGAAAAAATAAAAACCTCTTGCTCACATGCCTTTTTTTGTTACATCCCAATGCACATCTCTAGTCTCAACCAGATGCCCCGAGAACCTTTTTGACAAACTTTTAAAAAAAAAAAGTCCTATTCATATCTGTATACTCAAAAATGATGAAAATCTGATGCAATCCATGGAGAAGAAAGCAAAGTAGCCTAGAAAAGCCTACACTATACTGATAGCATTGAGAGAGTGGGAATATACAGGAATTATCATTATTATCATTATTATCATTGCCCTGAAATGGACTGGTGTCCCATCCAAGGTTTATTCCTGCCTTGTGCCCGGTTATCCCGAGATGGGCTCCAGATCGACTGTGACCACAACCAAGATAAAGATAGAGCACTCATTATAAATAAATGGAATAAAGCTCTCTTTATGGAAATCTGCTGGATGCAGTATTCCAAAATGATTATACAAATTACTACTAAATAATTCTCTTAACCCGCAATGCTGAAGAGAGCTCTGTATCTGAGTGAGTGTGGACTGCTCTGTTTCACTGCACTGTTGCATGGACAGTGTGAGCCTGAGTGTGCATGAGACACTAACTTGTCCTGGCAGCCGTCAGTGCAGTCACAGCCCACCAGGAATTCGAGGCTGGTGTTGATGAAGACGCCGTCCTCAGGGATGCGCTCTTTGCTGTAGGCCACGCTGGGTGGGGGAGTGTTATCAATCTCATTGACGCAGGAGAGTGGAATGTCCTCACGTCCACCTGTGATGTCCCGGATGAAGTAGAAGGGCCTCTGTGGCTGGAAGCGGCGGTCCACCAGGACATACGGGTCCAGACAGAACATCTCCAGGAAGATGAAGTCACAGTGTGTTTGGAAGAGGTAGCGTTGAATCTCCGCCATGTTCCTCAGGCTCAGGCCACATGGGGACTTGTAGATCACATGAAAGGACATCTGAGGGAGGGAGAGAGGATGAGGCAGAAGGAAGACAGAGATAAATGAAGCAAGAAAGAAGAAAAAGAAAAAAAAAGTTTGATAAAGAAAACAGAAGAATGAGACAGAGAAAGAAAGAAGAGTGAGAAAGAGAAAGAAATTAGTTAGATCACTAGATCAGCTTGCTGCTAAACCACCAGCTTTGTCCTGAAACACAACGAAACAGAGCATTGCATGCCACCTCACACACTGACCTTGCGGTTGAGGCGGCGGCGTGCAGTCATGCGGCGGAACTCGTACAACAGTGGGGTGAGGAGCGGGTTTCGGCCCCGGTGGAGGTTGGGCCGCGTGGGCCGGATGCGCTTCAGACACTCGGGTGTGCAGGTGTGTGACATATAGAAGAGGCGATCATTAGGGGCCTGATAGGACGGCTCCTGAGGAATCCGCTCACTCGCATAGGGAGATATGGCAGATATGGCAGATATGGTAGTTATGGCAGGCGGCAAGGTTTGGGGAGCCGGAGCGATGGGTGTCAGGTTCTGCACCGGCCCTGACTGCAGGAAGAAGAGTCTAAAAGAGAGGGAAAGATTACACAAAAATACTGTGCATATTCTGTAGTCATTATTTGAATATCTTGAAAAGACACTTGTATTGGCTGTAAAGGTCAATCATAATGCATTCAGCTGAAACAGCATTTATTCGTATTTACTGAAGATCTGGAGCATCAGAAATTTATGGAGGCCACATGAAGAAATCAGGTATTAGGAGCAGTGATGAGCTTGCTAACCTGGAGCTGGTGTTTTGGGGAAGGATGCCGACAGTTTTGAGCTGGAGGTCAGTGGTAACAATCTGACGAGCGGCAGGGACATACGGGGACGTGCTCTTTTTAGCCATCTGAGTCCTGGAGAGCAAAGACATATCTAGTGGTAATAAATCGAGACCTGGGGCATAATGTTTAAGAGTTAATACAGAGAAGTGAAGGGTAATGTTAGTTCTGCGTGATGTAGGAGGATTACTCACTCAGTGCGGATGGGCTGGGAGGGAGCAGTGAGCTGTGGGCGAGGTGGTGTAGGCTGGGTGACTGCGGAGCGGTTGGCTAGTAAATTGTTTTCATTCGTGTACTGCACCACAGGGCCTTTAACCCTCATAGCTCCTACACATAGGTGGATGGAGGAGAGATAAGACAACTATAGAGATATGTACAACTCCACATACAGATCAACTTTGCAAAGAGAATTTAGCAAACAATAAAAAAAATGCACAAATAACATAAAAATCCCCCATATCACACCCATAAATGTACATACAGAACAGAACAGTGTGTTACCCATGTTGGGCCGCACGCGCTGCTGGCCAGCCAGCTTTTTCTCCTGGTTGTTGGCTGTACTCATTTTTAGGTTGAACATGGGCTCCAGGCGAGTTGAGCCACGATAGATCCACTCACTGCGCTTATCATCCTGCATGCAACAGCCAAACATAAAAAAATTATCAAAACAACCATACAAATTCCACTGTCATGTAAACATCATCATTAACATTAAAAAAACCACCTTAATATCCAAATATTCAAATGGAGCAAATGAACTGAGTGACCTTATGAAACACTGTAGAAAATATAAAAAAAAAAAATTTGCCCATACGTAGCATACCATCAGGATTAATACAAGAAGTTCGCCTAAATTATATTTGCACAGGTGTGTATTCTAACTCACAAAGCCGTACAGGTTAATAGTTATCCTGCATTTCCATTTAATCACTGACTATATTAAGTGATGGTAATAAAAACAAGACAAGTAACAGGAAGTGATGTGTGTCAGACCAGGAAGAGCATTTTGACAAGGCTGCCGTCCACTTCCTCCACGCGGCTCCTCCACCACGTCCCTTCCCACTCGGTTTTGATGATCTGACCAGGCTTCAGCAGCACCATAGGTCTGTTCGGGTATGCCGTGATGTACTCCTCAATGAAATCCCTGCATGACTCATCCTCAATGTCCTCCCACGTCTTCTGCACTGTGTGTACACATAAACACACTCATTAGGTTTGTGCATATTATCATCATTTATCACAAATGTGTGGCATTCTGGGAAACCCGTCGGATGACCAAAAATATTGAAAAACCAGGTTTCGGCCAAAACTGGGTATTTATGCCTATAACATATTTTGACATCTCAACTTTAAACACTAATATATGTATTTTAATATATAAACTAAGAAATAATTTCTGCTTTATAGTAATATAAATAGTAAAAAAAAAAATTTCATCATGTAAAGGGTCTTCCTGGGTTGCCACACATGAAATGATTTGAGTTCAGTTCAATCGAGTTGGCCACTGGCTATGTGGAGCAGAGGGCCAAGAAAGAAATGACTATTTAGATCACCACTTACAGGGTCTGCAAACAGGGTAGAGATCTGGCAGGGCTACGTAAGAAGCATAGCCATCATCAAAAAAGATCAGGAACCTGAAAGACATCAGCTCCATTATTTCTAGCAGTCCTCTTTCCTCTTTTCCCAAGAAAACACCCATGAATACTTCTTTTCATCAAAATTTCATCAATATTTCATCATTTCTCTCCCCTGCTTTGTCTCTAGTCGCATCTTTGCCACTCCCTCACCTCATACGGTTCTTGCTGTTGGGCATTTCAGCAACGATGCCAGCATACAGCCACACCTGGTTACCATCTTTATATTTGGCAACAACACGAGCACCAACGTACAGCCTCTCCAGTGTTGGGTGATAGTCGAATGCCACATGGTTCCCAGACAGCAGGCTTTTCCCTTTATTCTCAAACTTCACCTTGTACTTAAAGCCGCTCCCTGTGTCACAAAATATCAGAAATGTCAGGAGTTTTCAAATGTAAAAAAAAAAACCCAAAACAAAACAAAACAAAAAAAAAACATAAGTACAATGAGTGTTGCTTAATTAACATCAGAGGGGGCATAACAGATGAATATATGCAGTGTTTCTTACTGACAGCTGGGAAACAAAATTACAGCATGCAAAAATAGAAAACGTGAGCCACACGTGTCAAAGAAATGTCTCAGGCTAGATACTTTAGATGACACACAAGTAAAGCTGTGATTTAAAACATTTTTCTCATGTTTATAAGCTGCTATACAGAAGTCACACCTCTGGCTTTTTCTTTCCAGTTTCACATTACTCAAGTTGACGAAAATAAAATCTTTTAAGCTGCAAGGTGCTTTAGGGTTTTGAGTTTATGTAGTGGAAAAAAATATATACATCACCACGGAAATATTATAAATATAAATGAAACTAAAATCCTCACATAACACTAACTATTTGAATCACTTGAAAATAAGGGGCAACTTAAGTTATAACTTACTCATAACTTACCCACTGAGTTAATGGCGATCAGAGTTCCACGGTGCCAGGTCTTGGTGCGTTTTTTACCCAGAATGCTCATGTTTAGCCTCATGACATCCTGCTTTAGAGCTGGATTTGGCTGAGTGGGTGCGTGTGCAGGGCCTGAAGACATGAACACTGCTGGAATGTTCAGCATGGAGCCCCGGGACGGAGAGGGAGGGGCCAGTCCTTTAGTGGGCGTGATGGCCGTGGACGGCGTTGGCTTACTGACTGTCTGCATCAGGTTCTGCACCTGCTGTGTGGATCTCTGAAGTGCAGCTGATGCTTCCATAAGCTAAATGTACAGTAGTATTAAACATAACAGGTCTTAATGCACATATAATAACTCAGGATAATACTTCAGAGGGTTGTTATTACATATTATTACATAGAGTAATGCATACAGGAGGATTATTTAGGCTCGTTATGGGCAATATGAACTCATATGCACTCTCTTACCGAGTCTTTGACTGGTGTTACGTTCTTTGGTGGAACCACTGTGGGGAAAATTAGCATATTTCATAAAGAATAGTACAGCCAAAAAAATGCCAAAACACCACAAAAGACATCACTTAGCTCAGTAATACCATTTACATATAACCCATTTGAATAAAGAGAAAAATAAATTTGTATTTTAAAACTGACTACACAAAACATGTTAAAACCCTATTATATTAATCACTACTTAGCATACACTATATGGCCAAAAGTATGTGGACAAGTGACCCTCGCATCCATATGTGTTTTTGAACATCCCATTTCAGATTTAGTCCCCTTTTTTGCTGCTATAATAATCTCCACTCTTCTGGGAAGGCTTTCTACCTGATTTTGGAGTGTGGCTGTGAGGATTTGCTCATTCAGCCTCAAGAGCATAAGTGAGGTCAGAGACTGATGTCAGGCGAGGAGGCCTAATACACTGTTGATATTGCACTTCATCTCAAAGGTGTTCAGTTGGAATGAAGTCAAGGTTCTTCTTTATGGACATCGCTTTGTGCACAGGGGCACTGGCATGTCAGAACAGGTTTGGGCCCATTAGTTTCAGTGAAGGGGAATTCTTAAAGCTAAAGCATACAAGGCCTACTTGTTTTTGAGGTTACTGAGGTTTGCATCACACCCATTCAACACTAATAACTATAAGAACTACCATACTAACTAGGAGGTCAATACCATGTTCTCCTTCTGTCCACGTGGGTTTTCTTCTGGTTCTCCACTTTCCTCCCACCTCTAGTAGGTGGACTAACTGCTCTAAATTGCCCCGATGAATGAATGAATCCTGTAGCTATAAGGCCACAGATACACTCCATGGCGCTACGGAAACATGTACATCCTCTCACCCAAGACACCAGCATCCACCTACCACAGCCCACGGCAATGACATCATCGTCGTCATCATCATCGTCGTCGTCGTCGTCGTCATCATCATCTTCATCGTCATCAATTTCGATGACCTCGGATGCGTTGCCGCCACCTACCCCTTCGTCTTCAGAGCTGCTCTCCCGATACTCCAGACCTATGTTACTGTACAGCTCTTTCACTAGAACTTCACACTGTATTACAGACCTGTGAAATCCACAAACAGAGCTTCATGTTATATTGCTGACTGCAAACACTAAACGTCTCAGGGACACACAACTTCCACATTCTGATCAAGCCTAATAGATCAGTTAGGAGAATGCAACAACTATCTATCTACTTATCTACCTACCTACACATATATATATATATATATATTAAACTGATTTGAAATATTTCTTTCTCTCCCACACACAACTTACTCTGAGGCGTTGGAGCAGAGTGTATCCATACTGGCCATGTCCTTTTCTTTCTGCTCGACCCAGTTTTGCATTTCGGCTAACTGGGCCTTCCTGTGCAGCACGACCTCACTGCTGTCCACCTGCTCCTCAATCCACCTGCGCAGCTCGTCCAGTGAAACGCCAAGTTCCTCCTCCAGCTCGGGCCCCAGCTCCATGTCCAGAGCCGAGCCCAAACCTGCGTCCACCTCCATACCTACCACTGAAAGTCAGAGTGACACAAAGACTTTAAACAGAGCACGATTCAGCTTCAGAGCCGAGCATAAGCAGTGTTACTAGGAAACTGGGCTACTTTTAAGCTGCTGCCACAGATCGACTTTTCAGTCTGATGGTTGGAGGCTGAGCATTTTGCATACAAAAGATGAAATGCATATTTATATATTGAAACATTTTACACTTAGTGGCCGCCCGACTGATTGGCCTGGCTGATTAATAAGGCTGATATCAAGCATTTCATGCACTCTAATAACTGACCCTAATCGTTCAATTCATTCAACAAGTTTTTCCTCTTACTCTTTCAAGTGTTCAGTGAATATGAGAAATAAAGGCTCAAATGTTAAGCAAATGTATCGTATTATCATCTGTTATTATATTATCCTACACAGTTTGGGGGGGCGGCTGTGAATCAGCATCGTATCCCCATTGGGGGGGTGAAAAACCTGCTAATCACAATCCACATTCAAATAAAATGATTTACACATCTTACACTGAACTAACCCCAACCTGGACATAAACATAGCGTATCAGAGAAACACTCGGCACAGCCACTAAATTACTCAGCATGCACCCATGTGAGGGGGTCTACCTTTACACATGGCACTTGCTGATCCTATTGTCAACACTGGCTATGATACTGTACAGAGGTACAGTAGTGTAGCAGTGATTGGGTCTACTTAAATTCATTGCAGTTTTTTTTCATGACAAGATAGGCAATTATCCCAATTATTTTGGGACCCGAGTAAAGCAAATCTTAAATAGTGTACTGTATATGCTGTATTCACGTGCAAGATTTGTGTCACATCAGACAGTATGTCAGTGGATCAAATCAGAAAATGTTAAATCCACTCTGATACAGATTTCCAGAATTTCAAGTCTCTAGTGTCAATATTTGGTATTGTTAGGGATCAGTATGGCCTTAGTTTTATGTTAAACATTAAGGCTTGAAAAAAATTGCGTTATAATACTAAACTGTTTTTGCTTTGGTTTGGTTTTGATTGGCCACTGGGTTGTTTTTATATGCTGACTTGACAAAACTGATTTCTAGCCTGATGTCTCACATCGTAAACAAATTCACTGGCTGTGAACTGAGGTCAGTGGTCTTAAAACGCATAATGTGATATGCTCACCCGTGGCTAATCTAGTGCCGCTGTGAGCAGACAGCTGATAAAGTTTTCAAAATACTTGACTGCTGCTACAGCGCTCATCTAAAAGCCACCAATAGGAAGACAGCATAGCATTGATGCGCAATTTACGGGACAGCTATGGGGTAGCACTGATGACGAAATGTAAACGAAACATGTTAATGTTTCCGTTTATATGACGCCTTTTTCTACGCTGATTTATGACACAGACAGAACGTAGTCATGTTCTTTAATCTCAGGAATATCGTTAGAGGATCTTTCCCTGTATTATCGAACATGGAGAACACCTGTAATCGCACAGTCTGTTATCCAATTCAGCTGAGATTTTATTTCATATCATATAGTGTGAAATCTCACAGTCTAAAACTGGCTTAGAGCAATTTTTTAATCTTCAGTGAGACTGAGTTTAAGTCTGGGTGATATGATGATATGATATCAAAATATTTTATACAATATCACGATACATTTTTCTACGTATCATCATTTACATATCATTAGGTGCACTGTAATAAATTGTTGTAAATTTTACAGTAATTTACTGGCAATTTGGGTTTCCATTAAAGCACTGTAAAATTTACAGTAAACAACATAAAATAAAGTACATTAAAGTACTGCAATATCTTAATGTTGTATAAAATGACACATAACCCAGCACACTTGGCTGATGCAGGCTACAGCTGAGTTGAAGGTTACGGGTCTTGCCCAACCATCACAGCTTGGCAGTACTGGGATTTGAACACAACCTTCTGAGCTGTGACTCAAAACCTTAACCAATGAGCCACCACAACTACACCACAACTCCACTGCAACTAGCTTTCACTGATTCAACTACTTCTAGCACTGAGTTAACGCCACTTATTCAGGACAGAACTAAATAAAAACAAAATGCAATTTTTATGATCCCTCTTATTTATTTATTTTTTAAAATTATTAACATTTGGCAGATTCTGCAAGGCATATGTAAACTTTATATATATATATATATATATATATATATATATATATATATATATATATATATATATATATATATAGATATACAAAAGAAAAAAAAAAAAAGACAGGGTCTCTCAGAGTCACA
>CM075003.1:23389923-23404857 GCA_037576675.1 Pangasius sanitwongsei
GTCTTCTGGGGGCCCAATTTTGGTTTGCCGAGTGCTCTCTCCACCACTGTTTATTTTTTTATATATATATATATATATATATATATATATATATATATATATATATATATATATCATACATTATCATGATATAATATTTTTGCCATATCGCCCACCTCTAATTGAGTTTAATTTGTACTTTTCTTTATTTTGGAAAAGTCCTTGACATAATTTCCCATAATTTAGTACCCATGGTGCTGTACTGTTTTGACACACTGTTGTTCAGGCTAGGATGCAGTTTTAGGAAGGAGCTAATGTCATGTCACTGAGCCTGTACTGTACAGATGCAGTGTATTTAATCACAACACAAGGACTTTCTAATGAACATAATGCAATGTAGATCTTATTCAGTAAGATGCAGCACTTTTGATCCACACACACAAATACTCTCTCATTTTCCTGCACAGCTCTCTCTCACACACACACACACACTCACACACAAAGGCGGTGCATGTGTGTTATATCTCGCCCATCAGTGAGCATGCTCTAATTACCCTGACACTAGCTACGATCTTGCATAGATCTTCAAGAAAGCAGTTTCAATAAACTTGGTTTCCTTAGAGACGGTTTCTAGGAGATAAACAGATTAATGTTGATGCTAGCCATGGTAGCTAGGAAGCTAACCTAACGTAGCTTACCAACAAAGTCCGGCCTCCGAGCCTCCTTTACTGAACCGTTCCAGCTCTCAGCTGCTTAAACCAGGCACGGGAAAACATCAACGTCTTTATTTAGCAGTGCCTTAAACATAACAATGGCTCCACAGAAAAAGCCATTTGCGCCAAAAAGGACTTTTACTAGCTAGGTTTAATAGTGTATCATTCACCCGGTCTTCAACTCTATCGCTGTTATTTTTTCCCTACCCGTATTCTGATAAATCCCGCCTCCTTCGAGGGGGCGCCTGTTGGTCAGCATCCAATCATAAACGCATATGAGAACTTCTAGCCAATCAGAAGCGTAGGAGACAGGAATATGGGTGGGAAAACTATAACGCGCCCTGCTCCGATTCGACACACCAAGATGGTTCACACGTAACAAAAAAAAGCCTTCACACTGACCAATCAGAGCTTTATTATGAATGAATGACAGATGAAGAGCTCCGTACGGACCCGCCCACATGACCTATATGAAAAGTACCTTTATAAAAACATACATATACTGTATATGGATATTTCAGACATGCAGAGATTTCACTTTTTAATTCTGACAAAGGCTAAGTCCAAAACTGCACATACCATAAAGAGTGTCTGTGTACAAATAGTAAAAGGAATACGCTGTCCTAGATCACCGTTGTCAAGGCAGCTGTGGTAGAAACTGGAGTGTGTGTGTATACAGTATATATTCACGTTTATGTTAACCACCAGGTGCTGGCTGCAGAACCACAAGTCCAGGAGGTGGAGTCGGACCTGATCCAGCTCCTCCTACCTGGGCAAAGTCAAACAAAAGGTCCAGGGGGTGGAGTCAGAGAGAGTACTTGTGCAGATTGTGCATGACCTCTGCTCACACACAGGTAACATTAGCTGTTCAAACATATATGCACACCTTTGATGTTGGCTGTACATAACCACTACACTCCATGTGTCATGTTTGATGTCCACACACTATATGGTCATAAGTTTGTGGACACATGACCTTCACACCCATTTGTGTGTCTTCCCCAAACTGTTGCCACAAAGTTTGAAGCACATAATTGACTAGAATGTCTTTGTTTGCTGAAGCATTGCAATTTCCCTTCACTGGAACTTGTTAACTTGTTCCAGTATGACAATGCCCCTGTGCACAAAGTGAAGTCCATGAACACATGGTTTGCCAAAGTTGGACTGGAAGAATTTGAGTGTCCTGCACAGAGCCCTGACCTCAAGCCCATTGAACACCTTTGGGATGATCCGTAACGCAGACTGCACCCAGATCTTCTTGCCTAACATCAGTGTCTGACCTCACTAATGCTCTTGTGTGTGAATGAGCACAAATCCCCACATCCACGCTCCAAAATCTAGTGGAAAGCCTTCCCAGAAGATTGGAGGTTATTATAACAGCAAAGCAGGACTGAAATGGGATGTTCAACAAGCACATTTGAGTGTTACTGTCAGGTGTTCACATACTTTTGGCCATACAGTGTATAGTGTAGTTGTATTATTTCTATATGAAAATGAAGGGCTGGGTGGGCAGGACACATAGTGTGATATTTGCTTGATTTGACTCGATTGCTGCTGCGCGCCGATGACGCGGGTGGGATGCGCCGCCCTGGCTGCCAGAAGCCAGGAACAGTCAGGAGCAGCTCGAGCAGGTAAAGTTCAAACCAAACTTTTTCCTCTTTTCAAACCGCAGCTCACAGAAGGCATTTAACGCACTTGCAACACTCACATTTTACGTGTCACGATTACCGTATAAACCCTAACCTCGTAAGCAAACTGCGCAGCTTGTCTCACTAGATTGGTTTCAACTTCACCATACCAATCGAGAAAGTTAGCTTAGCCGCTTAAGCTAACACTAGCTAGGCGAGTAGGTTATCCCTAGTTAGCTTAACCTGTTGCGTTATGTGTTGTTCGGTTTATTTGAAGCTGAAATGTTTGAATCTTTACATGCAGACAGCTTGAGTATTTAATAAACACGCAGCCTGGTTAGTTTTCGCAGCTAAGCGCTTGGTGAAGTGTTTACTGTGCAGGAACTATGTCTACTTAGCAATGAAAGGCTGAATCCTAAACAATCCCGTGTTCACTATATAGGTGCACTGAATAGGGTTCAAAGTAGTGCATTTTACGCCCTACGTGTAGTACACTACATGTCCAATAGGAAGCCGTTTGCGATTTAGCCAACGTCACCTCTCGAGCTAGTAGTAATGGCTTAGCAGCAAAGCATCTGTTAGAGCAAACCTGTCAAAGATATAAACTCTGTGCAAGCTAACGTAGCCGACTTGGCGTTTAAGTCAGAGAAATTACTTGTATGTACAGTTATGACAAGTAGAGAGGCTGATAAACCGACTCTGCTGTGAAATGAACGTTATTTCGTACTTTACTGACGTTAAAGGAACTAGCTAACAAGTTAGCATTGTGTGGACACTTCCTGGGGCGAAACCTTTCAGTTCAGTTTCTTAGTTAATGGTTAAACTTTACTTGGAGATAAAGCTTGCCAAGCATGATTTCTCTGGCAAACGTCATACAAAAACACTTCATAATGTTATTTGTACATGTAACTTTCTTGTTTATAGTAGTAGCTAAGCTTTGTTGTTACTTGTTTTCCATCTGTAGGCATCTGTTGGTCAGACAGGAATGGGTGACATGAAGACGCCAGATTTTGATGACCTGTTGGCAGCATTTGATATTCCAGATATTGATGCTAAAGAAGCAATTCAGTCAGAGTCAGGGGATCCTGATGCGTCTCACAGTGAATCCGGTGGCAGTGGTACCAAAGAGAGAAGCGGTGGTTCAAATCAAAGGCCTATTGGACCCTCAGAAGTCCGTGAAACTTCTCATGACCCGTCTGTAGTTAGTGTTATAGTAAAGAACAGCATATGTGCTGATGTATATGAAAACAGGAGAGATGAGGAAGAAAACACAGCGAGGCAAGTAAGTGATGTTCTGGATGAAGCTGACAGAAGTAGAGCCGGGGGCCAGCTGTCTCCCCAGGTTGCACACAGCCTGATGCCAATGGACCCGCTCATCCATAACGGATTCAAGGCTGTTTCAGAAGGAGTTGTTGAACACTCCCTGCTCTCCAGTCAGCCACAAATGCAACAGAAAGGCCATCTGTGGTCCCCTTGTTCTCCTAAAATAGCCAGGGAAGGTGATGAGAGCAACCAGGGTGATGGTCCTTCCAACCCCTCTGCCAACTTTTCACCTCACATGCCTTTACCTGCTTCTGCTTCTTCCATCTCTTGCACAAATTTCATCAGCCTGCCGCCTTCCAAAGTTGATGAAGATGATATAGAAAATTCTGCATCTGCCTTCACTCCTCAAACGCAGCCTGTAAACAGCAGCTCAAGGACCGAGATTAATGAAGCATTATCTGAAGACGAGGAATCAGAACCAGACCTTGGAAGCCCTCCGCTCATGATTCAGGAGAGTCCAGACGTACAGATGTCTTCGCCTCTCAGGTTTCCAGGCAGACACGGGTCATCCGGGGAGGTTCAGCCTCTCCCTCCTTCCTCTCCATCTTTGCCTATAAGTAACACTCAAACTGGAGAGACCACTTCTGTTTCTCCACACCCAACTCCCTTGGTGTCCCATCAGACACCCCCACAGAGCAACAACACCCCCGAAAAGACACATCCATCCATACCAGAGGTATACCCAGAGCACATTATTGAGGAGAGAGACTCTCCCGAGAGCCCTGAGCCAGAAATGCCAGCATGTCCACAGTGGAAAAGCTTATCAGCAACCCCTGCACAGGCGCTAGAAGAGAAAGAACCTGTGCAGGACAAAACCTTGGAGGTTCTTGATAAGGAGGAGCCAATGGAGAATGCGCGGAATGGACAGGAGCACAGTAACTGTGACAGTGAAAAAGTTGAGAAAGAAAACATGGTAGAACCAGAAGAAGAGGAACCCTCAGTGCTAGTCTCGGTAGCATCTGTCAAAAACAGATCAGGCTCCTCTGCAGTACCTTCCAGACCTCTTAAAGTTAGAATCAAGACAGTAAAAACCCCCACAGGCAACATCACGCGCACCGTTACCAGAGTAGCTGCTAAAGGAGCTGCAGTCAGCATCTCCAAGGGCCCCGATGGGTCTAAAATTCCGATAGGAGGTCGTAAGGGCGTCAGCAGGCCTAAGAGACCTGCAGCAGCCATGTCAGGTCAGCCTCAGGACTCAAAGACTACAATGCTTCCAGTGTCAACCTTACAGGATGCAAGCTCAGCCATGCTGTTTGCAGCCAGCAAGGCACAGAAAGTGGCCTCCAGTGTCACAAAGACATCAACTTCACCATCTGTTTCATCTTCATCCCCATCCTCCTCTGCCATCAGTATTTGCTCGATTGGTCAGAAAACAGTTGCTGTACCTTCCACTAAGCCGGCATCCATTGTAAACAGTCCCGGAGCTGTGATCTCCCGCAGCCAGTCGAGCCTGGTGGAGACCTTCAACAAGATTCTCAACAGTAAGAACCCGCTGCCCAGCTACCAGCCAGACCTCTCCATCCTGCCTCGTCCCGAGTGGGGCCTTGGCGTGCCTGCTTCAGGTTACCGCTGCCTGGAGTGTGGGGATGCATTTGCTTTGGAGCGCAGCCTGGCACGCCACTATGATCGGCGCTCCTTGCGCATCGAGGTGACGTGTAACCTCTGCACGAAGCGGCTGGCCTTCTTTAACAAGTGCAGCCTGCTGCTGCACGCCCGTGAGCACAAGGAGAAAGGATTGGTCATGCAGTGCTCACACCTTGTCATGAGACCTGTCAGTGTGGAGCAGATGATTGGCCAACAGGATACTGTACCCATAGGTAAGTTAGTAAAATAGTTTGTCACATACCATATAAAAATAAAAAGCTTTGTCCAAGAGCACCTGAGGAGTTCTAGGCTAAGCAGGGACTTGTGTCAAATGTACGCTAAATAAAATCTTAGGTATTTTTATTGCGTAATAGTTTGTATGACATGCAAGTTGTTATGAACGTTAAAGTACTGGTTTCTGAATCAGTGTAAGACATTTAACCTCCTCATATAACTCAAAAGTTTCTAAGGGGAATAAGGCAACTGTGTTTGCCCTATTGTCAGGAGATTGCAATAACCGTGACATTTGCTGGTGCCTGTGAGCACGTGTGTGCAAAAGAGGATAGATAGTGCTTTCCTGTTACGCAGCCCTGTGATGCAGCACGAGCAGCAGTTCGAAAAGATGTGGTTGGCTAGTTTCTCATGTCTCAGAGAAGGAACTTGTTAGCGTGGTAGCTGTCGCAGGGGAAAGTTAGCTAGTGGGTGGGAATTGGCAGGTAACCAGTTGGGGAGAAAATGGGGGAAAATAAGAAAGGGCACATGTCAGGAGAGATAATGTTATTTCTCTGTGAAAATTTTTTTTTTCTAAACATATTAATTGCTCATCTTTATTAATTCCTCTGCTTTTTCATTAAACATATTTACAGGTGTGCTTTCTCCATCTCTGCTGGCCACTCCTTCCTTGACTGGGTCCTTTGATAATTGGTAATAACACATCACAATGATCTGGAATAAATGTTTGGCTTCCTTGATAAATAATTCCTCAGTGATATCAGTGAGCTTAGTTAAAGCAAGTAGATCTTTTTTGTTTTTTTAAATTGACTCTGGTTCATGAGCTCAAGAGCTCCCTATGGAGGCTTATTTTATTTCTAATATTATTTATATCTAAGATTTAAAAGATCCACTTAGTTAACATGACTTTGCACAGCCTTATTGTGAATCAAAGATTTAGACATATAAAGACACACACATAATGTATATTGTGATAGAAAAGGCTGTTTTTCTGTTGAATTAAAAGTGCAATAAATTTTTTTTTTCCTAAATTGGCTGAATAATTGTATTCATTATTTCAGTACTGAGTAAAAGCATAATTATTTTAATTATTATTTGATTTTATAATTTATTGTGCATTTGGACCTGAACTAAAATTATATAGTTTATCCTGTCCTTCTAAAAGAAGGACCTAAATATGCAAATAAACATGTAAATTTCAGCAGTCAGGAATTACTAAAAGAGCACCATTTTCTGTGCCTGTTATTTTAATTTCTTTTCCCAGTATATCTAATGGCCCAGTAGCATCTGCTACTTGTGTTTGCAGGTGCCCTGAGTGTAAGAATTCATTTGGCTCAAAAGAAAATCTAGCTGCACACTTCCAGGAGTCAGATCCGGGGGGAATAGACACAGTAAGTAATACTGCTACTGTAAGCATATTGCTCATGCCATCCGGTTTAAAAGCAGACAAGTTATTTACTTTAATGTGTGCGTGGCACACCCTGTATCCTTATGAGTGAGTGTTTGTGAACCTGTGTGTGTGTGTGTGTGTGTTTAGTGCTGTATGCAGTGCTCTCCTCCAATGCCTCTGTGGAATGCCTGCAGTGCTGCTGCACACCAGCGACTCCATCAGAAGCTCCACCCTCTCGTCTGCCCCGAGTGCGGACTCGTCTGCCAGCCCCACGGTCTTAACACGCACGTGCGCCGAGTCTGCCTACATTACACACGTCAGCTGGGATACAGGTACACACACACCACTTAAACTCATGGCTGCACATAAACACCAACGGCTTTTAAAAAGTTCAGGGATGCTGGTGCACCTGTCGCAATTTATTTAATCATTTGGATTATGCATATTGTTTAAGTATAGGTTATTTAAAACTGAAAATACATATTTTTCAGGATTTTGAGGAATTAATGTATGAAATAAAAAAATCTTTTAAACCTTTTTTTTTTTTTTAACTTCTTATGTCTGTTTTTAACCATAGTAACTTGGGTTTACTGTGAGTGCCACAGCACTAATGCCATGTAATTCATGTCAGGAATAAAACACAATGGGGTATGTTGTTGTAGAAAAATAATCAATGGTTGGTGTGGCTTGGCCTAGTGTGAAGTGGAGTTACTGTTGATTACTTAACAATGACAGCACGCCCCAAAGTATTTTATTCATCTTATGCTAACTGTACTAATTTGCCAACACTAGCCTTTTTTTTTTATTTATTTATTGAAGAACAACATCAAGTCAAGTCAAGTGGAGTTTGTCATTTCAACCATATACAGCCACTTAGTACATAGTGAAACGAAACAACGTTTCTCCAGGACCAAGGTGCTGCATAAGACAAACACAGAACTACAAGGGACTACATAAATTTATACATAAAGTGCACAAGTGCAAACATGTGCAGACAGCACAAGACAGTACAATGACAGTACAATGATCATATTTTATCCATTTCTAGTTGTGTTTAATGTTGTGGAACATGTGCGAGAAGTTCCTGTTCTCACTTATGTTTTAACAGCTATAAACAGTTGTTTCCTCACCAGCTTCTCTTTTCTCTCACTTTCAAGCAGTCACTCAGAACATACATTTTAAGGAGACCAGTACAAGGGAAATGTCAAAGCTTTATTTAAACATTATGCAAAGAGCAAAGAACGATGACTCAGACGTGAGTCAGAACTGAACAACTATGTGCAGATAATGGATGAAAAGGGGAAAAATGGTCTTGGGAGTGGACATAGGTTTGGACTCATCTGTATGAAAAATGAAAGTTACAGTGAATGTTACATACATAACAATGGGTGGAAAAAGTACTGTCCAATTTTTAGGGAAAGTAAAAATAGACAGCGTGTCAAAATCTTACTCGGTTAAAAGTGGAAGTATCCAGATAAATTCTACTCAAGTAAAAGTTAGAATGTTACTACTTTTAAATCTATTCAAGTATTAAATAGTAAATGTTTTAACTGATCAAATGAAGTTGCATTCATGTCATTTTTTTTTCATGTGAAAAGTTGATTAGGTAAGTTACTGTTATTACTATCCAAAACTGTTAGAAGGTGATTTTCGTTTTAAAGCAACTACACTGTTTTGACTGAAAACATAATTCCATCTCTGTAAGTTTGCTGGTCATATGCATGATTAATGCTACATAGTTTACTAATGAACTAACCAGAAGTAAAACATCCTGTAAATAACCAACATTTACCATTAGCTAGGATTTGAATTGCTGCCTAGCCAATTTATGTTAGCTACTGGAACCAGTGCTAGTCTAACCTGGCAATAGCAAAGAAAACAGGGTAAATATAGTTATTATAGCCAGTTAAAATGAGCAAATTAGCAAAACTTACCTCAGAATGCTTTTTCAAATTAGACAGAGTTCATTCCTTCTAGGGAGGCAAAAAGAGATGCCTCATTTTATGAATCTTTGCTTATTCAAGCATATTGAAACATTTTACTGAGCTAGGGCCAGGGACGCTCATCCTCAACGTCCACACTGCAGTCTGGTAGATGATCAATATTCAGACACACACGGGTTGCTGTGGCATTAAATACATTGTGTAACATGAGAAGATCATGGCAACAGATGGCAAATTAGCACAATTCTTGATAGTTATTTTCTATATTGATTGGATTGAACCTGATTGGATGCTAAACTGAACTGATTGGGTGTTAAACTGAGCCCATTTAATTTGATATATAGTGTACAGTCACTGGCTGGATGAGAGAAAAAGAGACCTTAAAGACATTTAAGGACTAAATAAAATGTAAGGAGTAAAAAGAAAGTTTTTTTTTTTCCCTTGGAAATGTAAATAAGGAAGAGTAAAGGTATTTAATTTTAGTAATACTCAAGTAAAGTATATCTGTTTACGCACATTGACATTCACACCTGATGGTGTCCTTCTCTGTTCACTGTTGACTTTTGCTCCTCTGTCTCTCTATCCAGGTGTCCCTGTTGTCAGCTGGTGTTCGGAGGTGTGAATAGTCTGAATGCAGTAAAGAATCACATGCACACAGCTCATTCTGAAGTCTTCCATAAATGCCCGTCATGCCCAATGGCCTTTAAATCTGCTTCCAGTGCTGACACTCACTGTAGCAGCCAGCACCCTCAGCTCTCGGAGAAAACCAAGCAATCCAAGTGGGTTTGTCCTAAAGCTGTGTCTGTATTTGAGATCTCGCTATTTTCTACCCAAGCAGTAATGCTTATTTTTCATTCTTTTTAACAGGGAGATATATAAATGTGTGATGTGTCGGACCGTTTTTACCCAAAAAGCCCTGCTCAACGTCCATTTTGACACTCATCTAGTGACGCAAAAGGTTAATGTGTTTAAATGTCCAGATTGCCACAAGCTGTTTACACAGAGGATGTCCCTCCTGGAACATGTGAAGGTTTGGCTCGTTTTATACTCTGAAATGTTAAGGATTAACCAGGCTGTGTCTTCGTGCACCCTGCAGTGCAAATTTTACGTTTGCCTGTTCTAGCAGACCCATTGCATAATCAGGAATAGGCTGCTAATGAGCCGAGGTTTCAGACAAGTAGCAAGCAGGTGAAAGACCAGGGGTCTCATTTATCAACTGTGCTTATGCAAATTTTTCCATTTTATGCATGGAATGTGATTTAGCAGGTTGTTCTTGTGCCTATATTTAGAACTACTCCAGACCATGCGTATGCAGAAAAGTGTAATCATGGCTAAATGTATTATGTGGAGTTCCCATCCAACTTATTAATGTCAACATAACTGACAGTAATTGCTGAATGTGGTGCTCACAGCAAGGTGTAGACAGGCGACACAGATGAACTGTGAAGTAAAATCACAGAAAAGACACATCTAAGGATTGATTCAGATTATGCCTTACTTGAAGATTTGGCTTATGCAGCTTGTGTGTTTTTAAGGTGCACAGGAACCTCTTTGCGGAGAGTGACGAGTGGCTCATCAATCGATCTTGTTTGCTCAGTGCAATTTTAGCTCTCTGCCAGCAACTCGCTTCACTTCTGGAGAGGCCAACAAAAGGCAGCAATAGCATCCCTCTGCACTCAGATCTTTTCTATGCTAGGGTTTTTAGCCACAGGCACATTTCAGTCAGAATTTGGCGAGGTCAGAATTTGGTCTGATATTTCACAACCAACTATGACTGAATAATTCATATAGCACATGCTGCAATACATTACAAAAAAAAAAAAACAACAACCGTAATGAGGGATTTCCACCCTATTGCATATTTTCCAAATGTCTTTAGCCATTTTTAAAATTTTACCTTATGCGATTTGCAATATATGGTGATTTTGGAGCATTTCTCTATGGAAATGTGAGTAAAATTAGAACTTGTTCTATGCACACTTTGCTAAATGAGACCCCAGGATTGGAAACACTGAGGTAGACACTGGAATATACTGTAGGGTCCTATTCTTATTATATCATTAATGACAAGTAGGTAATACAGTTTTAACTTTAATTTATATTTTCAAACCTAACTATAAACTATTGTTTCTTATTTTATATAATATATAGCCTTACAACAATTTTTTAAAAATGAAGCATATGATGTGCAAAGGTAAAGTACTGTTAAATAATAAATATGACCTGACTGAACTTGTGTTCAGGCTTCACACAGGAAGTCAGCAGCTTATCTGACTCCGAAGGGCTCAGTCAAGATGGAGAGCTCGGATGGGGAGGAGTGGAGAAAAGAGGAAGATGAGGATGGAGAGGGATACCCACGAGAGAAAGAGAGCTCAACTGCTCCCAACTTTCAGAGCTGGAACTGCTCAGAATGTCAGATGAACTACACAGACAAAGAGAGCTACATCACCCACATGGCCAAACAGCATAGAAAGGTCAGTGGCTTCTTTGAAATTCAGACAGGTTCAGGCAAATCAATTTGATAGTGTGTGTGATGTCAAACATCTTAAGAGAGAATGCACATACTTGTCAGGGCAAGGTTGCATACCTAATTGCTGTGTGTTGAATGCGGTGATCTTAAGGAGCTGAAGCGGTTCCCTTGCACTCTGTGTGAAGGCTCCTTCTCTTCCTCTTCAAGTTTGAGACGCCACTTCCGGGTCAAACACAAAGGCGTCAAGAGGTCTTTCTACTGCCAGTGAGTACAAGACGCCAAGACCCTGTGTGTGTGTATAGTCAGGCTAAAGCAGCTGTTTCGAATCAGTCATGGAATTCAAATTCGCTATGATCATTTAATACCTGATAATTTTATTGCTTGGTGAACTGTTGTTTATGAAGTTTTACTGTGTGCGCTTGTGGCCTTAGGTTATGCACTGGGAGCAAAAAGAGTTTTAGCAGTAAGCTGGTCCTAGAAAAACACATGCAAATTCATCATGGAGGACAAAGAGCAGCAAACAGTCAAAGACAGGTTAGAGTTTGCATGCACGCACACACACACACACACACACACGCAGTTTGTTTGTATTCTTGAGAGTTTTGCATGTGAATATATGTGATAACATGTGATATGTGCTGCGTTTTGCATGTGATAAAGCTTTGGCTACTAGAGGTAACAAAATAGTCTTTTCATTTAAAAATGAATTACGTTGTTCGCATAAGGCTCACAGAGTTCAGAGCTGTGCTTTGGAAACCAGCATGAAAAGAAGATGCTCGCTTATGAACACATGATCTTTATTTTGTCCTGGTGATGTTCAAGAGATCATTTAGAAGAGCCTAACAATAATAACCCCATCATAACATTACCACCAGTTTAGAAGTTGAACTCATGAATTCATCATCTTTCATTTAGTTTTACGTCTGGGTTGTTATGGGGTACAAATAAGTACACTCAGCTAGGGCTGTCACGAATACTCGATTATAAAAGAGACTCGATGAAAATTTCACGTAATCAAATATTTGGCAAATGACACTTCAAAATTTGGAGATAATGCGCAGCACAATTGGCTGTACAACAAACCGCAAAGAAGAGCATTCAGCTTCATGGAGAAAAGCTAGGCTAGGTCCAAGCAAGAAAAGGCACAGTAAATTACTAAAGAAATGCATTTTTACTCCATTTCAGCATGTTTAACGTTGGCGAGTGTTTCTAAATACTCCTGTATGCGGGCGTGTAGAGGATGGAAGATAACAGAGGGTGAATAAAATAAAATGGAAACCTTATTGTTTTTGATTAAATGATAATTTAAGTGCTGTGTCTGTGCGAATATATAATCATGTTCAATTATCCAGCATCCTACTACATTTAAATGAATAAAGTTTGAATGTGACACCCTGCTCTATGATAACGCTACACGCTATAGGCATGTCACAGCAAACAGGAACAGATTTCACTCAGCCTTAGTGTCTTAATGCATCAGATGCATTTATTTACATTCAGTCTGTTTTATGTGATGCTTCCTGTGTAACGAGTAACAACTACTTTACTAGTTTTTTAACTAGATACCTTCTTACTCTTACTCCTGTAAATATTTGGATGAGAACTTTTATTTTTACTTGAGCATTTCTTTTCTTAGTAATGGTAGTTTTAGTTTGGTAACTATTTTTGATACTCTTACCACCTCTGACAATAACAAGTACAAGTCACTATTATGAAAATAAAAACATTTTTATAACATCGCAACATTAAATCCTACATTCTGTATTCATTAATGCAGATTTTACCATAACACTGACCAATCATTCAAATTATTGAAAAAAAGATGTAATAAAGTTATTTTAAACTGAGATTAGGAATTTGATATTTTTATTTTCTCTTCCTTGTCAACTTAGAGAAACAGTAATAGTACAGATACTGCAGTATTTTTGTTCAGGAAAGCCATTCATTTTATATATATATATATATATATATATATATATATATGTATATAAATATAATAATTGTTATAAATAATAGTAATTGTTGAGAATTTATTTTTCATTAAAAAGTCAGAATTTTAGGATTATATATTATAAGTATGTTTGTATAGCACTTATGTGTAGCATTTATCTAGGAAAAAATGTTAACAATTGTCTGTAAAAGTAGGTTTTAAGGCTCCGTATGATATCGACTATTCGACTATTAATCAAAAGAAATGGTCCATAGTGACAGCCCTACTCTCAGCGAACTGCCATTTTATGGTCATTTATTCTCCACTGATTTAGTAACATCATATTATATATAACAGTCACTTTCTTACACATCACATTTTTAGAGTCAGTTTTTTTTTTTTTACATGATATCTGTGAGCATATCAGAAGTATAGCAATACAAGTTGAGACGTACAGGGAATAAAACATCTTGTGCTTTCACATGGACCATAAAACCTGGCCTCTGTGTGGATTTCTGCACTGGTTCCAGGTGAGTTCACGATTCACTGACGCTGCCGATAGCTCCTCCGAACAAGATGGAGCCCTCACCACTGCGACTGCAGAAGAAAACAATAACATGGATCATTTCAGCTGGGCTCGAAAAAGCAGAGGAGGATCTGCTCAGGAGCAGGACACTGAGGCTTTCCGTTGCATGCCGTGCGGTTTCGTTTCTGAAGACAAGGAGGAGTTTCTACGCCATATCCAGAGTCACCGTGGCGAAGGGGGCAAGGGTGTGCAGTGTCAGCAGTGTGGGGCGTGCTTTGCATCGGGCTCCTCCCTTGCCCGCCATCGCTTCATCACTCATCGAGTACGAGATGGAGACGGAGATGAGCGGCGTGAGAATAGGAGCCATGACGCTGTGGAGGGGGCGGAGTCTCCGGGGTCACCGACTCCAGCAGAGGAAGGGGATGGCAAGCTTAGCTGCAAAGTGTGTGGACGTCACTTCAGCAAAGCTGCTGACCTTAACACACATTTCCGCACTCATGGCATGGCTTTCATCAACGCCTACAAAGCCGAGAAGCCAGCCTGAGAAAGAGGAAGTAGTAAATAAAGCTAATAATGCTGAATGAAGCTTCAGTTCAAAATGTGAAGTCCTGCTGAGCTGTGTTTAAACTGTACACTCATCTTATATGCCTTAATCACTCTGCATCTGCATTCACAATAAGAGTGTGGATTGGATATGTATTAACCCTCCTTGAACTTTTCCACAGTTTGTAGTGTTACAACCTAAAAATGAATTGGACTTAATTGGGATAATATTTTATGAACGTTAGAATACATGTGGAAAAAGGTTTTCTAGTGTGATGAGAGCATAATTTCTTTTTTTGTTTGGTGGAAATTCAACACTGCTGATCAACCTGACAGTGAAGAATGATGGTGGTAGCATCATGTTGAGCAGTACCCTTGACCTCTTAGTTGCTTTTCTGACTAATACCCCCTTACTCAGTCACTGACATTCCTTCCATTATTAATAATGCATTAATGGTGCCCTGTGGGATGCCTAAAATTTTGTGTGTGAGTATAAATATGTGTATATACAGCGGGTAAAATAAGTATTGAACACGTCACTATTTTTCTCAGTAAATATATATCTAAAGGTGCTACTGACATGAAATTGGTTGGTTGGTAACAACCCATGCAATCCACACATGCAAAGAAATCAAACCATAGATGTCCATAAATTAAGTTACGTGTAATAATGT
>CM075003.1:23404957-23420836 GCA_037576675.1 Pangasius sanitwongsei
ATTGCTTTCTAATTACTGATTGATTTCAGCTGGTGTCTTGGCTTTCCATGCCTTTTTGCACCTCCCTTTCTTCATGTGTTCAAAACTTTTTCTCTGTGTCATTTCACATTATTACACGTAACGTAATTTATGGACATCTATGGTTTGATTTCTTTGCATGTGTGGATTGCATGGGCTGTTACCAACATCTGGTGAAAATTTCATGTCAGTAGCACCTTTAGAAATATAATTAATGAGAAAAATGGTGACGTGTTCAATACTTATTTTACCCGCTGTGTATATATAAATATCCACACACACACACACACACACACACACACACACACACACACACACACACACACACACACACAGAGTGGGTCCAAAAGTCTGAGACCACTAGTGCTTTTATTTTACATTCTTTTCTAATACAATAATTTTTATTACAAATTATATTATTGACAACAACGAGTGAAAAATAGATTCTCGGAAATATTTGCATGAATTTCAGAGTTTTGTAGTATTTGGTACGTCCATTTTTTGCTTTAATGACTGTGTGCGCTAGAGCTGGCATGGACTCCACAGAACCTTATTGTCCGTTTTAGACCAAATCCATCAGAGTGTCGTCTGAACACATGCTTCACTAGCAGAGATTAGCCATGAGGAAAATCTGACCTTTTCTACAAAGCAGTTAACATGGACAATATCACAAATTTGCTTACATTTAATTAGAGACCTAGAAATAGTGCAGAATCTTGAATATTAAATATTCAAGATACTGAACGTTTACTTTCTTTGTTTTTAAATATTTCAGAATTCTAAAACCACCTGTTTATTTCCAGTTTTTAAAAAAATCTCAGATTTTCAATGTGGTCTCAGACCTTTGGACCCACTGTATATAGTTCCTTCCAAAAGTATTGGAACAGCAAGGCTAATTCTTTTGTTTTTGCCTAACTGTATTAAACAACTTGGAACACGGCACTTTTTTGTTTGAGCCCACTCATTTTTTTTTTTTAAGTGAGCAAAAATATTGCAACACCGATCAGCTATAATATTAAAACCACTGACAGATGATGTGTTGGAAGCAGGAAAAATGGGCAAGCGTAAGGATCTGAGTGACTCTGACAAGGGCCAAATTGTGATGGCTAGACGACTGGGTCAGAGCATCTCCAAAACGGCAGGTCTTGTGAGGTGTTCCCGGTATGCAGTGGTTATTACCTACCTAAAGTGGTCCAAGGAAGGACATAACCAGTGAACCAGTGACGGGGTCCTGGGCACCCAAGGCTCACTGATGTACGTGGAGAGTGAAGACTAGCCTGTCTGTCTGATAGTCGCAGACCAGTCAGAGTGCCCATGCTGACCCCTGTCCACCACCAAAAGAACATACAATGGGCACGTGAGCATCAGAACTGGACCATGGAGCAATGGAAGAAGGTGACCTGCTCTGATGAATCACGTTTTCTTTTACATCATGTGGACAGCTGGGTGCATGTGCGTCGCTTACCTGGGGAAGAGATGGCACCAGGATGCACTATGGGAAGACGGCAAGCAAGCAGAGGCAGTGTGATGCTCTGGGCAATGTTCTGCTGGGAAAGCTTGGGGCCTGGCATTCATGTGGATGTTACTTTGATATGTACCACCGACCTAAACATTATTGCAGAACAAGTACACCCCTTCATGACAACAGTATTCCCTAATGGCAGTGGCCTCTTTCAGAAGGATAATGCACCCTGTGACACTGAAAAATTGTTCAGGAATGGTTTGAGGAACATGAGAAAGGGTTCAAGCTGTTGACTTGGCCTAATATTTCCAGATCTCAATCTGATCGAGCATCTGTGGGATGTGCTGGGCAAACATCCGATCCATGGAGGGCCCACCTCACAACTTACAGGACTTAAAGGATCTTCTGCTATCGCCTTGGTGCCAGATACCACAGCACACCTTCGGAGGGCTTGTGGAGTCCATGCCATGACAGGTCAGAGCTGTTTTGGTAGAACAAGGGTGACCTACACAATATTAGGCAGGTGGTTTTAATGTTACAGCTGATCGGGGCGTGTGTCTGTGTGTGTGTGTGTGTGTGTGTGTGTGTGTGTTCTCAACACTCTTCCAGGAATACTTTAATTATATGCAGGTGGACTCCATTCAGCTAACTATGTGATGGGTAGATAATTATACAATCACAATTTTTTTTGCAAACTATACTTCAGTATTATGGGCTATTATGTGTAAATTTGTTACATATACATATTCCAGGTTGTAACACTACAAAATGTATTAAAGTTCGACAGGGCTGAAAACCTATGGAAGGCACTACACATAGGTTTCCAACAGTACCTTGAGAGAATTTTTATATGGCAGTTGATTTGTTTGATGGAGTAGTTCTTTCTTAATGTTAGAGGGGATTCAGGCTATATGGCAAATCAGAGGCAGATTTTACAAGGCAAGATTCAGGCTCATTTTCTGTGCAGGTTATAGACTGAACTAAACTTGACTCTTAGTTTAGCCCCTAGCCCTTTGCACTCACCTGAGCCTTAGCTATTAATATTTACAGATACCTTGTTCCCTATAAACAAGCATTGTGTATTTTAATGTTATTACAGTGAAAAAAAACCCTATATAACTTGATTTTAAGTCACAATTTATGTAATCCTAATGAGTTACACCTTTATTCCTGATTTTGTTTGTAAGCTGTCATTAAGTCAGTCTAGAGGGTTTAATATTAAAAGATATATAATCATCCTAGTAGACTTTACTATGAGCTTTTAAAATGGTTGCCTTTTTGTCTTGCTAAGACAATTCTAATAGACTTTACTAATGTGCATTTACTAATTTTATATGTTGAAGCCATAAAAGAATTACTCTGGGATCCAGTGCTGTCTGAATCAAGAAGCAGCTTTAAAAAGCAGTTTTGTGTGTGTGTGTGTGTGTGTGTGAGTGTGTATGTGCGTGTGAGGGAGAGGGGTGGGGGGGGGTTAAAGACTGATGAAACTACATGTTTTTATAATAGGGCTTGGCCTACACCAAATATTCCCTCTATGATGGTCTTGTCATTGTGTTAACACCATTAACTAAACTGTTGTAAATGATTATTCAGGAAAGTTTGAAAAAGGATTCTTTTTGGGCTGCTTGAAGTGCTGTAGACCAGAAATTTCATACAATGGGCATAATTAATCAAGATGGATATGAACAGATTTATTCATAAAATGTTTTTAGAAGCATTTACAAAAGAAATTTGGTATTCATGAAAATCCTGTAATTTCAGAAAAACACTTGTATCCTGATCGTGCTTCCCGAGTGTGTGTAAATTTACGCATAAGAAGACTAACTAATGTAAACCCCAAATAGATTGACTTCAAATCATATAATTTGCTTGGACTGCTGAGCAACTTACAGATTTGCTTTGGAGTTTTTTTTTTTGTTTTTTTTTTTAAATCAAAAACACATCCTCATGGCTGTTCAGTAGGTCAGGGACTAAGAATATACAATCGAATCGAGAACATTTTGTAAAACCCAGTTATATTACTGGCATTAATTAAAGAATTTAAAAAAATAAAGAAAGTGAGCCAACACAAACCTATAAATTAAGACTAATAAAACTAATCATTCAGTTATAACAAAAGAAATACAGCTGTATAAATGGAGGACAGGCCAGTCTGTCTGTGCATAGCTGTAAGCTGTAAACAAATGGCTCAGCTGATGGAACGAGGTATGATTTTTACTTTTTTTTTTTTTTTTTTTTTTTTCAGAAGGATTAAAATGAGTTAAAATAATTTCCATTTCTGCATTTCCTGTGTTTCCAGCCATCTGTGCACTTGACCTTTTATGGAGTTTTGTGGGTGTCACTAAATGCAAATGAGCTGTGTTGGAAACACTTTTTGCACTTTACAGGTGATCAACAAAACCACACAAGCACAAAGAAAATCAGCATTTCTGAAACTTTTGTAAATCCAGTGGAAAAGTTTAGTTTGGTTTGGCGCATACAAACATTTACACGCAACTTTACTAAAAGATTCCTAAATGAGGCCCAATGTTAACATTTCTTCTACTACATGGATCAGCTCAGAAGGATCCTAAAGTTCTAGCAGAGGAAAATCTTTGTTTTCAGCTCATTTTGCTTTGCTCATTATTTATGTAGCATCCCATTTTGATCTCAGTTTTGTTTAAAACTGTCCTTATTTCTTGATCGAAAAAAATATATTTACATGTAATTACATTTAATACTCCCAAACCACCCTGTTTGAGGACTTAATGGAGTATTTGTATAACCTTCATTCCTCAATTTGTTGGCAATTGTAAATAAAACTCATTAGTCACATTTCTTTTGTATTGTATTTCTGTTTTATTTAAGCTCAGGCTCTATTATGGATGATAAATATCCAGGTTAATAAGAGATGAGAACATTTTATTTGTTAAATTGAACAACATTTCAAGTACAAGTGAAGTCTCTCTAAAATCAATGACTTTTAACACAGAACTCAAAATAAATCTGTTACCAAAAATATACTATCATAGTCTTGCATCTGATGTAGTTTCCTCTAAAGAGGACTATTAAATATATTTATATGTATATAATGTAGCAGCAGCAAGGATCCTAAAGCACATTCCATGTGAGTGACGTGTTCACCGAAATGTGCCTGAGAAATAAGTATAGTCCCTGAAATTCTACCCTATTCTCTCTCTACGCTATTTCTTTATCTTTGTTGATTATTTTTAAGCAGCAGTCTTTGCTAAGAAACAGCTAACTGAAGACAATAAATAAAAATAAATGTATACCTATAAACTAGATTTGAAACTAGATTTATTCTATTTAGAATAGAATAACACACAAGTATTGTATTTTTTGCTGAAATCTGGACCCAGTCTTTGTCAAACTGCCACATAATCACTATGCTGCACTCCTCCAGTCTGAGCATTAAATGGTTTATAACAACTAACGGTAAAGATACATGTCAGTGAAATACAGCCAATGTTTTTTGTTTTTTTCTTCCAGATGGAATCATAGCTTCTTTGCTAGTGATTTTATGACGGCTTGATTTAACTAGGCCAGACTACTAAACTTTCAGCAATTTTTGAAAAACATTTTATTTCCATGTCACCTAAGCTAACAATGGCAGGTTAATGCATTAGCTGTCATGTCTATCTGGGAGACTGAGGTATAAATATTCCCAGCTAGCTTTTCAGCGGCGTGCTTCTTAGCAAATATATCCCAACAACAGCAATGCAAGGGGTTGCAGAAGGACTGCAAGTCCCAACATGCTTTGTCTTGGTGCCCCTGGATAAGACAGAGAGAGACGTCTCATATTAGCGAAAATGAACATGTTCGCAATTATAAACCATTTCATCGTAGCAAGCAAATTGAGGTTATGTAGCTAAGGAAGAGGTGTGCATGTACAGACTTGGGCCCAGTTTGCATAGTCAAACTATATGGACTTCTTGACGTGGTTAAATGGGAAGGTCAGGTGTCCAGTCTTATCCACAAAGGGCCGGTGTGGGTGCAGGTTTTCATTCCAGTCAAGCAGGAGCCACACCTGATTCCACCTGTTTAATCAGCTGATGTTGGCTTTCAGTAGAATCAGGTGTGGCTCCTGCTGGGTTGGAATGAAAACCTGCACCCACACCGGCTCTTCCCGGATAAGATTGGACACCTCTGGTGTTGGTGCTTCTGTGACTTTTTGTGGAATCTCACATTAAGGAAAGACACTACAGGTAGTAAGGTAATTTTTCTTAAACAGCAGATATCACAATCAATCTTTGCTAGTTGATGGTGATCTACAAGAATATTAGCAAAGTATTTTTGTATTGGAACTTTGAATCCAAAGTTTACATTTAATTATGCAGATTAGGCTTCATCCAATTAAATACGCACAAATTTGCATGCTTTTGAAAGTTAGAGTGAAAATATACTTTTTTTTTCACAACTTTCACAGAAATAAATGTTGGAATATCATTATTCTAAAAGAAAAGGAAATACCATGCACTGTTATTTAAAAAAAAAAAGCCATTATTAGTATAAAATCTAAAGTGAACCCATCAGTAATCAACAGTAATCAATTCCGGAAAAATTCCATGAATGAAAAAAAGGTTTCATGAATAAAATTTTCATGAACTGAGATTTTTATAGATATGGACAAACTGCCTGCGATTTTGAGGAAAATGGCGTTTAATATTTAATGCATTTCTACCCTAGTAGTGGAGTTTATAAGGTTTATAAAGGAAACTGACATGTATAATCATAATGACACATACATTAACGTACTGTACAAACAAGCCTTTCAGGGATCTGTGCCATGATGTGATGGTGCAGAGTGGGCGGAGCTTAAAGTCTTCTTAATGTTTACAGTGTACAGAAATTTTGAAATAAGCATTCTTCTGTTTTGATATTTTTATAACTAAAGTTTTACAGAGGACATGTTATAGATATAATTTATCTGAAATCTGAAAAATTAATTGATCTTTCCAAAATTGTCATTTCTACCTGGAGTGTCTTGCAAATCATTATTGAATATAAACATTATTTACAGTCTTCACAGGTTTGGTTAACTATTCACTCAGAGTAAAGTTAGCACTCAGTGGTATACAGTACTTCTTTTATGCTTTATAGCTTGCCCAGTTACTCCATGGCATTTATTGTGTTCATCAACCAGTGTGCTGGCTTTAGCGTCAGAGCATGAAAGATATAAATCAATCAATTTTTACTGTCTGTGTTTTTTATTTGTTTACTTACAGGTTCCCTAATTGCTTTTGTGGTTCACATACCTCCTTTCAGTGGCAGTGTGGTTGTGGTTTCAGGGCTTTGTGCCACCAGTCCCACTGCTTGATCTACGGCTGCTCTCTGCTCTACTCCCAGTGCAGCACGCTGAGACGTTGTTAACGCTGCTGCGTTGTCAGGACCCAAAGCCCTCAGCTGGCTCACTGACAGCGCCTGCTCATAACAGATTTATAACAATAATAACAATAATAATAATAATAATAATAATAATGATGATAATAATGATGATGATGATGATGAGTTTAATTTGTTTATTACCTACCCAAAACCAAAGGACAGTACATATGTAATCAAAAGATAAATTTTTTTTTTTTTTTTTAATTTTTTTTTTTTTTTAGAATCCACATAAATATTAAAAGCTCAAACAATAAGCATGGATAATGTCTTCTGACAAACATTTTTTGTGAGGGTGGTAAATTAATCTAAGGAAAACATCACCAGCTACCTTAAGTGTAACATATATCAGTTGAATGATCATTAAAAAAAAAAAAAACAGACGATACATTTTTAAAAGTATTACTGTATACTATTGCTGTGAAAAGCAGGGCAGTACTACACACTGGACAGGAGGAAGGCAGGGCGACTCACCGCCAGACGTTCAGGAAGGATGAGAGAGATGACAGACTGACGGATGAATGGCAGAACTGAGGAGTGTAGCTGTCCCAGCTCAGTGGCATTCAGGCCAGCTAAATACAGAAAATTATGCATGATCATTAAAAAGAAATGCACTTAAAAGGACATATTTACAATTAGCAAAACTGTAAAACTTTCCTAAGGTGAACTGAATTGTAACTGTACCTACAGTTATTTGTTCCAACCAACTTATTTACACTTAATGTGACAATGGCAGGGTCCCTAAGGAATTTTCTTGTCCCAGGGAACATCATTAAGTAACTTTGCAGTTATTACTCAAGTTATTTACTGGAACTGGAACAGACCAATTATGTTGCCCATGGCGCTAACGTCAGCTTCACCCCAGCCTTTTGGGTCACCAAATGCAGCAACAGCTTTTTTCTTCAAACACTCCAGGACACTCAAAGGACAGGAAGCATGGCCTATATCCCCCACAGCATCCCTGATCCACAGCAAAACAGACTTGCGTATCACATACAGAGCACTGAGTAATGATCACTATTGTGTTTATCAAAATTGAGTGTGTTTTAATGATTCAAATCTCACTTGAATTCTGTAGTATTGAGCTGCTCGGTTTCGTTAGGCTGCAGTCCGCAGATAAACTGGCCCAGGCCTGCCATCTCAAGTGCACCGAGTTTAGCCATTTTCATTCCAGTTCTCATGACAAAACCCCGCAAGACTGCTTCCTTCTGCAAGAACCACAACATCGACGTCCACGTTAGTTTTAACACTCACAGTTCTAATTTTCTAATATAACGTTGTGTGTTAAAGTTTGCATGTGTGTATGCTATGTAACTGGAAGCTATGTGACTGTTACTACTGTGGAAGTGCATCTACTCCTAGCAGCGATTTAATAATAGTGTGGTGTATGTTACCTGTGTTTGGTTCCACTGGCAGACAGACAGAAGCTCCAGAGTGTCCAGTGAGGTGATGCTAAGGTTTTGGAGTTGTTTAGCATTAAAGCTCTGAGAGACACAACCCATCTCCACGATCTTAGATTCGTTAAGCATCGTTACGTCACCCCATGCCTGCAAAGTAACGAAGGAACTTCCCATGGGATTTATTAAGCAGCATAGTTATTTCAAAAATGTATATACTTACTTGTCCTGAAAATATTGCCTGAACACAATGATTTATAAGCATTAACTTATTTGGAACATGCTTCATTTGAGGATTTCAATGATCATGCTTTCATACATTACATACAAAGAAATCTGAGATGTGCTTTCAAAATAGTTCATTTTTGTATGGGATATGCAATGTAATATTCTGTATGAATACTGACTGATCTCTTGCTGTATTGGCAGCATCTGGGGTGTGTGTGTATGTACCTCTGTAGCTTTGTCTCTCAGCGCTGCCAGTTGTTCTGTAGTATAGTTACGTATCTCTCCCAGGATAGACACGGCATCTCTGAAAGTTTGGGCTGTCATGCTGGACAGTTGAGCAGGGCTCCAGAGCACATTTCCCTCCCTTAGATCCTCAATCATTGCCAGAGTAGGTACTAGTGCTAAAGTGATTACAGAGGAAGATAAGGAGACACTGTCATTCATTATTATGTCTTTTAGTGAATAGTAGTGGAAATTATTGAATGCTGGGCATAAGCACTTGTGATGATTTTTAATATACTTCTAGTAAAGTTTACAGTACATTTAAAAATACAGCATTCATTTTCTTATTCTTATGCTTTTATAGCATATTAATCTGAACATGCATGATAATACACACAATCCCAGACAGATCCAAGAATAAAAGCTTTATAATCATGGTTAAACAAACCTTACTGAGCAAAAATAATAACATGGACGTCTCTTTTTGTATACTTTTCGTATACTATACTGTATGAACCCACTCTCTCTCCTGCGGCGCTGCTGGGTGATTTTAGTTTTCAGCTGAAAGAGTTTGCGCTGGAGGGCTGAAAGATTGGGCCAGGCACGGAACTCCTCTGGGGCCAGACCTGCAACCTGAGCCTCCAGGCTGTGCTGCAGATCTGACAAAGATTTCTTCAGCCAGGTCTACAGAGGAGAGATGAGTATAGAGGTTAATCGATCAGTCTCAACAGTGAGAACAGAATATAAACATATGAACAATAAAAAGAGAAATATGTCAGAACACAGTTCTTCACTTGAGGAAGCTTTTCAGATATGCTATATTGGGACACAAGTATGCATGCAGCTAAACGGCTATTTATCAACATTTTCATGCTAAAAAAGATGTTTCATCTAAAGCCTCTTAATATTTGTTTTAATAGAGATTTAAATATAGCTGGAGATAGACTAGCCCTCATCAAAATATTAAATACGTACTTAGTTCCATATGAATAGACATGTTTAAATATAACCCGTGTCTCTGATTAACTGCTTAATGTGTATATCATCTTAATAGAAATGTTTATTTGAGGTCATGTATCCCTCAAAGTTGGCTTTGTTTATTTTTTCACAATTTAATGTGCTGCATAACAGGGGAACTCCACTTCGGTCCTGAAAACCCACTGCCCTGCACAGTTGTTGAGTTTTCATGCACCTAACACACCAGACCTAACTCATGAAGGACTATAGTTGAGAAATCTTGGCTTACAAACAATTGTGGAATATGGCTCAGTGTGTATGTTATTAATAATATACTGAATCTTTCAGCTGATCTAATAAGACAGTGGAATGAGTCGGAGCAGTGTGAGGCCAATACCCACCTTAAAAGACAGTGCATCAAGGGCGGCGTCATTCAGTAAGAGGAGCGGTCCCAGTGACTTTAAGACTTCCTCTGACCAATTAGATGGGGCCCTAGTTGAAATCACAGAGAGATGTTAAAATAAATCTAAAATATTTCATTAAGCCAAAAGCAGGTAATAATATCACATGCCTCATCATGACATGGAATACTTAGGAAGCCCACTCACACTACAGCAAAGCTTTTCATGAACCTTCAGTGGGGGTTCATCCATAGTTGCAAGTGGGGCAGATCCCCACCATTTATATCAGTTGTTCAACAAATAATTTTTATAACGTCTTCACAACTACATACATTCTGTTGAAGTACTTATGACCTCTCTTCAGTGACCAATGATTTAAAAAATGTTGCTCTTTGACAGATATAAGCCAACATTCCATTGATTTATTTGCCTTTCTACAAGTTGTGCAAGTTGCACAATTCTACAAGGAGCAGCATACAGAACAGTTACTTGGGTTGCCAGATTTGGCCATCTAGATCTTTTTTTTAGAGCACATAACTGGAATTAAATCTAATGAAGTGCATACAGTGTGTCTATGATGTATAAAACCATTTCTATTGTAAGATACAGTATATTCCAAAGAGGGAAAGAGGGATTATGGAGTGGATAATGTCAATACACAAGACGTGTGTGCACCATGCTGACTTTGTTTACCAAATTAAAAAAAAAAAGAAAACAGAAGAAAAATGTGTCTCCCTTTTCCAATGCCTGATTTTTTTGGGGCTAGTCTTTTAAAGTTTTTGATTTGTAGTTGAGTTGGAAATTTTGCTGAAACCTGGTAAATCTGTTTAATGATATTAGCTCTTCTGAGGTAGTCTCTCACACTGATGAAAAGCACATCAGCTGTATCTAACAGTTGAATAAAGGCCCGTCTAAATCTGCTCAAAATGAACTGCTACGCTGTATGCTTGATGACTGAATGTTGTCGACACTCATCTGTCTGTTACGGGCTCACTTGTAGTAGATAGTAGATTCACTAGATAGCAGTCTATAGCATAACTCAAGTGTGATAGCCTCTCATCTTAACTTTGTTTCATCCTGCTCCACTAAAATGTATAGTCACAAGCTGCTGATGCAGCCTTTACACAGCTAGTTATGAATAAGAGGGGCATGAAGAGGTCTAGAGATAGAGGTGTCTGTAAGGCAGGGGACTACGCTACCCATAGAGATTTGTGAGCAGAGTAAACAGAGGTTCTCTGTAAGGCCGTGGAATGTGTTTACAGGATGCCAGTGCCTGCACAGTGAAGTTCAGAGCATCAGGCTTCAAAGAGGAGATCCAGGTTGGGTCCAATTCACACACAAGTGGACCCAAAGATGAGATATCTGCTGCAGACACTGCAGATGCGTTCTTCCCCTGAGGAGATATGGACAATGGAGATAAGATCAGTACATTTCGTTACCACCAAGATATAAAAACATGCAAATAATTGACTGTGTGTGTGCGCGCGCATGTTTTTATATCTTTGTGGTAACGAAATGTACCCACTATCTGACCAAATATCTGACAGCTTTGACCTTGTGGGGATTTCAAATAAAAGCTGTGATAAAAGAATAAAATTATTATTAAGAACATCTCTAAAAAGCAAAATTTCATTTCAGTGTCAGAATTTTCTGAATTTCAAAACAAGCAGTTGTGAGGACTTTTGGATGGTGCCCATGATGTGAACTGCTAATGTTGAAACAAAAAATGTAAAGCCAAAAGGTTGCTTTTTGGTTACTGAGGTTAAGGTTAGGGTTAGATTAAGATGTACACATAGCATTAATTAGCAGCATTAATATTTATGTCAGTGGAAGGTCCTCACAAGGATAAGTCAAACGTGTGTGTGTGTGTGTGTGGTACCAGGCAGCTTAGGGCTTTGTTTCTAAGTTCCCGGCGTGATGGTATACTGTTTGGTAGGGCTGAGAGGTTGGCTTGACTTATCTTCTCCAGGAAATAAGCACACATGGAGGCTGGCAGACCCTGAATCACCTGTACCCTGTGCAGTGTTTAATGTATTAGGGGTTAAAATGTGTTTAGCAGTATGTGTATCGTTATTTGTAGTATTACTTAATCATAGTATTGATATTATTGTAGTATGTCTGTAGAAATAATACGGTAGGTGGATAAGCAGCAGAGCTGGAATGGCCTGGAGCTCTGATTTGCTCATGTTTGTGGAATATCCGGGCCTTTGCTTCTCCAGACTTTGGAACAGTTTGCTAGCCATGCAGTGCACCTTGGGAGAAGTGATGGGGAGAATGAGAAAATTGTGGGGGATAAACAAGAGCTTTGTAATTGTACGAAATGAAAGACTCCTTACCTGTGTCCTAGAGAGCAAGTTAAAAGACTTGGCAAGTGTTTGAGTTGCTTCGAAGGTATCATTCTGAGCAATGCCATCAATCATGCTGCAGGTCACGCCCTGAACAGCCTGGCCCAGCTTTCTGTTAAGAAACTGTGGTGTTAGATTTTCTAGCAGATTAACATATACTTTTTGTTCATAAGCAACAAAGTTGTTAAACAGTTATATTTCACCTTTTGGTTTTGAATTATCAACTGGCTCACCTTATCTGCTCAGGTTTGAGTCCATTACTAACAATCTTCTTCAAAAGGTAAACAGACTATGCAGAAAGAAATAAAGAGTCCAGGAAGAGAGAGGAATAAGGATGAATAAACAGTAAAGGTGCTCTTGATTTATTTTTGGGGGGACTAAATGAAAATAGAAATACACTGCCCGGCCAAAAAAAAAGTCGCTGTTTAGATTTTAATAGGCAAATACATAAGAGTCTATGAATGGATCATTATTAGAGTGATTATAATGTATCATGGCCATATTCCAGGATGACACTGCTAAGATTCATCAGGGTTAAAATTGTGATTATAACATCACAACATTTATTTCCATCAAGCGGTGCATCAGTTTTTGGTCAAGATCTTGTACTGACAATGAAAGAGGTGAGCACTCTGTAAGGTCTACTCCAGCACATCCCAAAGACACTTCATCTTTTAAGATTAAAAGAACTGTTGCCAAACATATAACATGCTAGAAACATTAGAATCACTCTAATCTCCATTCATAGACTCTTATGTATTTGCCTATTAAAATCTAAACAGTAACTTTTTTTTTGGCCGGGCAGTGTATGTAACAGTTTTGAACAGTTCACTGTTCCCCATAAAAAGTAGATTTTTTTTTTTTTTACTACATGAACCAAAAAAATTGACTGAGCTAGAGGTATAGTGTGTACCAAATGTACTCACAAGGATAAGAATATCTGTCAATAGAAGGTTCTCACATGTAAAACGTGTTTGTGGGTTTACCTGTGTGCTGGACCAGCTGCGGCCCTCCAGCTGATCCAAGGAATTAAGGCTTGCTTTGTCAAGGATGGAGAGAGAGAGCGAGGCGATAAGAGCATCTGGAACTTCCTTCACCAAATGACTTGCATTCACGTCGGCACGCATCTGAGAAAGCGAGTGAAATTGAGTTGTAGAATCCAACTTTCCTGCCCCTACTACTCCATCCTTTATTTTGATATATTACTATAATGAATATATAACTCATTGTATCCTTACCCCCACAAGCAGAGCCTTCTTCTGTAAAGAAGACAACCTCTCACTTATATTTTTCAGGCCCTCACTTCCCAGCAGGCCTTGTGCCTTGACATTCTTGAGCAGTTCACTGTCTACACCTCTCACCATTGAGCCCAGGGACAACAATTTCTCACCATTTATGTCCTACCAAAGAGAGAGGAATGAGAGAGGATGGAGAATTTTGTTAACCTGGCAGCAAAAATGTCACAAGGACAAGACAAGCTAATAGCAGGAAAAAAGTAACGGTCTAATATGTGGTCCGAACCTTAACCTTCTCCAATAATTTCTGGGCCAGGATTTTGGCCTGAGCCGGCTTCCATTCTGTTTGACTCAGGCTGTACATAGTGCTATTCAGAGTGTCTCTGCTGAAACTGTACAGTATGGAAGGAGAGAGAACCAACATCCCAGAGCCCAGAGAATGCAGCATCTCAGAAGTGGGAGGCTCTCCATCTGCCATCAGCTTCCTCACCAACTGCTTCCTCATCTGAGAGATAGAAAGAGGGAGAGTGAGTCACAGCGGAGTCAAGGGAATGCTCTGTAAAAAGCTCTTTTAAGAACTTTTATTGACCTCATCGATCCCGCTGGGTTCACAACCCCCCAGCTGGTGGAGCAGCTTCTTAATTAGTGTAGCATTCAGCGACTGGGGATCATCGTAGAAACAGACAAGATATCCAAGCCTGGACAAGGAAGCAGAGATGAGATTAGATGTTAACAATCATCTAAAACCATGGTATGAAACCTCCAGATGTGACACACCTGTCCATTTGGTTGGGAAAGTTCTGTTTGGCATTGAAACACTCTTGCTTGAGTCGTTGCATTAGAGTCTGGGCAATGGCAGCCTGCATCCCGCTGACATTATTGAATGAAAATGGGAACTCGGGAGACTGGAAGAACTTACACAACTAAGAGAAAGAGACAGAAAAATAGAGACACAGTATTCAAGTATTCAACATTATTTAAAGCTAAGACATGTTAGATTTTAATCCTTGTATGAAACCAAAATATATGAGAATATTCCATTCACACATCAGTTTTGACACTTTACATATTCCAAATAGTAACTGATGGATTCCCCCTACACACAGTGTTAATTGTTGATGTTGATAATTGTTGATAACACAATGCTACATTTGTAAATTCCTCAATAAATTAGTACATTATCATTTTCAATGTTATTGCATTTGGTGAATAAAAAAACAACCTGACATTTTTATATTAATGAAGAATGATTTGCACTGGAATGTTTAACAGAATCATATTAGTAGGAATTTATTTTTTTTCTTCTGGACTTCCAAGTGCTCAAACCAGCCTGCTAAGTCTGTGCCTGCTTTAGAGTATGCTCCCAAAGGAGTACATAAGGAAGAACGGTCCAAAAAAACTGACCTCTTCTGGAGGTATTCCCCTCACTTCTGCCTCAGGCAGTCGTGAAATGAAACGTCCCATCATCTTCAGCACCTCAGCCTTCAGCCAAGGCATTTTAGGTTGACAGCCAGAAATTGAAGAATTAACTGAAGAGATACAGAGAAATGTTGCGTTCATTGGTGTTGCTGTAGTTACACAGAGACAGGACAGTACAAGCAGTATCTCTTGCTTTTACTCATCACACATGCAAGTTCACTGGATTACATAAATACAGCTTCTTATTTTTATTTATTTATCCTTTCCCTCCTCCTCATCTGGCTCCCTCATCTTTCTTTCCTTTCTCTCCTCCACATGGATTCTCTGGTTCATTGTCATTCCCAAATCAAGAAACCGTTATTTAGGAACAATGGACAACTCGCCGGACACACTATCAGAATGTGCTAGATTCTTTAAGTAGCATTTCTTTATAATGCCTGTGTGATATTCTGAGAACACTTACTTTCAGTAATGCTGGAGAATGATCATTTAAGAACGATGGAAAACGTGTGATGAACATAGGTTACGATATTTTAAAAATGAGCTATATGGAGCAGCAGCTCAATACATGAAAGCATTTTTTTATTTGTACAGAAATATGGTTTTATTTTTGAATCTCAGGCAGTCGGGCTACAACCTAATAGTTAATCTCCTATTAGTAATGAAAAGTAAAGTAAAGTACAGTAAAGTAGCTCTTTTTCAAGTTCTGCAAGCAGGTTTGCCAGGTTCCACGTACAATTAGATTAGATTAGATTCAACTTTATTGTCATTGTTCAAAGTACATGTACTAAGCCAATGAAATGCAGTTAGCAT
>CM075003.1:23423757-23438471 GCA_037576675.1 Pangasius sanitwongsei
GCCAAAAATGTTAGAACTGTGTCGATGTCCCAATATTTATGGACCTGACTGTATATATATATATATATATATATATATATATATAAGAATATATAACTGTGTAAGTGGCGTTGCATTAGTTTGTGTAGTACCAAGGCCGGTTCTGTTTCACTGGGCTTCAGGTTGGAGGAGGAGAGAGGAGGGAGTGAAGGAAGAAGGGAAGCAAAAAGAAAGATGGGGTTTCCCATTGTCATCTCATCTGGTTTGGAGAAAGAGCTGGGGTGGAGGGTTTCACATGTCACATTATTGTTCAAATGACAAAACCTATTCAAACACAACCAAATCATTTAACATTAAATGTGCCAGAATGAATCTTTCCATAAGGGCATCTGAATATGTTACCTGTTCAACATAGAGTCCATTAGGATGGGTGGAGAGTAACCTGTAGCAATGCAGTCATTTCACATTGTTAATATACACTGCAAAATACAAGATACTACAGAAATATCTACTGATTTTAAAGATGCAGAGTTTTTTTTTTTTTGGAAGATCTGGAACAACCAAAACTAAGAGCTATGCTGAAGCCATATTGAAGTATGTTATGTTACCCTTTGCATGATGCTGACAGGATACTGACTAGACTCAATACTCACTAAAACTCACTAAATATAGCCTATTTTCAATCTCTTCTTTTAATCCCCCCTATGGGATTTAGTGAGCTGCATTATGGTCTTGTACATGCCAAATTTCCACCCAAAATGTTTTACAATGTTCAGCAAGTGCCAAAAGAGGCCCTGTGTCTAATATACACAGATAGAAAGGTATTTTATTGATTATTATTTTACTGATTGCCCAAATGGAAAGTAGCTGAAGACCAGAGGAAGTTAAACACACAGGATACACCTAATTACACATACTACACACATTTACACACAGTGCAGAAACAAAACACTGCCACTGAGCTTCCTATTTCAGACCATAAAAAAACCATGCTTTCTGAGCCTTCTGTTCCTCTGAACACATGAAAGATGCAGTGGACCATCACTTTCCACAACATCAAATATCGCCTGGTTGAAGAAAACCCTCTCCAGCCCTGTCTGCCATGCCTCTCCTGCTGACTTAGTTGAGCATTACAATGACTCCCTGTCCTCTGCTCTTAATATTCTAGCCCTGATGAAACCCCGAGTGGCACCTTTCGTTCACACTAAACCATGGTACACTTCTGAGCTTTGCCACCCCTCTATTAAGCCTGGTCTTGTACATACACAGATGTACTCTGAGCCCTTACTACATTACAAGAATTCCCTCACTACTGCTAAAACCTCTTTATGCACCCATTATGCCTTCTTTATATCTGCCATCACCAATTTACTCAAGCCACTTAATATGCATACTCCTCACCAACTCACTAAAAAATGTTTTGCTCTCTACTGATTCTAGACACTAGATCTTTACTTCCCTACATATTGTTCAACTGGACTCCACTGATTTATTTAAACCACACCTGAAAACTCCTTTGTTTAAGATGGCCTATTCTGTCTGATGCTCCTTTCACTTCAGCTGCAAACCTTTTGCACCCTTCTACTGCCTGCTGTTGCTATGATTCTACTTGCTTTTTTTCTTGCTTTTTTTTCCATTGTAAAGCAAGTGTCTTACCTTTCTTGGCGCATATGATCATCTGTAGGAGAAAAAAAACATGGTAAGGTTAATTACACTGAGTGACATTTTTTGTCACATTAAAGGAAATCGCATCTTTGCATTCCTCTTCTCTTGTGACACATGACATTTACAATTCTTAGAAAGCTTGTATTAGGTATGCTGTTTTAATTAGAACATTTAATTGACAACAAATGTAATGTTATCACACATAATGGAGAGGTTTGATATTATGTGCTGCAATATTTAAAAAATTATAATTTCAAGTAAACAAGGTTTATATAGTGATATGGCCAAAGACTATACAGGCATAGTCCTGTCGTTTGAACAGTACTAATGTAACACCGAAGAGCTGACTGAAGTGGCTTTATGCAATAAACAAATACCATCTTCTTGGCCATTTCCTTAAAGTCTTGTGGCAGTGGAGGAAAGCCTGATGGTGGCATGCCCTGTGACATTACTAGAAAAGAAATAATAAGAAGAAATGCTTTTATTCCTATTAGACACACTGGTATGATTATTGCAATGTTGCTTTCTAAAAAAAAAAAAAAGCTAAAAGAGCATGACACAACTCATGCAATATGCAGCTATAACCTGCTTCATTAGATTATTGTGTATTGTGAATTCAGCTTACCTGAAGCACATTGAGCTAAAAGAAGAAAAATCAAAGTTCCTCGAGCCTGAGACATCGCAGATTCCTCAAGATGTCTCTCACTGGCTAACAAATCAAACATTTTAAAATTAATTTGAGAACAATACTCAACAATGGATAATACTACAATATTATTTATTTGTATCAAAAAGTAACTTAAGTTGCTATTGACAATGTTTACATGTGAAACATAATAGTGAAATAGAACTTGCAGTCTCTTGTAGACAGACTCCACCGAAAAAAAATAAAATAAAATAAAAAGTTGAAACTAGTCTTAAAATTGTGATGGTCAAAAGTGAGAACTGAGAAGGGTAGCACAGTGTAATAATTACAGTGAAACCCACACATACACAGGGAGAAAATGTACAGAAAACGTTACAGATAGTAACTCTGGATAGTGCTCAGGCTCAAATCAGGGACCCTGGAGAAGTGAGCAGTGTGTGACACTGCTCCTAGCACCTCTTATGATAAATTTATGGTGGTGACTTGCTCATTAATAAATAAACGAACAAGTGTGAAAAATGTGTTGCAAATGTGTTGCAGTCACCACTGTATTGTATTCAATATACATTTGCATATTTGTATTTGCATAGAAGTCAAAGTCAAAGTCTTTTTTTTTGTCACATGCATAATACACCAGACACAACTGCACATTGAAATGCTTGTGCTATGTAAACTCGAACAACAGATAAGAACACACAAACCTTCTTTAAGAGAAGTGATTAGACAATAATTTCAAAAATACTAATAGAACAAATAGAATACAACATTGGATTGTGATTGGGTGCAATATTTACTTAAAGAGCAGCAGAGAATAACAGAGTATGAACACTGAGTATGTAAGCATGTGATAGAAGTAAAGCACCAGGGACAGCACAGCAGGCTATCTATCGCCTAATCAGAGCAAAAACATTCTGTTATGTGGTTTATAGTGTTTACATGTGGCACATGATGGTGAAATAGAGCTTTCTTGTAGAGACATTTCAGTCAAAATTACAATACTAGTCTCTTACAGTGGTGATGGAGTTGTCTCATGAAAACGGTACCAGTTACAGGAGATTGTAGTTGCTCTCCCTGGACCCATAAATATAACGTGAACCCCACCAAAGATTGGGCTACCTTCCCATTTCCTTACTGTTAACACGGCCTGATGCTTGCTTCCCTCATTATGGATGAGTGAATTTGCTAAATAGGTCTGTTAATGCATCAAAACATGAACATAACTTGCTACTAGTTAATAGAGATAGCAACTAATTGCTACAACTAGCTTTTGTGCCCCTGTTTCCTTATCTGTTATTGCTGTTATCAGTAAAAAAAAAAAAAAAAAATCTTTTATTATTATTAGGAGCTAGCTGGATAGAAGTACTTTTGCTACCTGAAACAAAAAAAAAAAAAAAATGCAGGCTAGTAAAAACACTGTACCCTCTTTGCCCGCTATAAGCTGAGCCAAGTAACTGAACTACATGAGTCATGTTTGGAGCAGGATACATTTAAGAAACAATCATGTCACAATCCAAAAGCTAGTATAAGAAAGTTAACTAGCTACCTTACCTCAGTTCAACTTTTCTTGTCCCAGTAGGACCAAGGAGCTTATCTCTCTGACGTCTGTACTGTGTGCTATAAAAACAGAGATTTTTTTAATGGACTGTATCAGATATATCAAATAACTCTGCTTTCAGTTATCTCTTATCTCTCAATGTCCTATTTTTCCCCCCAGGAAATTGTATAAATAAACATCTTTAAGTTTTGAGTTTCACTACACCACATAGGGTATGCTGCATGCTGCAGACATTCAGTTGAATTATGAACTGAGTTATCTTGTTTCACACCATATTTTATTCCCTATCTGTATTTCACCAAATACCACCTCCAGTTGTTAGCAGTTCTTACTTACAATACCAATAATGATTAGTCGCTCATGGTGACAACTCCCAGTGATTGTGTTTGACATATTTGCATAACGTTGGATATTACAGAGGCCAGACTTTGATTGATATGATTTTTTTTAAAAAACATCAATGGATTAAAGGGTAGTTTAAGTGTAATTTTGCTTTAAGCATTGCACTTCCATTTGGGAGAAATTTTTAAAAAACATTTATACTTAAAAACATTTTATTATAACCAAAAATTATACGTTTATGTTTAGTAACCGCTTTATCATGGTTAGTGTCATGGAGGATCTAGAGGATCTAGAGATTTAGAGTTGCCAATTCACCTACTGGCATGTTTTTTGGGAGATGAGAGAAAACCAGAGAACCTGACTGAAACCCACACATACACAAGGAGAAAATAGACACAGACAGTAACTCATGCCCGGGATCAAACCAGGCACCCTGGAGTTGTGAGGAAGCAACACTGCTCCCAGCGACTCTTATGATAAATGAAAAAAAAAAAAAAAATCTTAACTTGTATTTATGGCAGTGACCTGCTCATTAAAAAAAAAATTAATAGGTGTGAAAAATGTGTTGCAGTCACATTTGGACTGCATTCAAAATCAGCACCAAATGGACATTTGCATTTTTATATTTGCATTTGCATGCAAATACAGTATAAATCCATTAAGCGTGTGACGGAAGTAAAGGGCTGGGGACAGCAGACTATCTATAGACTACATTTTATTATGTGACATCACTCCCTCTTGTGTTTGAGGCCTCCCTTCCCAATTTGTGAACATAAGTTTTATTTTCCATTGTTGCCATGGTTTCTGTAGTCATGAACACAGAGTCACAGATGTGACCTATGAATCTTTCCTTATAATGCCTTCCACCTATGAGGATTTGCTTGGGCTGCCTGGTTACTGGCTGTGTGAGCAAAATCCCATCAGGATTCATTTACAGAAAAACAGTGCTTTTAAATTCCTATTTTCCACCACACACCATTCACAAGGTGGGAAAGAAACAGCAATATTTCTAATTTTAGCCAGTCATCAACAGAAAATTGCTACCAATACAGCAATAAATAATTGGTGCAAATTTTCTACATGATAATATAAATCAGTGCATGCTGAGAGTATAGCACTGCTGTGATTTTAAAATATCCTAAATTTTGGGGATTCAAAATAAAAAGGTATTGTGGAAATGAAAAACTGAATACTACACAGTATCTGCAGTGTACGTGCCTGCATGATTCTTTTTATTTCATAAAAGTGCGATTCACATTTCTGATATTATGCTGTATTTTCAGATGACTGTCTGATGCTCACAGGTGTCAGTAAGTAACCTGTTGCGAAAACTCATCAGTACACACAACAATAGCCAAACTTTAGCCCAAATTATCCTCTTCATCTCTTATGCTGTCAGTGCTTAATAATTTAAAGACATGTGGTGACCTCATGGAAAATAAAAGATGTCATGTTAACTACAAATACTTTTAAATAAATATAGTCATATTTATGGTCTATCAAATATCAGTGTTAAATATATGCATGATTTTGTACCCAGTGATTGAGTCTGCCCAGTGTTTGAAAAGAAAGGACACTAGTCTAATTTCAATAACCTACAATTCAAGTATATTTTCCATTCTAATTTTGAGTCAAATTGTATGTCATTCATAAACAAAAAGGCAGACTTACTGAGCGTGGTGTTCTCCTTTCAGGATGCAATCCGGATGATGTGAGTTGCTGTAGACATATACATCCACTGTGCACTGGGAGGAGGAAGTGTGTGTCAAGCAATCTCCTTTCCCCTCCCACTCTTCAGTGGTATCGGATGCTTGAAGAACTTCTTCTGTTGGTGTCAATTTCATTATCATATGGTGAATGATAAAATTTCCCCCCAAAAAAAACAAGAAATAACAATGTGAATAACTAATAAATAATGAATAAAGAAAATATTTACAGTGCCTTGTATAAGTATATATATCCCCCTTAAACTTTTCCATGTTTTCTATTGTTATAACTGGGGACTGAAATGGACTTATCTGAGATTATATGTCGTGAATCTACACAAAACAGCCCATAATACTGACGTGTGGGCAAATCAGTATAGTTGGTTAAATTATTTACAAATAAAAGATGTAAAAGTTGTGCAGAAGTATTCCCCCCACTGCTGTGAAACACCTAAATTAGTTCTGGTGCAACTAGAAGTCACATAATTAGCTAAATAAATTTGACCTGTATGCAATTAAAGTGTCACAATACAAATACACCTGATCCTGGAAAACTGCAGTTAGAGAACATACCTAAACAAACTGAATCATAAAGCCCAAGGGGTTTTCAAAACAAGTCTGGGACAAGCTTTGGTAAAAGCATCACCAGTTAAGGATGGCAATAGAGAAGCAGCAAAGAGGCCAAGGGTAAATCTGAAGTAGCTAGAGAGATCCACAGCTCAGATGGAAGAAGATGTTCATAGGACAACCATGGACACTGCACAATGCTGGGATTTATGGAAGAGCAGCAAGCAGAAAGTCAGTATTGACAATAGCGATATGAAATCCCATCAACACACACAGCAGGACTTGGACCTGTCCACACACACACACACACCAGTGCTCAGTGAAGCGGTTACATACACATTGACTCTTGACTCAGTGCTGCTCAACCAATATAGAATTTACACTCTGTGCTGCTAAGATTTTTGAATATTATCTGCTGATAATATTGTGCATATCCTTGCTGCTAATCTTCTTTCTGAGCCAGACTCTTGCACATGTATTTTGCATACCACATTTGCACTGCCATCACCTATTGCACAAATATATCTGCACTACTGCTCTTACTTGTCCACTGCACATACAGTATTTACACATTTCTATGCATACATATACTGTATGTAGACTTTCAGCTTTAATCCAAGGGGTTTAACAAAAATATTGTATTAACTGTTTAGGAATTACAGTCATATTTTACATAGACCCTCTATTTTCACAAGCTCAAAATTAATTGGGAAATTGACTGATAAGCAGTTTCATGGCCAGGTGTGGCCTGTTTCCTCGTTATTTTATGACAGATTAAGGGGATAAATGGTGTGGAGTTGATTCCAAGTGCATTTGGTAGCTGTTCATGGGAACTTTCAATATGTGGTGCAAAGATGTGTCGATGCAAGTGAAGGAGGCCAACATTAGGCTTAAAAAAAACAGACCTATCAGAGAGATAGCAGAAGTTTAGCAGTGGCCAAATCAACAATTTGGTATATCCCTAAAAAGAAGGAATGCCCTGGCGAGCACAGCAACACCAAAAGGCCTGGAAGGCCATGGAAGACAACTAAAGTGGATGATCGTGGAATTCTTTCCTTGGTGAAGAAAAACCTCTTCACAATATCAAGCCAAGTCAAGAACACTCTGGAGGAGGTAGAGAAGCCTTCAAGAATGTAAATACAGACAGTTTACCTCAAGATGCAAACCACTGGTAACATTCAAGAACAGCAAGAAAAAGCCTGACCAGTTCTGATGCAAGATTAACTTGAACCAGAATGATGGGAAGAGTATGGAGAAGGAAAGGAAGGGCTCATGATCCAAAGCATACCACATCATCTGTCAAACATGTGGAAGCATTTTTATGGCATGGGCATGTACGGCTGGCAATGGAACTGGGTCGCTGGTGTTTATTGATGATGTGACTGCTGATAGAAGTAGCAGGATGAATTCTGAAGCATATAGAGCTATACTTTCTGCTGAAATTTAGTCAAATGCTGCAAAACTGAGAGGATGCCGATTCACGGTACATGGATAATGACCCAAAACGAGAAAGCAACCCAAGAGCTTCTTAAGGCAAAGATATGAAATGTTCTTAAATGTCCGATGATCTCAACCCAATTGAGCATGCTTTTCACTTACTGAAGACAAAACTGGAGGCAGAAAGACCCACAAACAAGCAGCAACTAACGGCGACTGCAGTGAAGGCCTGGCAAAGTAGGCCTTCTCAAGGGAGGAAACTCAGCATTTAGTGATGTCCATGGGTTCCAGACTTCAGGCAGTCATTGACTGCAAAGGATTTGCATTCAAGTATTAAAAATAATCCAAATATTTACGATTATGTTAGTTTGTCCAATTACTTTTGAGCCTGTGAAAATGGAGGGACTCCTCCATTAATGGCTGTAATTCCTTAAAGTTAATGCAATATTTTTGTTAAATCCCTTGAATTAAAGCTGAAAGTCTACACTTCAATCACATCTTGATTGCTTCAATTCAAATCCACTGTGGTGGTGTACAGAGGCAAAATTACAAAAATTTTGTCACTGTCCAAATACTTATGGACCTGACTGTATATGGAGAGTAAGCAAACATGTAGATGAAGGTTCTGTGATCTTATGAGTTAAAAAACTGAACTATTTGGCCTTGAGAGCAGCACCTCCCAGGGAAGCGTGGTGGTAGAATCATGTTGTGGAAATGTTTTTTTTCCTTCTTTTTTTAATTGGCAGAACTTGCCAGGGTCTACATTTACATTTATGGCATTTAGCAGACACCCTTATCCAGAGAGACTTACAATGGTATGTTTTAATGGGTTGTGGGCAAGATGGATGGAGCCAAATTCATGGTAAGAAGAAAATCTGTCCCAGTCCCAAGATAATTGAGACTGGGGAGGAAGTTAACATTCCAACAGGACAATGATCCTAAGCATACTGCCAAAGCTATATGGAGTGGTTCAAAACCAAGAACCTGAATGTGTTAGAATGGCCCAGTCAAAGCCGCGACCTCGATATGACTGAGAATCTGTGGCAAGGATTGAAAATTGCTGTTCATCCAAGATCTCTATTCAGAGACCTTGAGCAATTTTGCCAAGAAGAATGGGTAAAAATATCAGGATCCAGCTGTGCAAAGCAGATAAAGGCACATAACAGAAGATTCCACCTGTAATTGCAAACAAAGATGGTTCTACCATTAAAAAAAATTTGCACCTTCAAAAAAATCAAATGGTAAAATCTCAGGTTCCAAATGTTTTGCACTCAGGTTCAATTACACAAGTAAAATTAACCCTGTTGATGTTTGACTGAACAGTAAGTGTCTGTGTAGGTCCCTCTGGGACTTATTAAAGCTTACTTAGAACATGACCTTAATGATTCATCCTTGAGTGAGCTGAGCAAAGAACAAATTCATCCACACAAATTCCCAAATGACAAAGACAGAAGATGACACTGATATGGTAATATATTTCATTTATAGACATATACCATCTTTATTAAACTGTATTTATACAGAAATATGAGTGAAAGTTACATGCAGTGCCCTCCAGAATTATTGGCACCTTTCATAAAAATGATTGTATAAAATATTAATGACATACAATAGTTTAAAATTTTCCATTCAACCAATAGAACTATTTTTCTTCTTTATTCTTTTCAAATAATAGTATTTTCTCTTAAAAAAAATGAGACAAAATTATTGGCACTCCTATGGAGCATTTTAAATGAATACAAACAAATGAACATTCTTGGGGAAAAAAACTAATTTGCTCTCAGTTCCCAGTAACTTTTGTTTCAATTGTTTCCTTTAACCATGTCCTGTTTCCCTGGGGTAAAAATATGAGGTTGCACATGAAAAATCAGGTAATGGATATAAAAATACATAGCCAGTTAAAAATACCATTGTGAATGATTAGGACCATAACAAGAAGTAGAAGCAGTTGGAAATTTGCCAGGAATTTAACCCATGAGCGAAAGATGAAAGGAGGGGTAAAGAGTCCAAAGATCATAGTTTTAGAATTGCAGTTTAGAGGACTCTTGTGGTCGTCAAGTTTCAAAATCAGCTGTTAAACTCACTAAACACTTTCACAACAAGCTGTTTAGAAGCATTGCATCTCACAAAAATACAGCACCTGAATTTCACAAAGCATCGTTAGAACTACAGTTGGCACTGAGTGTCAAATATGGTGGTGGATAATTGATGCTTTGGAGCTGTTTTGTGCCACTTGTGAAGATTTATGGCATTACAAATTCTGCTAAGTCATCGGGTATTTCAAGTCCATAAACCTTTATAGAAAGAGATTCTGTGTTGTTATTCTCCCCAAGGTAGGCATCATAAAATATTAATAGTACTTTTGTAGTTACATTACTTTTAGAAAATTGTGTTTGGAAATTAAAAATAAATAAATAAATGACCCTGTAGCTCAAAATATCACTTATTTTCTATTTATTTATCCATTTTTGTTTATTTATGGGGTGCCAGTAATTCTGCATGGATAATTCTGATATCATATATGATATTACCAATCCATATGGTACCTTTTTTCATTCACATTTATGTGGAAAATGTGTATCTTAACAACACGTTTCAAAAACCATGGAGATGAAGTTATGCACTTTCTGTATGCCATACTGTTACAAATTTATGCCTAACTGTGTTTAGACAATAACATCTCAGATTGATGATAGCACTTGGCAAAGATGTGCTCAAAATAGTGGGATAATGTTTTAATAGAAATAAAAATGCTTTTAGAATTTGTGTCCTCTCCTATCCAGCGGATGTGACTATAGTAACACTTGATTGTGGTATTTTGTTCAGTTCAGTGGAGTTGACATTCATCTCCATAGTTTTTACATCCCCATAGTCTCATTTAACAAAGGAGCCCGAGTCTTCTCCCCTGATAAAACCCTATTACATAATAGCTCCAAGTAGCAAATGCTAACATGCTAAAGAAAAGCAATGTGTTTTCATTGTTTTATGGGACATATATTTTAAGACCTCTTCATATTTTCACTGAAGCCTTCTCATCCAATTTCATCTGAATTTTCCTTGGTAGGTCTGGATCACTGAAGTGATCTGAAAAAAAAAAAAAAAAAGTAAAAAAAAAAGAGTATTCATTATTAGCTCTCAGTTGTTTATGGCCACATGAATGTACAGTAGCTGAGATGGCACACAATCAAGAATCCTTCATGGTGTAACTAATAAATCAGGTTTATCTTGACAGGTCGGTTGCTGGATCCTAGCAACACGCTAAAAAAAATTAGATCCACACATTTGCTCATTAGATAGATAGATAGATAGATAGAGACAGATTACAGATCTTGCTTCACTAGTTTTAACTTCATGCAGCAAAACTTTGAAATGCTATTCCACAGTTTATTTTTGTTACCACAATTTCATTGATGAACTTGCTTAAGTGCTTGCTTTAGTGCCTCATAACTCTCATATGGCACAATTTCCCACAAATTACTGCACCATGACATCATGCCAGTATAAGAGACAGCTTACTTTCCCATTCCCACTGACATTCTTTTAGGAGTAGATAACGAAAACTGGATCAGGAATGCCCAGAGCATCAAACACATTATCCATAATCAAAAAATGAGAAAAACGGGCAAAGGTCAAAACCATGAAACACAGAACACAAAAACTAGACAAGGAGACAAAGAGACAAGGAGTGGACTAAATGATACAAATGCGCAAAAAGATTGTGCGAGGAGGGAGACATTAGGAGACCAACCAAGGATAGGACTGGGCCAGAGACAGGACAGAACCTAAAACAAAGGAACACAACCATAACATAAACAAAAGCACATTCACCAGTTACTCAAACCAGACTAACGAGTCAGCACTGGAAAATGCACTGCAAGATTGTGAGGGGGAATTTGTGATACTTTTAAACGTCCAAAAATATTCACGTTGAGATCCTGTGGACCAAGTGTAACTGTACTCAGGAGGAGAAGGGAATGTAGACCACCACAGGGGTCTGATAACAAGAGTGTCTATTCCTCAGATGAATATTAGGAAAGATGGTGTACAGATAATTCATGACTGTCTTGCTTGCTAATGGTGGCCAGATAAAGGATATCCCTCATGCACAGCAAACTGAAGAGAACAGACCTTTCATTTACTGACCTGGGTTTAGGATGATATGATCACTAATTTAGCATTACGTTTAGGCAGAAAAGCCCAATGTTATATGACCCTGCAGACTACCCGTAATGTGTTTGATTGTTTCATATGATCATCAATAGATCGGTTAAATAGTTGGGCACAAAATTTTCTTTCTTACCGACATCATACATATCTGTATACCTTAGGTGATGTAAACATACATATACCAAGACTCTATAATTGGACTGAGTGTGACTACTGGAAACTACTGCAAAGCTGTGTGATGTAGGATAATGCACATGGGATGGAAAAAAAAAACAGTCTTTAGCAGGCTTCAATGTTAAGGTTTAGCGTCAATGTTTTACTGTTACTGATATTTTCAATAATGATAATAATAATAAGAGTAAGAAGCAATAAGAAGAAAACATAAAATCACAATAATAATAATAATAATAACTATAAGCTTCATATAAAAACCAACAACAACAGTAACATATCTTAAGCTAAAGCTAACATGGCAGGTGCTTCAAGCTCATTTAGTTACATCGCACAAACTAATTCAACAGTACTCAACTGCAAACCCAATCACAAAAGTAATTACCATGTATAAAGAACTGAAGTCGAGCCAACGAGAAGCTAAACAATAACAAACAGTAAACTTATCTAATCATGCTGCCTTAACTCCCTCATAAAGTCCCTCATAAAAAATACACATATTTCTCCTTTAAAAAAGTGATTCTGTGTTGTTTTACTTGAAGGTGTTGTTGATTCTTACATCCAAATGCTACTGCTCTGAATTTAATACCCCTCATGAAGACTGGAAAGTTGCCCCCACCGAGAGGATGATGCTGTTGACCCATTGTGTTTTAGCACAATGTGCCTTCTAGGTTGTAAATATAACACATACAACAAGGTACTATATGGAAAATGAAACTCAACCAACATCAAATATCACTGTGCTACTATTATTTACTTATTAAATGCACTGCATTTTAGCACTTTCAGCTGTCCATGAAAATATTTAATAAGCATCTGGACCACTATCTCTACAAACCTATATGTTTAACGTCTATACACCCCTATATTGTTTTCCTAGTTTTGTGTATTTTAGGACTCTTCTATACTACTTGGAGTTGCTGAACAACTTTCACTGTACTTATACAATGACAAGAAATATATTCTAATCTATATTTTTATATATAAATAAAGAACAAACTGTCATTTTGTGATTAGAAAGAGTAGCATTCTTTCACTAAATTCTCCACAGAAATCGATTCTTCCAAAAAAAAAAACAAACAAAAAAAAAACCTCCATATGGTCTGCATCAAAGCGCTTGTTTCTGAACAGGTAAAACTGAACGACTGCAAGTGTCTACAAATTCAGGCTTTTGCAATGGCTTCAGTCTTCTGTTTAATTTAATTAACTATGTGACCACACTGACATCTAATGAGCAGATAATGAGCTCTCAAGAGAAAAAAAATCTATCTTTCTGTTCCAATAAAGACAGTATTCACATTAATAATCATCATCTAAATCTATATGCATTACATTAGAATAATTTACTTGAGATATTGAAGATTAATGTCCTACCTGCAGCAAATCCATGGACATCTGTAGGTCTTTTAACAAACACATCTCTGAGGAGTGACAGAAGGAGAGAGACAGAAAACGGTAAATATCTTTGTGTAAAAATACACTTCTGATGGTTTTTAATATTTACTGATTCTGATGCAGCTTGGATCAGGAATTGATAGGAATTGATAAATGCTGAGGATTAAAGATTATTTAGCAACACACGATAGCTCTGGAAGGTTCAATTTGGTGCTGAAGATGAAAAGCTATTAAATCTATTAAAAAGTAACCTAAATATATCTAAATATAATCCTATATATACATATATATATCAAAATATCTTCCAAAATATTTCATACTTAGTTATGTTATATAATTTTTCAGATAGCCTTTAAGAATGCCTTTGACAAAAGAAGAACGTATTGAAATCATTCTCATGGCTTGATCTGGAAGCTGTTGAGATGGGTTGAGACGGACTTTATCAGGAAACATGGCAAGCACTTTACACACGACACTGTTGCCAAACTTATTAACAAATTCAGAAAGACTGGAAGTGTTGCGGACCAACTGAGAAGTAGACGTCCATGAAGATACTGGTCAAGAGTTAATGTTCACATCAAACTTAAGAATGAGGAAAAGTGTGATCTCTGTGACTTGTGCTGGTGCCAGAGGGGCTGGTCTGAGAATTTCAGAAACTGCTTTTCTCCTGGGAATTTCACACGCAACAGTCTCTAGAGTTTCACAGAATGGCACGGAAAAACAAAAACCATCCTGTGAGCGGAGGGTCTCCAGGTTAAAACACTTTGTTGATGAGATCAGAGGAGAATGACCAGACTGGTCTGAGCTGACAGGAAGTCTATAATAACTCAAATAAGCACTCTTTACAACCATGGTGAGCAGAAAAGCATCTCAGAACATATAACACATCAAACCTTGATGTGTTTGAGCTACCATCTTCAGCTGTCCAGTTTGGGTGAGTCTGTGCCCGTGATAGCCACAGATTGCTATGTTCTTGGCTAACAGGAGCGGAACCCAATGTGGTGTTCTGCTGTTGTAGCCCATCCACCTCAAGGTTCAATGTTTTGTGCATGCTGAGATGCTTTTCTGCTCACCACGGTTGTAA
>CM075003.1:23438571-23465034 GCA_037576675.1 Pangasius sanitwongsei
TGCTCACCACGGTTGTAAAGAGTGATTATATGAGTTACTATATCCTTCCTGGCAGCTCGAACCAATCTGGCCATTTTACTCTGACCTCTCTTATCAACAAGGTGTTTCCACCCACAGAGCTGTCGCTCACTCCATGTTTTTTTTTTTCACCATTCTGTGTAAACTCTAGAGACTGAAAATCCCAGAAGATCAGCAGTTTCTGAAATACTCAAGCCAGCCCATCTGTCACCAACAACCACGCCACAGTTGAAGTCACAGAGATCACATTTTTCCCCATTCTGATGTTTGATGTGAACATTAACTGAAGCTCTTGACCTGTATCTCCACGATTTTATGCATTGTGCCGCTGCCACATGACTGGCTGATCGGATAACTGCATAAATGAGCAGGTGCACAGGTGTTCCTATTAAAGAAGACAGTGAGTGCACTATTTGTATATTTGTATAAATATTAAGACATTACATAGATTTAATATTTAATTGGATGTTTCTTGAGTCAAATCTCACCATAAATTGTTCATAGCCATCTGGGTAGTTACCTTAGAAAATCACTCAGCAGCATTTCCACTTCTGGATGAGCTCTCAGATACATCTCATTCGCTATTCTTGTCTTGATCTAAGGGAAAATGTTAAAGTGAAATCAACAGTCTCTGCAGTTAAAATTGATCAGTTTCAGATTTGCTTTCACACTATTTCCCAATACCTATTTGTGCCACAAGGTGGCACTTTGCGAGGCAAACCTGCAGGCCACTGAACCCCACTGCTGATAAATCTAGCTGGTAAAACCCAGGCCGAGCTGCTACACAACTGTTGCCAGGTAGTAAACTATTTTCCATCTTTCTTATTACTTGACTAAACTGATCAAATATTTAAGATTTTCTAATTATGTACTTAAAAACACTTTGTCTGATATGTAGAGGTAACTGAGAAATTCTGTTTCCTTTCTACCAGCACTCACTAGCTTGCAGCTCTATGCACTTTTGTTCTGACCAAGCAGAGTGGCCACTTTATTAGGCACACCTATCTGTAGCTGTAGAGCTCATTTTACCCTGTCACTTTGCCTTATTAGTCCTCTAGCTTTTCATCGGTGTCGGTTTGTGACCACAGGACCTCTGCTGGCGTATCTATACATTGCTTATAAAACTCCAAAAGTAACTTACTGAACTTACTGAACCTGAACCAGAACTAAAGATATTAACTGTCTGAAATGGCAGCCTTGGAAAAACGCGGCAAAAGTAACGCTTTATCTCCTGAACCCCTCAAATAACAGTCAGCTCACGTTTTTCACATTTCTCGCCTACACCATTTAGAGTACCTTAAACTGGCGCAACTGTTCCTGCTGTTCAGGGCTCAGTGCTGCGATGTCGGCTTTCCCCAGGCCTCGGTCCGCCATTACTCCCCGCTTCTCCTCCACACACCTGCAGCTGGCAGCCAGGGTGAAGCGGCCGGGTTGCTAGGCGACAAGACAAGCGCGTGCTGCTTGTGCAGAGCGAAAACAGGAGTTCAGGTTGGTTTACTCTCCTTGCCAGGACATTGCCTTGAGCTAATTATTAAAACAGCTAATTAATTCACTCCTAAACCTAACACTAACTTTAACCTCAGTAAACAAGGGAGACCTTTTGGCTCTTTTAAGTTTATTAATAAAAACTGCATTTGTTTAAAAATCAGTTTTCTTTGTGGGGGCGGGGGGAACAAACAGCCACACAAGGTCAAAACTGTATTCCTATCTTTCTGGGTACAAAAAGGTATATAAAAACATAACTCCCTTACCTCACCCACACACTTAAAATATTACTTAAATATTCTTCCATATCAGTGACAAATATCACCAGCCAAACAGCTCTTTGGTTTACTAGAGCCCATGCTATGTGTCTGAAACTGAGTGTTTGTAGTCATGACTGTAACTAGCTATAAGGCCACCAAGGTCCAGCCCGCTGTAGTTTTGAAAGGTTTGGGGTTTTTGTTTACTTCCCATACAGTATAGGAGGCATGTTGAAACAGCAACATCTAAAAGACATGGGCGCAGCATGTCACGTGCTATGCAGAAAAACATGCTCTCCAAGGCCAACTATTCATTAGCCCTGACTGGTTCTGAACCAACCTCATAACAGGAGAAGGATACTTTTTCTTTAATCGTGTATTAATAATTTAGCTCTCATGAGATGCTGCACTTACAGACTTTAACAGCTTGTTCAGAGAATTGCAACACACATATTGTAGTCTAACATCTAACACAAACTACATAGCCAAAAGCTTGTGGACACCCCCCCCCCCCCCCCTTTTTTTTTTTTTGCTGTTATAATAACCTCAACTCTTCTGGGAAGGCTTTCCACTAGATTTTGGAGTGTGGTATGGACGAATTTTCCTGTTATCTATATCAATATCATTTGTCAATCAGTATTATGTCAATCAGTATCTATGCAACAGTATTGAAAAGTGACCTTAAATCACCTCATGTATTGACTTTCAGAGCTTCACTTATATACTACACTGTACCATTTCTAGTACATTTAGAAGGGTGACTTTATGCCTATGATCCTACAAGGATGTTTCTGTGAGAACAAACTGGTGTGACCTTATAGATGGTGTTTTTAAGGTGAAGGCTAGTGTTTTTGAAAACATAAACTGACTGAACTCTCCCCACGGTTAAAACTAAGATAAGGGGAAAGTGAAATAATTGGGGCGAGAGGCAGGTGTGTGATTAAGAGAAAGAAGAGAAAACTCCATCCGATGAGATCAGTGTTTTAGAATTGTATAAAGGCATAAGCCACGACTATGTAAATCAAATGTTTATGAGAGCAATTGTCAGTTTTTAAAATGCAAACTTGATACTTTGCTAGCCAGATGCAGTTATGTTAGCTGTAGAGTACTAATGTAACATATACGGAAGTATAACATAGCATAGATTATAAGTAACATAATAATAATAATAATAAATAAAATAATAGTGTGCATGTTGTATGAGAGTATGTAGGTTACCTGACAAAATGCAAGATGCTGATGTTGACCATTGTATTTAAAATGAGTGTTTATATTATTACTTTGTAAGCCTGAGTTTTGTCATATCTGCTCTGTTACGGTGCCCTTGACGCCAGCTCCACAAGGTGTATTGCATTAAAAAATTAGTGACCTGGAAATACATTTCTACCAGACAGTATTATACAGCAATCTTCAAACCCAGCAAGACTAAATCTTGCTTAAATGCAAATGCTGAGTAAAAGATACTCAAAGATTCTCCACTGTTGTACTCAACCAGGGAAACAGTTACTAATCCAAACTACCTCTTTATGTATACATACCACACTGTCCTATGAAAAAAGAGCACCTATAGAAAGATGATGCATCATTGCAATCCCCCTTGACAGCCCCTTATTACCCCCACAAACTTACAGGGAGAGTCAGAATGAGGTGCTAACATGCAATTTATTGTGATTGCATAAAGCTGATAGCATGCTATATACATCTGTAAACCACAGTCCACCTGTGATACACAAAATCAAGAGAACTGACTGACAATTTGACTATTTCTATTACGTTATATTTATATAATATATAATATATAAATAAAAAATAAATATATATTTTAGATAATATATATATACAATATATAAATTATATAAATTATATAATTATATTTCTATTATGTCGTTATGTTTTATATATATATATATATATATTTAGTACAGTGTTATATATTATCTAATAATAAGAATAAGAATAGCATAAATCTCATTATAGCTTATTATCAAACCATATGGTAGTGTTATACAAAACTGTATATTTTACACACATTTCAATTCATATAAAGCATTTCATTAATATTTATTATTTATTAGGAACACCTGTTCACCTGCACATTCATGCAGGGGAAAAAAAAAACACCTTGTTGATAAGAGAGGTCAGAGGAAAATAGCCAGATTGGTTCAAGCTGCCAGGAAGGATATAGTAACTCAAATAAGCACTCTTTACAATTTCTCTTCTTGCTGTTGTCAGCAGCCCATCCACAGTGATTATTTGAGTTACTACAGACCTCTTGCCGGTTCAGACCAGTCTGTTCGTTCTCCTCTGATCTCTCTGAGGTGTATCAGCTTGCACACCCCCTGCTCACAGGATGTTTTTTTGTTTTTCACACCATTCTGTGTAAAATCTAGAGACTATTGTGTGTGAAAATCCCAGATCAGTTTATGAAATACTCAAGCCAGCCCATCCATGATTTTATGCATTGCACACCTACCGCATGATTGGCTGATAAGATAACTGATTGAGTGTGCAGGTGTACAGGTGTTCCTAATAAAGTGGGTGTTTGTATGTGTATATATATTCATCACTGTCAGTTCTCTGTCTCCTTCCTGCTGATGATCCTAAACAAACAAAAAGAAACTGTCACTGTATTGTGCCAAACAAAGCCAAAATGTTCTGTGCTTTAGTATGCTTGCATATGCTAATTAAACAACTGAAGATTTTCTTAAAATTTGAACTCACTAAATAAACCAAATTAAACTTGTCTTGTTTTCCTAGGATATTATTAATGATTAAACCAATTAAATGCACTGATATTATTGTCATGTCAACTCTGACTCAACTTTACAGAGAACATCACGGCCTACAAACATGGCCACCACGGACTCCAATCCCCATCACTCACTCTCGTCACATTCACAGTCACAGGATTACTAATCATACACACCTAGTTTTAATCACACACACATGCATGCTTACATACGCACTCTATCTGAGGACTTTCAGGACTCATGGTGATTATGTTTACATGCACATCAATATTCCAATATTAATCAGAATTTGGCGATATTCTGATTAGTATTGAGTCGTGTAAACGCCACAATCTGATTGCCTGATTCAGATTAAGATGATATTCTGATTCCCCAAATTCTGATTCCCATCCCTGGAATCTGCCGGATTTAATAAGAAATTGGTCGCATGTGAACACCTTATTCAGAAATCCACTGAAAGGAGATACATGCGCATGCTCAGTCTGCAAGGAATTGTGGGTGCTAACAGATGCTTAGCTGTAGGCGAGGTATTTAGGAATGGCAGCTCAGGCCTACTTACAACAACCATGTATACAGGAGTATTCCGATGCCTGTACGCATATAAACACTGTATTCGGAATATGGCTGCAATATAAACCGAATTTGATGTGCATGTCAACGTAGAACAGCTCAACACTTCTGGATTGTCTTTAAGAGTGGCTTTCTTTCCTCACCATCAACAAGGAGAGAGAAGCTATGCCATGAGTCTTGCCCAATGAGTGCATGGCCAGCTCTCGATGCCTCACCACTGATTTTATTTATTTTGATTTGCAAACATTTATTATAGTATCCTTAATTGTAGTAATGGTTGAGTAAATTTTCGTTATGGATGTAACACTGGAGCTCCTGGAAGAGTGTATACATGAACAAATGGATGGACCACATGCATACCTTAACCAAGAAGGATGATGTTAGCTATCCCAGTAGTCAGCAACACTGGAAGGAAGGAAATTGAGAAGTAAAGGAATATTCATATACTGTATTCATATATTTCAGGATAGTGTAATGAGACTCTTGGCACATGCACACACTCTTGTATACTTACTGTAGGGAGCTGTATAAATGGAAGCACCAGAGGATGATCCTAAAAAACAAAAAAAAAACAAAAACAACATTAGACTGAGACCGGTCCGGAGCTCACACTGAGCTCAAAATGATTATATTATTGAGTTCGTATAGTGATTAGTCTGTTTAACTGGTCGACTGGAAAATTATACAGCCACAATAAATAGCCAAAATAGTATTACATACACTTAAAAATAATCGTAATATTTGAAGGGTTGGATTAGGTTTAGGCGGCTTGTTTGTGGAGTGGGTAGTGTTGCCGCTTCATGGTGTGATGCGTGGATTGGGTGTGAAGTTTCAGTTCATGTTCTTACAGTGTCTGCACTGATTTCATCTGGGTTCCCCAATTTCCTCCCACTTCCCAAAAAAACATGACAGTAGATAGATCGGCTATGCTACATTGCCCCTGCCCTGAGTGTGTGTGTGCGTGTGTATGCGTATGTGAGTGAGTGTGTGTGTGTGTGGTGCACTGCAATGGGCTGGTGTCCCATTACGGTGCCTGGGCTAGGCTCTTACCGGGATCGTGCTTACCGTAACTTCTTACAGTTAAAAGGGTCTCTAGCTGCAGAAAGTTTGAGATCCCCTGATCTAGGACCCCTATTCGAAATATTTAAAACAGTGCAGAACAACGAACAGAGAAACATGAGGCTTGAAGCTGCCGTTTCTTCCCCCTTACTCTTACTCGACTTCACGTTCCACCTTAAATGACTGCAGCGTTGAGTCTTTTTAATCCGCGTGCACGATTGTACAACGGCACTGCAACCTCTTCACATCTAGGAAATGTGTATGCCAGACAATTGTACCTTACAATTTATAATATACTGTCTTAATTTAATTTTTAAAAAAAATTTTTTTAACCAAACCTTAAGATTGATCCTAGAGCCTCAGCACTTCCATACTCTTGCACAGAAATCTAATAAAGCGCTGTATTAAAATTAAGCGCGCGCGCCATGAATGCATGTTTTGTTATTTTTTAAATAACTGAAAGTTCAACGTTCTTGGTTTCGATTTCCGCCCCCGCCTTCTGTTAAACGATCCCGCAACCCTATATATAAATGCAGTGCTGATCTTGCTGCACAATACTTCATGCAGTGATGTGCACAGGACGGTTTTACAGCACTTTATTTATTTATTTATTTATTTATTTGTGTGTTAGTTGTTCAGTAAGCTCGTTGACTGTGGACACACTGCAACGCATGCAAATAAGGTAGGAATTAACCTTTTTGAACGTGCATTTGATCACTTGTTTGGCGCATCAGCAAATATTTCTTTCTATATATTATTCACTCTGAGCCGTCTATTACACCACCCCCTGGTCCTGGAGTACCACCTCTCCTGCACATGTTACTGTTCTCCCTGCAAAAAACACAAACAATTCAACTTTGAATCGGGTGTTTTAAAGCAGTAAAAACACTAAACAGTGCAGGAACCAGGGTTGGAAACCTTGTAGATTACCATCCAGAATGTTTACAGAATGTGTTGAGTAACACACTTTGCACTGAATCAAGTAAAACAGGATTTTTTTTTTTTCTGTGTGAGCATGTTTAACTTCCAGTAGTTCCAGTCTTGGTGAGAAGGAAGTTAATAAAATGTGCAGAGCCTTTGGATCTGCAGGGCTAAAATTAAGGAAAAAAAGAAAGAAATAAAGAAAATTGCTCTAAACTGTAATGACAGGCCAATGTCAAGCATTACTGTACCTGTAGGTGTTGAAAGGGGGGCATCATTCTGACCTGCAAGAATAAACACTCGAGTCATCAAGCATGCTGGAAATGAGTGCGAGTCAACAGCAAAGCAAATTTGAGTGGTTAATATTTAGATTAGTACAAGGAACCTCTTGAAAGGTTAATATGAAATAAGGTTAAATTTACTAGACACATTTATACTGTGTCAAATACCCTGCATGGTTGTCGGTTGCAAATAATTGCAAGATAATGAGTTTTGAACATTTAAGCTGTCATTAGACAACACCTGTCACATGTTTGCAAATGAATTTTCCTATAGTCCTAGCTGCTCTGTATTTCATCAAGACAAGTGTGAGCATGTTTACTAGAAATGGCATGTCACAATACCGACACTGATCCTGAAACCTTGAGTATCAGCCAAATTTGAAACTGTTTTTCTTTAAATGAAGCATTTGGTGTAAAAAATTACAGGGTAAAAAACACATAGCTAAAACATGGCTTTCAAAGAAAGTGTCCTTTAGTGTGAAGCTAAACAGAATTTGACTGTAACAGCACACATGCAGTAGTAGGGCTGTCACGAATACTCAATTATAATTCATTAACTTGATTATAAAATATCCTCAGTGAACAAATCAAACATAACCGAATATTATATTATTATAAACTGAGACTAAGAATTTGATATTTTTAATTTCTCTTCCTTGTCTCCCTACAGTAAGACACAATAATGCATACTTTAGTATAATTAGTTCAAGAAATGCATTATAAAAAATGTAAATATATTATACATTATAAAAAATACATTTGTTGTTGAGAATTTATTTTTCATTAAAAATTCAGAATTGTAGAATAAAACAAAGTATATCTATACTTTGGATTATACGTTTTATACGTAGCATTTATCTAGAAAAAACCCCAAATGTTAACAGTTGTCTGTACAAGTAGGTTTTAAGATGCCATATGATATAGACTACTTGATTATTAATCGAAGGGAACTGGTCATCTAAACGATTATCAAACTAATCGTTAGTGGCAGCCATATACAGTAGTAGTTTTCAGGTCTTTATCAAGCATATTGAGTAATCATTCACAGTGCAGGCTGGAAAAATTAAATGAACCTTAGTTCTAACAACTTTTCCAAAAGCTAACTGGAGTAGGTTGATTCAGTTAAGAAGATGAGACTGGAAGTGTGGGTTGTACAGGTGATTTGCTCTTTTATGACCACTGACAGATCTGGTCTTCTCAAGAACAACTGATTAATGTGAACCATGCTTCGATACCATCAACTTCCACAGGACCTTAGAAGATGCATTTTAGAGACGCACAAAGCTGGAAAAGGCTGCAAAAGCATAAAGACCTGGGTGTTCATCAATCCATGATAAGCCAAATTGTCTACAAATGAAGGAAATTCAGGACTGTTGCTACTCTCCCTAAGAGTGCGCATCCTATCCAAAAACACACTAAGAGCGCAACAGACAGTCCTGAAGGAGGTGAATAAGAACCCAAGGGTCACAGCAAAAGACCTGATGCAAGACAATGACCCAAGGCACACAAGTAAATCTAAAGAATGGCTAAAAAATAAGAAGATTCGTGCTTTAGAATGGCCAAGTCAGAATACTAACCTTAACCCAACTGAGAGGCTGTGGCAAGTTTAATCACGACAGCACAAAAAAAAAATTTAACTGAAACTGTATTGTAGGCAGGAATGGTCCAAAAGTCTAGGTATGGTGGTTGTTGTTAATAAAAGAGGATCTACAAGTTACTAAATTCAAGGGTTCACTTCCTTTTTCTAGTCTGCACTGTGAATGATTTCACAATGTGCTCAATAAAGACATGAAAAATACTACGGTTCGTGTGTTATTAGTTTAGTCAGATTGTGTTGGTCTATAATAGAGGAAGATCAGACCAATTCTTATGAATAACCACTGCAAAAAACCCTGGTAACGCCATAGGGTGCACAAACATTTTCTTACAAAAGTATTGTTTAACTACAAGCAGTTCTCTGATATCTCAAGCTAGATCTGTTACATGATCGGATCAAACTGCCACCATGCAGTATCCAGTAAAACTTTATTTATGGATATGGTTCCAATCGTTTGTGTGGAGACAGAAAGACCTACACAGTTTTCTTGACTGCTTTCAGTAATGCTTTTCATTTTCTCTTTTAGATTTTACTTTTGCATTGCTTGCACTCCTGTGACCATATTTCTGAAGTGAGAATTTCAGTAATGCAGTAAATTGGCCTCATCTATTACAAGGATTTAACACTTTGAAATCCAGCACAAAGGCAACTGAGAGAGAGCTTTTTCTTTGTGGTACAGCATAGTAGAAGAGTATTTGCAGGAATTACTCCACTTATCTGGTGGAAACAAATAGGAAGCAGGTCCTGATTAGTTGTTCCTGTACGTGCCTGGGTCTAAGCAAACTCTGTGTTGTTATTGTGACGTTTGTCCCCCTCGTGCTGAGCGCTGTATGCAGAGGTCAGTGTGCGTTGCAGTTCGCACACTTCGTTGTTTCAAGTGTTTGTTTATGTTGCCGTGTGTGTTCTTGTTTCGGTTCATGTTGTGTCTCCTCTCATGTCTTGTCATTGGTTGTTTCCTTAGTGTGTCATGATTACTTTCACCTGTTTTCAGTTTGCTCTTTGATTAGTCTATGTATTTAAGCCTTGTGTTTCTTTGTTTGTGGAGAAGTATATGCTCTGTGTTTCTGTACCAGTCTATATTATATTCTATACAAGCCGTTGTTTATTGATTCTCTTTTTGGTTTTGGATTCTCATTTGTTTTTCTGTTTTTTTTTTTTTTTTGCTCTTGTCTGCCCTAGTTCACGTTGTTTGTTCATCGCCTGACCCTTGCCTGAATCTCGACATTGCCTTGGATTACATCTCCGTTTTGTTTGCCATCCTTAATAAAGCACTGGATACTTGCACTTGTGTCTGTACCTATATCGTGACAGTTATGTATAATCTTTGACGATTGACATGCAAGTAAAAAATTTCATTGTACTTCTGTGCACCTGACAATATAGAGCTCTGACTTGGACTTAAATGGTTTTGCAGTACAGCAGATAATACTGTAAATCCCCTCCCACTGTCTCTCTCCATAACCCACAATTGTGTATGCTCATTTTCCTATAATATAATTTTTTTTAAAGTTTAGTTTTACTTTTTTTTTATTTTTTAAAGTTTTGTTGTGAGTGAGATGGACCATGTTCTGATTAGCAAAAATGTAGTTTATTTTATTTTATGGCCTTTGTGTTAGGGAAGGTTAAGTGAGGTTTATTAAAAATCATTAAAAACATTTTAAAAAATTAATGTAATCACTGGAGCTTATTTGAGATTTACTATTTATTCCTGGATGTGATTTGTAGCTTTCATGTTTGATTAAAATTCCTTGGGTGCATTATAGGCAATACATGTAACATAAACATGATGCACACTTGATGCATTATGGGACTTTTTTCATTTTTGTAGCTTCATTTTTTCTAGACTATTAAATCAGCAATTCTTTTACAAAGTAAATACTCAACTGGAAAAAATCAGTATCATACAAGCCTCCAGCAAAGTGATGACATCTGCTGTCAAACATGAAATTCAACAGCATTAGCGGCAGTCATTTAACAAGTCTGACTTTGCTGTGATCTGACTTACATTCAGTTATATTTGAAATCGATCATGATAGACATTGGAAATGGGAATGAGAGGATGAAATGTTCTGCTTAAAAAAACTCACATGAAAACGAAAGCTTCCTGCTTAGCTGCAACACAAAGGAAACACAATCAAACTGAATACAGAAAGTCAAAAGCATCTGTGTACGTATAAAACATTACATTCCTGTTGTTTATTAGCTGGCTATAGCTGTTAGGACTATGTATTAGAGCATTTGAATATTAAATAAATGATACATTATGAATTACGTACACCAGTTTTAGTGCAGCCGATGTAAAAGTCAAGCTGGTCAGGGCACCTATCAAATGTGACTGATTCCATTGTAGCAGTGATGACTGGGGAAACAAAATCAATATTTCCACTCTCATAGTTGGCCACCGACATGCCCTGATGAAGAAATCAAAAGAAGGAAGAACGGAGGGGAGATTTGTTAAAAAATGTAGACATAAGCTTATTCACAATAGCAGCTGTGTTTGTAGGATCATATCATGTGAAAGCTATATTACAGTATGCAGCTGCCTGATGTAGTCTTCCGGCTTGGAAGAAATTCCATTAACCCTGATCCATTAGATCATTGATCTTAGTAACACTCCGCTTGTATTATATTGCAGTCCAGAAAAAAGGCTGTCTGTGAATTTGTGATCATATATGAAAGGATAGACAGTGTTTGCAAAACTGAAGGTCTGGACAAATGTCTGAGGAGGCTACATATTCTACTATTCTTCTTAGCTGGATTTAAACATTTCACCCCTTCCTTTTTACCAAGGGTGGTCTTTGTTTTGTCTAATCCTCTAAGACCCCAAGCTGACCAATTTAACATTAGGCTTTCATGTGAGTGAGCCATTAATTAGTGAATAAATAATGACCTTTTTGGACTGTGTTCAGTTATAACAATCAAATTATCAGATTGTGTTAATTCTTTCTCCAAGAATGTCCTGTGAAAATAAATACAATTCTGTGACATGATATTAGTCTAATTTTTAGACAATCATGTAATATTAGAGATGGCATGATACCACTTTTTGTTTTCTGATGCCAACACTGATACTGACACCTTGAGCATCAGTCAATATCAGTACTCATCTGAATTTTTTTTCTTTAAAACCCAGTACTCTTTAAGAATGATTTTTTAAACTGAAGCACTTAAAAATACAGGAAAGATACACAGAGCTAAAAGCATGACTTGAAAAAAAAACAAACAAACAAAAAAAAACTTGCATTGCAACTCTAATAAATATAGTATAATTTATTAAATTAATAAGTAATAAATAAGTAATTATAAAGTATGAATATATTACAAGTCAGTCCTAACAAAAAATACAACTGAGTCTCTTTATATATAAACATTTCCAGTTCCAATAAAATAAAAATAAAATTAGATAGAATTTTAAAAAAAAAATTAAAAATCCAATTCTTTGCTGTTCAGTTTTTTGCGGTTATCCGACTGCCATCTCTACTTACAATCAACTTAACAAATTATCATAGATCCTAACTAAGCAAACTGGTATGTTTTAGTCTGACTGACCACTTCAAAAAAGGAAACTAATCCAAAAGCAGGATGTTCTTTGAACATGACTCTGGCCATTTAGGACGAATGTAAAGAAAGAGTTGATCGAACACTTACATTAATGCTCCACTGGGCTTGGCAGGTGGGGTCAGTCATCTCTGCTGTGATAAAAGATGGCAGGTCACAGCGAACCCGGCCGTCATGCAGTGTTGTGCACTGATGTTCAGGGACAGGTGCAGACAGCGAAGGGGAGATCATCACGTTCAGCAGCATAACTATAGCTGAGAAACCACACACACACACGCACACGCACAGAGTTACTTTCAGTCCACACTGTTTTACTCACTTTAGGCAAGCACATTTTGTATTTTTTCCTTGGTAGTACTACATTTAACAATAAACAAGTTTAACTACTAGAGGGCGCCAAGACCTTGTGTGGTGTATATGTATATGGCATGGCACTTTTTCTTCTGTTCTGGCCCCTCTCGTCCCTCCTCTTTTTCTGCTATATCCGAAGCATTGTTATGTTGTTTTACTTTGAACGAGAAGCAATAGTTCTCATACATCTCTCTTGCATTTATTTTGCATATTATTTCAAGGTTCAAGGTTCTTTATTTGTCACATACATTACATACATGTGATGTATTAATGTAGTGAAACGATGTTCCTTAGTGCCTTGTCTCACAGTGCAACTGTGATTCATAATAAAACAGAATATAATGACTGGCAATAAGACTGTTATGACCTCATGAGTTTCTCATAAAAGGTTGCTGAATGAACTCTTTGTATTACTGGCATTACTGTTAATCTCAGTAATCACCTGTTGCTCACACCTTTTTCCAGAGAATGCAGACATGCAATGATATGATGAAGAATGAGATGATTTAAATAAGTACTTCCATTCTTGCTATAATTTTCACATAATGATGCGTCATTATGAATGTGATTTCACTCATTAAGCTTTTAACTATGAACTGTGAACTGGTGACAAGATCTTGGCCACCCAAGGCTCATTGATGCACGTGGGGAGCGAAGGCTAGCCCATCTGGTCCCATCCCACAGAAGAGCTACTGTAGCACAAATTGCTGAAAAAGTTAATGCTGGCTATGATAGAAAGGTGTCAGAACACACAGTGCATCGCAGCTTGCTGCGTATTGGGGCTGCGTAGCTGCAGACCGGTCAGAGTGCCCAGACCAAGTACACCCCTTCATGGCAACGGTATTCCCTAATGGCAGTGGCCTCTTTCAGAAGGATAATACACCCTGCCACACTGCAGAAATTGTTCAGGAATGGTTTGAGGAACCTGACAAAGAGTTCAAGGTGTTGACTTGGCCTCCACATTCCCCAGATCTCAATCCGATCAGGCATCTGTGGGATGTGCTGGACAAACAAGTCCAATCCACTGAGGCTCCAACTTGCAACTTACAGGACTTAAAGGATCTGTTGGAGCCAGATACCACAGCACACCTTCAGAGGTCAGTGGAGTCCAAGCCTCAATGGGTCAGAGCTGTTTATGCAGCACAAGGGGGACCTACACAATATTAGGCAGGTGGTTTTAATGTTATGGCTGATCGGTGTATATATAGCAAATAGCATACAAGAGTTTCACACAATGATATCATTCATTGTCTTTTTTTTTTTTTTTTTCAAGAATAAACACTCCCACCATTACAACAATTTCATACTTAACAATTTTCCTTCCTATTTTCAAGAAGAGATTACATTCCAGAAGGCAGTAAAAAAAAAAACAAAAAAAAAAAAAAACACATCAAAGCCGCTGAACACCACAACAAGCTTCTAAAGACAAACGGAATAAGTTATCACTGCAGAGCTGCAGCTGTAGCCAGTCTGATCTACACTATCCAGACAAACCTCTTTCTGTACATGGCCAGGAGCGCAAAAACAACATGGCAATATATTTAGAAGGGGTAAAAGAGATTGCTTCTTGTCCTAAATCTTTCAGCCATAAAAAGGCAACTCCTGATTAAATTCGGACACATCTTGATTTCATTCTTGCCAGTTTGTCTAAAATTTATAAGGGAATTTTCATCCATTTCAGCCCTTCAACCATTTTTTTTTAACGTTTTCGCTTCTGGGCCCCCGAAAAAGGGCCTCTTTCCTTCCATCTTCTTCTTCTTCGCGTCGTTAACGTCATGCACGCTGTGTTTTGAAGTGACGCGAGAGCGAGTTCACTTCACAACAATTTCTATAATTTACAGATTTTAATTTTATTTTGCTACATTATTAATGGCTAAAATGTATCTGTGGTCATAAAAAATAAACTAAAATAAATAACTAAAAAAAATTAAAAATAAATAAATAAATAAATAAATCCAAAGTGGTGATTTGGCGCCCTCTAGCGTCATGTATGCACACACACACACACAAACACACACACACACACACACACACTAATCAGCCAGTCACAAGGCATAAAATCATGCAGATGAAGGTCAAAAGCTTCAGTTAATGTTCACATTAAACATCAGAATGAAAAATATGAAAAAAATATGATCTCTGTGACAACCAGTGGCATGGTTGTTGGTGCCAGATGGGCTGGTTTGAGTATTTCTCCTGGGATTTTCCACACACAACAGTCTCTAGAGTTTACACAGAATGGTACAAAAAACAAAAAACAGCCTGTGAGCGGAGGGTCTCCAGGTTAAAACACTTTGTTGATGAGAGGGATCAGAGAAGAATGACCAGACTGGTCTGAGCTGACAGGAAGTCTATAGTAACTCGAATAAGCACTCATTACATGCATGGTGAGCAGAAAAGCATCTCAGAATGCTCAGCACATCAAACCTTGAGGTGGACACATCAAAACCTTCAACAGCAGAAGACCACATCAGGTTCCACTCCTTGTCTGACTGGAGAAAGACCAGGCGATTTTTTCCCTAATCTTCACCTGTCCAGTTTGGGTGAGCCTGTGCCTGTGATAGCCTCAGACTTCTGTTCTTGGCTAACAGGAGTGGAACTCAGTGTGGTGTTCTGCTGTTGTAGCCCATCCACCTGATGGTTCAATGTTTTGTGCATGCTGAGATGATTTTCTGCTCACCACGGTTGTAAAGAGTGATTATATGAGTTACTATATCCTTTCTGGCAGCTCGAACCATCCTGGCAAGTTTCCTCTGACCTCTCTTATCAACAAGGTGTTTCCACCGACAGAATTGTTGCTCACTAAATGTCTTTTGTTTTTCGCACAATTCTTTGTAAACTCTAGAGACTGTCGTGTGTGAAATTCCCAGCGGATCAGCAGAAATACTCTGAAATACTCAAACCACCCCATCTTCATGATTTTATGCATTGTGCTGCTGCCACGTGATTGAATGATTGGAAAACTGCATAAATGAGCAGGTGTTTAGGTATTCCTTTTAAAGTGGATGGTGAGTGTATATTGTACTGTTGTAAAAGTGCAATGGTGGATTTTAGATCACATTCATATCTAAATTATGCAAATGTAGTTTTTAGGTCACATTCATACCTAAATTATGCAAATGTAGTTTCTAGGTCACATTCGTATCTGAATTATGCAAATGTAGAACTTTGATTTACTACTACTCTGTGTTGCGTTGTGACTAACTAGCTTTAAAATAGCAACAGTGATGTAAGGGCAACAGGTAAACAATGAGCATAACGGCATCTTTCATTATGCACAAGTGACAAAAAAATAAAAAGACTAGCACATTTATTATACAAACTTTATAACTTGCACATACCTGCATCACATTTTCCAGCTCATTGTACAGTAGCTCTTGATGAGTGTTTTTGCTTTAGATTGCTTTAGGTGCCATCATAAAATTTAATAGCAATACTGCCTGAAATCTAAACATATTTTAGGCATACAAGCTGTACATTGAAATAATATTCCTTTAACGAATTTTAATGGTTATTTACTTGTGTAAATGAAAACTCATTTAACTGTGTGGAAACCATGGACCTCACAGCCTCACTGGTACTATTTACACTTTTTATACTTCTCCACTTTATCTGGTTTGTTGCATGGTGTGTGGGATGAAGCTCAGTATTTTATCCCACTCCATATGTGTGAACGTCACTTGTTTAATACACAGACAATGTTCATGTTAGGTCACTTTTTAAATTACATTTCCCTGTCATTATAAACAGGGAACTCCTAGCCAAACTCCTACACTACACATTCAGGATTCCCCTTCTCTGGGACTCTCCTCTAGCAGCGGAACAGATCCTGCAAGTCATCTTATCCTGCAATCCTACCATCTGCCCATCCAATCCTTTACATAATGTGCCATACCATCTCACAAGACCTCCTCCCCTTCATCACTACTATTAATAAATTAATAGCTCCATAAACTCTGGTCATGTACCAACTGCATTCAAGAGAGCAAGGGTTATTCCCATTCTGAAGAAACCCACTATGGATCCCTCGGGCATCAGCAACTACTGACTGGTATCACTTCTCTTTTTTCTTTCCAAAATCCTTGAACGCATCATCTACATTCAACTGTCTCTCTATCTCACAGAACAACCTCCAAGATCTAACCAGTCTGGCTTCAAAGTGGCATATTCCACAGAAGCTGCACTTGTGGCCATCACCTCCTTGACCTTTCAGCAGCATTAGACACAGCCAACCACAAGACTCTCTTGTCCATCATGAGTCTTGGAATTTGTGGCACAGCATGGCAGTGGTTTGCTTCCTACCTGGAAGGTCGGTCATATCAGGTGACATGGAGGGGATCCACATCTGCTCCACAAAGACTTTCTACTGGTGTCCCACAAGGCTCATACTTGGTCCTCTTCTGTTTTCCCTCTATACTCCATCTCTTGGTGAGGTATATGGGTTTTCATACCACTGCTATGTGGATGACACTCCTTTATCCTCTCCTTTCCTCCCTTAGACACTCATGTTTCCGCTTGGATCTCATCATCGATGGCTCATCAGCTGAACCTTAATCCCAGCAAAACTGAACTGCTGTTCCTCCCAGGTCATTCATCCCCATGTCAGGATTTTGTGATCTCCCTGGACAACTCTCAGATCTCACCTTCTGTCACTTGGGGTAACCATGGACAATCAGCTGTCCTTTTCCTCTCACACTGTTGAGCTGACACAATAATGACAATTTCTCCTTTATAACATCAGAAGGATTGTCCATTTTTATCCACATAAGCCACTCAGGTGCTTGTTCAGTCCCCTGTCATTTCGAGACTGGACTACTGCATCTCACTCCTGGCAGGTCTGCTTTTGTGGGCCATTCAACCTCTGCAACTGATCTAGAATGCAGCTGCACAACTTAAAGGCATCTGCCAAATGCCATTAATGTAAATGTAAATGCCTAGTGCCATTAACAAGATTAAAATGTTTTGCCTAGTGTATCAATAACAGGGTTATCAGCTTGTTATCAGGGTTATCAGATTGATTTGCAATTCATTCACAGTTCCATGTGAATGAATTGATTTGCATTAACAGTTTGTTTTTGTACAGCCAACATGATTTGATCATGTATACACAAAGCCCCGGAATAAAATTGAACGGGACATGGTTAGCCAAGCTCAAGATCGAATCTAAGACCCAGAAGCTGTGCAGCAGTAACTCTAACTATTACACTACCATACGTCATAAGCTACTCAAGTTAGTTTAGAGTAGTCAGCAGTAACAACTTCCCTTCTTTTCCCTTACAAGCAAACATAATTTTTGTAGTAAATTGTTGATTACGCCTGGACTACTGTCTCCTATTTACAGATCCTGTTAATCTGCATCTGTTTCTACTGTTTAATCGATGTGAATCAATTGTGTGACTATCGACCTGTGTGGCTTTTCTCCAGACTTGGGCTGGCCAGAGCCAACAAAAAACTACTTACAACTCGTTTGTTAAATCTCTGTTAACGAAGGCTTTCGGGAAACACTCGCGAAACGGACTCATACGTAACATTGTCGTTCTTTAAGTTGTTCGTTATTCACTAAGATTCATTGTTATCCAGAAGCCCACCCCAGATTAGTTAGAAAATTGACACCATGCAGATAATAGTGTCACACTTAAACACAGTGTTGTGTGGATCATGAAGAAAATAATCAATTTGTAATTATTAGACAAGCTAGGAATAGAAGAGCCATAATAGCTGATAATGGGCTGTCTATTCATCTACTTATGCACACACACACTCACAGCTGCCATCTGCAGCTCTCCAAATACAGCACACTCAATTGGAATTTCCCAGGGTTTTCCAAAGCCTTCCTTAAAGCTGCTGCAACACTGAGGGAGAACTGACAATCTTGACATAACAGCTGAAAAGCTACAGTAGGGTTTTCAGCACAAAATCACCAGATCTCAAACAACCATTCAGAGATTAGAATGTCCTCACCCCACCTACATGAGTCACCCTCATGTGACAAAATGGAAACCTCACCACATGTTTACCTCAGCACTTTTCGTTCTTTTTGGTGCCTCCTTTTTTAAACCACCATTAAAAAAAATGTATTTGGTGTAAAAGGCTCCTTGTTAATTTACACTCTGTCATCTGTGATGTAATACACTAAATTATAGACTGCACGTATATTTAATGCACCATATTTGTTTATGTAAGTGTTTATTCATAAATAACACCAATTATAATTCTGCTAGGTCGTTTTAATATCAGCATGCCAATGGTTTTGCTCAGTTGGTCTTTTCAGCATCTGACTATAGATAATGCAATCCATCAGTGAACTCAGAAAAAAAGAGTGAGAGAACTCTGCTACTGCGTTTGCCCCACCTGTATTCTGCATTTAATTGGTAGATTGTTTATAAACACCAGGTTTACAGGATTTTTAGCTTCCATGGTTTTGTTGAAGCAAACTGTGGAACTGTAGCATACTGTATGTGCTGTCAGTAGCAGAAACTTATCGGCTCATTAATATTGCATGGAGTCCGCTAACTAAGACTTTTACACACACGCACACACACACTGTGACTGAAACCCCAAATCATAAGTGCAGTGACTTGGTTATGCAATGTTTAATATTAATAATTCAGTAATATCAGTAATGAGATACAACTCATGTACTGGTACTACATAAATTTTATGGATACAGGAGTATTTCTTTTCTTTTCTGTTTTTGGATACAGGAGTCAACTGCACTAATCGCCAAAGGCCCACAATTTATGAGAGACAGTCTACAGGACAGTGTGTACCGAATCTGACACTAATGCAGTACCTATAATTATCAACATTTTTAAGTAATTTAGATTGGTACCCTATATTGATAGTATTTTGTTGCGTCCCTTAATTTTCACTCAAAAATCATCCTTATGTATGTTACTAAGTACTAGCACTAACTGGTTTAACTATTAGGGTGAGTGTTTGAAAGGGTACAAAACCACTCATATAGCCTTTAATCATACCAAAAAGGTCTGTTTGAGTTTTGATTTGAGTACTGTGCAAAAGTCTTAGGCACCCTATTTTTTTTTTGGTACAAACTTTGTTATAGATTTTTATGTTATGACTTCTACATTATTGATTCAGTACAAAAACATTTTAGATTTCCAAACGTTAATTTTCCAGCACAAAATGAAATGTTACAGAAAAATGTTTGTATGTCAGTAAAGAAAGCAGCGTATTACATAAGAGACACTTTTCAGACCAAAAAAAAAAAAAAAAAAAAAAAAACATAATGAAGGCTGCTGGGTTTTGCTGCAAAAATAAGAAGCAAGTGTGACAGTTAAAGTCTCCAGCCTCTGCAAGATGCTCAGTAAAACTTACAGCTCATTTCCTTACAAAACTGCACACACTGTACCTGAGACTACTTAAAAAAAAAAAAAAAAAGCAAAGGATCCTCACACCAAATATTGACTTTGTTTCATTTATTACTGTTTACTGCTGTTTATAGTATTTTTTCATGTAGAACATTTAATTTCATTATTTTTGAAGGCATCTTTACAGCATTTCTTTGCATGTGCCTAAGACTTTTGCACACTACTGTCGCTCATAACAATCATGATAAAAACTGTTGTCATGAGCTACCTCTCAAATCGAAACCCCACATCCATCCATCCAACCTATAGTCTAGCGTGTACTGCGACCAGTCTGCGGGGGTTGGAAACCAAAGTTTTAACAGTAGGATAGCTGATTTTTTTTTTCTTCATTTCTTACATATACAAATAACATGCAAAATATGCAGAACATGATAAAAAAAAAGATTTAAGCCATGGTTTTAGCACAAGTGAATTATGTGGTTGAGAAAACCAATTTGGAAAACTGCCTTCTGGGCCAGAAATGCCTCCTGCCAGTCATTCAGTAGACACTCCCCAACACCCTTCATTCACCCCCACCTCCATTCGGAGATAAAACACTGGCAGTGCTTTTCCCAGATGGATTTATTACAGTAATTTATTACTGGTGAAGGGGATGAAGCTGAACATGGAATTAGCGATGTTGCTTCTGGACAGCTATGTAAATGCAATCTGTAAAAAGCTTTGAACTGTCCAAATGGCCTGCTTTACACAACAAATCAAGTAGATACGTCTATCAGTTAAAGAGTCAGGTAAAGAAATGTGAAGGATAAACTGACTTTAACTGACTTGTTGAATAAACCCATTGTCGCTATGCTAATGATACTAACAGCATTAGGTTCAGCTGAAATCTCATTAAAACTAATTGCTAAAACACAGGGCATCATAGGCACTCTTGACCAGCCGCATAAATCAGTATGAGCCGAATGTCACGTGTTTTAGTTCTTGGTTTTCTAGCACTTGAACGACCAAGTGGGCAAATAGTAGGCTAAATGCAAAATGCTAACAGCAAGAACACTGAAGACATGGGACAGAGTGCCTGTGTAACACCGTTAGAGGATAAATCACTTATAGGAAAAATGAAACGTCATGGTTATAATCAATGCCTGCCAAGGACATGATGCGTATTTAAGCTTTAAGCCCTTCTATAAATAAACTAGCCTGTAAACACTCAGTATTTTAGATCTGCGACAAAGCATCATTGTAACATCCGAGTACCTTGACAAGTACCGGTCGTTCAAAAGGTTTTGGATTTGATTATAAACTCTTTCATAATGAAACCCTGATAAAAGTATAAGGACATAAAAGGTACTTTTAATACAACTGGTTGTAGAGTGCGTTAAAAATGGAAAATTAGCCTATTTTTAAATGATTTTCTAATCATAGACTGGAAAAATCTGAGTCGAGAGGCTATTACAATGGACTTCAGCTATAGACTACTACCTGGTGAATTAGAGTAGCGGAATCCTGAGAGCTGAGAGTTCAGTTGTGGGTGTGTTTCCCGTCACACACACAGAAGAGCTAAAAATTTCCATCTCAGAATTCACAGAAGCGACCTGAAAATGGAGAATCCCCAACCACCCCCCTCCTTTTTCTTTTAATTTTTTTTTTTTTTTTTTTTTTTTTTTTTTTTACAGCATTTGCGTGAGAAGCAAAGTCACCGTTGTGATATACGGACATTATCCGCTCCATAATCCCCCTTTCGGTCTTTCAGTCTAGGCCACCATCAAGGAAGGAGTGAAAAATATCATTTAAATTATAATTAAATTATATTTTTAAAAAAACCATCATGATATTATTCACTCCTTCCTTGATTTGTATGCTTACTTAACACATTTCTTATATTACTGCTTCCAGCACTTCTTCAGCAAATTAGCTGATACACTTTTCACTGTCAGGAGGATAAACATAAATAATAGAGCCCATAGACTGTATCTATATGAAATATAGACTAGTGCATTATTAATACTGAGGAATGCCTAGCAATCGGATTTATATATATATATATATATATATATATATATATATATATATATATATATATATAGCCACACCAGGAGTGCGAGATTTGAACACATAAAAGAGAAACGCAAAGCGAGGAAAAATGCGGGAATTTTGCGAATAAACAGTATTCAATCCCAATTTCAAAATGAGATCTATTTCAGAAAAAATAATGATCCAGTCTGTTACATTAGAGCTACGAAATAGACCCACGCTATCATCATGACAATACGGAATCGAGACTTTTCTGAAAATATTGGAATGAATCGTCTTTAAATGTTGATATTGATAAGATCACGGAATAATTTCTACCCCGTCATATTCCATACTATCCAGCAGCAAGCAGTTTGATCGACACTGACCTGTTTCAGCAGCGCGCTAGTTACATAAACAGTGAGGAAAAGAAGATCATTGCATGAGATGTATGGATACAATAATACAGAAATGTCAGACCGTATTGGAATCGATAAAAATAAGATTCCACAGAAACTACTGTAGATAGTTGTGGAAAGATTAAGTCATGTTTCCGCTGAGCATTCTGCGGGGCCCTGCAAACCTTTATATATGTATATAATTATATATATAATTTTATTATATATACACTCTTTTATTTTATATATTTTGTAAAATATATATAATAAAATATTTTAATTTTATTATATACAATTTACACACTCACTATTATACACACACACACACACACACGAAATTCCACAAACAAAATAGACTAATTAAATGAGATATTTCTCTTCTCGGCTCACCTGACCTAACCACGAGCAGGTCTGCTCTTATCTTATACACTTACTATTCTTAGTTTCCTATATATATAAAAAAATGATTTCTTTCCTTGATTCGAGCATATTTCTACTCTGTAGCCTAATGTGAATGTGGGAAATGTTTAGAAACATTTATAACTATGTCTGACGTGTAGACGTTTGATTTAATAAGCAAAGGAAATAGTTATCTATCCAAACCAGTAGGGTCATACAAGAGAGGCCTAGTTATTGGCTCTTTATTACAACAGGGACAATAACCGCTAAACCCATGTAGGCTATTATTATTATTATTATTATTATTGTTGTTGTTGTTGTTGTTATTATGACAAAGCAGTGAATGTGCTGTCTGAGTGTAGAAAAGATGATGCCACAAATAGACACAGAGGCCGATTTTCTTATTCAGCTCTTTTAGTTTATGGATTATTGTTTGTAATAATTATTGTTTGTTTATTTCATCATTCTGTCATCATCACCATGACCTTAGAGATTAGCTTCCTCAGTGGTGGACTATTTTTTTATGCCTGAGCTTGAACTCAAGTGCACTGCAGTTTAACGATGCAACAGATGTGTCAGTTTCATTTTCTCATCAAGTCAATTCATTTCAGTTTTTCATGATGCTGCGTGGACACGTCTTATTTTAGCGCCTTCATCTGAGGTAAGCGAGGAATCCTTCATTTCCAGACTAGTTCCTGTAATCTTTGAGTTGGGTTCATGAGGACTTGAAGGAGCTGTCGTTTGTGAGGGTATCTGGGAGCTCAGATCGTGAAGGAACAGCTAGTGTAGTGTAGATTACATTTCTGAAAAAACTGAGGCTGAATTAAGGCGCTCTGTGCTGTAGGTGCAGTCTAGTTTTTCATTTTTCATATGCGGAAGTTAAGGACGATGTGTGTGTGTGTGTTTTTTTTTTACTTACTTTCTTTTTTAAACTAGGCGGTTTGTTTTATTTTTTCTTAAGCACATCTGTTTGAAAAATAATTGCAGAGATGATAGTCAAAAGAGACACCTCAGTCTTTCTGAAAATATAATGAAGGCTATAACAAAGCTTTAGGAGCTTTAGGAGCTTTGTGTGAGAGTGCTTGACTAACCCGTTTTACTGCCTCTTCTTTTCGTTAGAAGAAACTCTGAAAATAGATTTGGACCGAGTAAACGGTACAGCCATAAATAGAACAGCACCGACGGACACTGCGATCATTTAGTTTCAGATATTCTGCCTCACAAGTCGCATTGCATAACAGCTTCTGCAAAATCTAAGTTATTAGGATACTATATCGCATAATCCACATGTCTATTTGCAAAAGGAAATGAGAAGAAAACGAAAAGGGACTTACCTAATCGGAACATGTTGATCTCAGCAGCAAAGGCTATTCATTTAACACCACGCAAAAAGAACACGCTGAGAGAAAATGGAGTCGAGCTGGGAGAGGGTGAGGGAGGGAGGGATGGTGAAGGAGAGCAGGGAGAACAGGGAGGGAGGGGCACATGTCGCTATTAAAGTATGTAGGTTTATAAGTAACTATAGCCTACCTCTGGTGGCTATAATTACACGAACTAATTATTATTATTATTATTATTATTATTATTATTATTATTATTATTATTATTGTTGTTATTATTATTAGGTTTTGGTACGTCACTGACCTAAATATTTGCGGACAAATTCTGCTTTTCCTTCAAAATGAATAAACAACTGTCTCCGTCTTCCCCAACAACACCCAACTGTAATATCTAATACTTTGTCACTATTATGTGAATGTCCAGTTCTTGGATAGTCGATTTTTTGTTTCATTTCTTACATATACAAATAAAATGCAAAATATGCAGAACATGATAAAAAAAATAAAATAAATAAAAATAAAAAAATTAAGCCATGGTTTTAGCACAAGGCTGAGAAAACCCAGGCCAGAAATGTTTAGATGGCCTCCTGCCAGTCATTCAGTAGACACTCCCCAACACCCTTCATTCACCCCCACCTCCATTCGGAGATAAAACACTGGCAGTGCTTTTCCCAGATGGATTTATTACAGTAATTTATTACTGGTGAAGGGGATGAAGCTGAACATGGAATTAGCGATGTTGCTTCTGGACAGCTATGTAAATGCAATCTGTAAAAAGCTTTGAACTGTCCAAATGGCCTGCTTTACACAACAAATCAAGTAGATACGTCTATCACTTAAAGAGTCAGGTAAAGAAATGTTAAGGATAAACTGACTTGAAATGTAGAGTATGTAATGTTGGATAACCCCCTTGTAGCTATGCTATATATATATATATATATATATATATATATATATATATATATTAGGGGTGTGGAACGGTACACAGAAGCCACGGTTCGGTACGTACCTCGGTTTTGGGGTCACGGTTCGGTACAACAAGAATAAGCAACAAATCCCCAGTGATTGCTTTTTTCTGTTTATTTTGAACAGGCAGTAATGTTTGGTCACAATCAGCTACAGAACTGAAACGCTTCTTGTGATATTAAAGTACAAAATAAATAGAATAATGAAAAATAAAAGTTTTTAATTAGGAGATTATATATTAAACTTTCAAAGGTTAAGCCCAACCCTCAATGTATTCAATGTATGGGCAAAACATCCACTATGTAGACCCAATCCTGCATCACTGACAGCATTAACAATGTTTCTTGCATTGTCAGTGGTCACTGCAACAGGCTTAAGTTTCCACTCTGCCACTGCCTCTTGGAGCTTCTCAGCTAGGTGAGTGCTTGTGTGCTGTTCATACACTGGCCTCGTTTGTAACACTGGGCTTTTCATTTCCCACTCAGAGTTGATGAAGTGCGCTGTCACTGTGAGATAGCTTTCGGTAGCACGGGAGGTCCATCCATCTGTTGTTAATGCAACAGCGGGTGCAGTGGGCAACTCGTGTTCAATCACTGCTCTCGTGATTGCAGATGAAATGTATATGCCAATTGCCTCCGTAATAGCTTTGGTCCTCTCTGCTCTCACATCTAAAGGCTGCTTAAAAGCTGCAGGGATTAGTTGTTAGTCGATTAGTTGTACTGTAGTCTTTTTCTGCCTAACTCCGGTGACTGGCACATCTGGATATATATATATACACACACACACATTCAGCTGTCTGAATCGCGCCTCTCTCTTTCTGCGTGTGCGCGCTTCGGGTATGTACGAGAAAACAGCGTGCGAGTCCCGATTCGAGTTCTCTTACGCGTGAATGGTTTAAAATTGCTTGAATGTTTAATTGGCAAGACAAAACACCAGCAAATGATAAACTTTCACTCTATGATGGTTAAACTTAACAGTTAATCCGCGAGTCACATGCGTGCCGAACCGTGGGGCCTGGTCCGTACGGATCACGGATCATCTATGATCCGTTGCACCCCTATGTTCTATTGGCTTTAGGTCAGAGGAGTGTGGGGCCCATTCAATGGTATCAATTCCTTCATCCTCCAGGAACTGCCTGCATACTCTCGCCACATGAGGCCGGGCATTGTCGT
>CM075003.1:23479240-23505237 GCA_037576675.1 Pangasius sanitwongsei
ACACACACACACACACACACACACATATATATATATATATATATATATATATATATATATATATATATATATAAAATGTAAAAGATGTTGCAGTAAAACATAAAAATGCAAATAAAATGCTGTAAAACAAATGTTCAGTACTGCTGTTAAGTAAACTAAAAAAAGGTGGCACCAGGCTTCTGCATCTGCTTTGCACTGTGCATTTCACATGTTCTCGTCTCGACTGTGCATGTTATCTCACCATTCCCCCATGGCTGACTCTGTTTCTAACCCTGTTTGTGATCTCCCTGAAGTTTGCAACCCATGAAATTAAATAATCCCCAAAACTATGCTATTCGTTTGTGCTGATTTGGTGTGATTGTTTCAAGAACTCTGTTTGTGAAGAGCGCTTTTAATTTTACCCATAAACTTATTAAAGATGTTCCACCATTTTACCTTAGCTACAGCTAATTCCGCCTCTAATCCCCGTTACAAAACAAAAGTTACAGTTTAATAAGCCACATGGTTTGAGGAAGAGACAGGGGGAGAAGCCTTTTACTTACAAGTCAGCCACCGAGCTCCGGGTCCCGCCTCGCACATCTCGCTCTGAGTCTGAGATCTGGCGACTTTTAGAAACCTTTATCGACTCTATTTCCAAACAGAGCCAGGCGACAAATTACGTTAAATTACGACAAATGTAGCGCGTTAATAACGGCAATCACTATGGAGTGAGAGAAGCTTCTTCTGCTCTTTCTGGTCCTCAGACTGACGGTAACGACTGACACTCATCTGTTGCGACCAATCACTGAACATCCAGTGGCCATTCACTGTAACACTGTAATCCCTCCCTAATTAACCCTGTCATTTCGTTTTTACAGTTAAAAATGAGTGAACCGCTTCTTTCCTGCGAGTATCCCATACTCACCTTTCACCACTCAAAGTACAGTATTTCATTAATGCGTGAAAGTTTAGTCTGTGATGCTATGACGAAAGACGACTTCTTTCTATAAGAAATACATTATTTAAGGAATAAATTATAATTCTATTCGGATAAAACTCTATTCTTTTTTTTTAATATTCTAAGTGAAAATCTTCCTTGTTCATGTACCCTAATTCGTAATTTGATAGGTCAATGATAACTCTGACGAAACTAACATCCAAATTGGTGTGTGACGTCATCTGGCGACCAGGCATTCTAGGCATCTAGATATTTGAGCGTGCTTCAGCTGTTTTCCTCTGAAATGAGCTGTGAATTCCTCTGAAAACACCGTGAACACCGCTGTTTGTCTTACCAACGCCTTCCGTTCGTTTAAAACTCTCTTTTCTTTCCTTCATGTCTATTTCATGGCTACTTGCTACCACTGCCTCTCTTTGTCTGCGTACTTGATAGAAGTTATTTTGTAGTTGCGTAATAAAATAGTTTGTGGTGCCATGGCCACAAATGACGTCCTTTAAGAAATAATTAGACTATAAAATGTTATTTTGTATTCTGGTAAAACTCTATTCTGTTTTATTTTAAATGGCTTCCTTTATCATATACACTATACCTACATGTAGATGGCGTCACACAAACCCGCACGTGCTGCACAGTTACTACAGCTACACATTTCAAGCGTATCTGTGTTTCATAACGTACTCTGAGATTTCGAGATGATGAGGTCTATCAGATGACTCTCAGTTCACTACGATACTGATATATTATGACTGTGGTTTTCTCATGCAAGACTTACCTGTAGTGGGGCCTGTCATATAAAGATTGGAAATATGTCTAAAGCATCGCTCCACATGACGTACAAATAATTATATATAAATACAAATACAAAATATTTGAAAATACAAATATTTTTTCTTTTTGTCACGTGATCTCTGATCTTCGTTCTTGCGATGCTTTACTGAAATTCATTGCTGTAAAAGCCTAAACAGTTTATAATCAGATATCAGCTGTCAAAAGTCAGTGATGCACCTGCGCCATTCCATCGTCATCGAAACAGACAAGCGCTTAATTACACGCTGTGTTTATATAATCTATAAATTACCTAATAAAATGATGAGAAATTTCGCCAACTTGCTGAATTAATCAGCAGTTATTTCAGCACTAGTCATAAAGAAAGCAGTGATCAGAAATATGCAGTGAGTGAGTTTTCCTTCCGGTGATGAGACAGAAACTAATGAGGATGAAACTCATTTCTCATTGTAAACTTTTTTTCATTTCTCATTGTTAACTTGTAATTCTTTGTGGAACATGGGTTAGATGGGCGGTACTGATACGCCTGAATGCCAGAAGGCCATGAATAAAGGCTGGTGTAAAGACTGTCATAGTTTCATGATCATATCTTATTTTCAGGGATAGAGTATGAGACAGTGGGCCCCTGGGCATGGATGCACACAAGGCCCCATGTCCCCGGCTCGCTGCCTCGTTTCCTTCAGCCTCCGTGAACCTGAAAAATAATGCTGAAACGGCATCTCCTGCTCTACATTTCACACTCTCTAGAGTTCTGGGCATAGCTAAGCGACCTGTAACATTGTGACTTTTTCTGAGGCATAATATTGTACAGTTTGTTTTGAAACAGCTTTTTAAAAAATAATAATAAATAAATAAAATAAAATAGAAAATCCCTCAAAATTCAGTACCAGTTAAACTCGCCAAAGTGAGAAAAGTAGTGCATTCTGAAGAAGATGCAAAATATTGTACAAGATGTTTTGGATCAATACAGGTGTTTAACCATTTCTAAGATACTGTTTTTTTTTTCTTCTGTACTATATACACTCACCGTCCACTTTTTTAGGAACACTTGTACACCTGCATCTTCATGCAGTTCTCTAATCAGTCAAACATGTGGCAGTATGTGGCAATGCAACAAAAAAAATCATGCAGATATTGGTCAAGAGCTTCAGTTAATATTCACATCAAACATCAGAATCAAGAAAAAGTGTGATCTGTGTGACTTTGATCGTGGCATGGATGCTGGTGCCAGATGGGCTGGTTTGAGTTTTTCAGATACTGCTGATCTCCTGGGAATTTAACATACAGAATAACACAGAATGGTGCGAGAAACAAAACCAGTAACTATAGGATATAGTATACTAAAGGATGTAGTATATTAACGTGCTTGGCTGATTAGAAAACTGCATGAATGTTCCTAATAAAGTGGACGGTGAGTGTATATGTATTATAGAATGTGCATAACATTTTATTTTTGTTGTTGCTTTGTTTTTTTTTGTTTTTTTTTCCAAATAGAATATCATTCAAATTCAGTAACAGATAAATTTCCCAAAATGAAAGGTGTAGTGCATTCTATAGAAGATAATAATATAATTATGTGTAAAATTGTACAAGTTGCTTTGGAACAATATATTAAACCATTCAGAAATAAAAAATAAAAATGAACATTTATGGAGTTAATTTTGTCACTTATGGAGTAAAATTTTAAGTTTCAAATTGAATAATAAAATCCGCAAGCAAAATATTGATCAAAATGTAAAAAATGGGTCTTAGAAGAAGACGTTCACCTTAAATCTCTATTGGTCAACTAATTTTGGAGTGGGCGGTGCTTTGAAAGTTAACCACGCCCACTCCATTCAAGTTGTGGAAGGAAAACAAACATAACATGAGTACTGAATTGTTTGTAGATGCATTCATATGCCTTCATTCCACTCAGTTAAGTAGCAGTTTAAAAAGATAACTAGGTGACGAGGCTGAAGCTGGCTTCATATTCACCAGTTTCTTGTTCCGATTTTTTGTGTCTGCTTAATTCCAATACCATTATCTCTTCATTATAAAAATGTCTCAAAAATCAGACAATCCTTCGTGAGACTAAATAGCAGTTACCCCCTTGAAACTTATTCCTGGCCACTGCCAACATCTGAAATGTTTTAATTTACTTTAAGACTGTCTTTTTCAATACTTTTGCATACCTAAAAATTGGGTGGTCTGCCATCAAAGGAGCCACATACTAAGTTGTTTAACACATCTAGATGTAAATATCAGGAAATGAAAGTTGAAATTCTGCTCTATTGTCTCATATGGGTCAATGGTTAAGGCTCTGGCTTGCTGAGCAGAAGGTTGGGGGTTCAATTCCCAGCACTGCTAAGCTGCCATTGTTGATCCCTTGAGCGAAACTCTTAACCCTCTCTGTCCCAGGGGTGCTGTATTGTGAGTGACCCTGTGCTCTGACTCCAAATTCCTTACAAGCTGGGATATGTGCAGAAAAGAATTTCACTATGCTGTAATCTATATGTAACAAATAAAAGATTCTTCATCTACTCGTTTGATCTCAAACCTAAATGTCTTCAGGGTATAGCAAAAACACAAGAATTGGCCTTGCTGTTCCAATACTTTTGAGGGAACTGTAGTTACATTTAATGTAGTGCATCATCTGCAAGACAAGTTAATTCAAGTTATAGCAGCTATAATCAGCTATTCCCTCTCCAGTAGCTTTTGTTACTATATAAATGATAAGATATTAGAACAAGCACATTAATATAAACCTGTGATTTGTTTTACAGCTGGCACTGCTGTCAGAACTGCTGTTACAGAACAGTGCTGGGGTATAATAATCATTATTTGATGCATTTTCATTATCAATTTTGGAATTATCATTAACTGCATGCCATAGGAATGAGTCAGCATGAAAAGATCACTTCCTCTTCCTTATTCTATGTTCACTGCATGTTGGACGGAAAAAAACCTAAATGACATTGGCAGACTACAAAGCCACAGATGGATTTGTTAGTATTAACAAAAGAGACATGCTTCGAGGTCCTCCAGTGCAGAGGAAAGAGGAAAATGGACTGTAATTGACTTGTCTATGCACATAGGCTTTTGTGCAATGTATGAGTTCGTGTGTGAGTTTGTGTTGGTGTGAAGGAAATATGAAACATTATACCCTTATTTGACCTTCTGAGGGTGTGTGGTTACCAGACAGACAAGCAAAAGTGATAATATGATAGCTGATATTGGAAGTAATTATAACATTATGTAATTATACACCACTGGAAGGAAATATACATCATCATTTAGTAGGTTTACCTGACCACACTATTTTTTTTGTCTCCATGTTAAGTTAGAGCATTTGAATCTGAAAGCTTTAATGTGCTTTGCTTTTGTTGAGCTTTTTGCTGTGACTTTTAGTGCTGTAATGTTATGCATTAATTTGTAGTGTGGAAATAATGTTTTGTTTTACCTAGATAATCAGAGTTGCAGTATTGTGTCTGCTTGCAAATCCAGCTTGTGTTTTAGTAAGTAGCTGCACTTTATAGAAGTACATTATTTCCTGGCACACACACACACACACACACACACACGCACCAACAATACAATTGATAACAAAATATGTTAGAGCAGTACAAGTTTGATTTTAATTTATTTTATTTGTTTTATATTTATTGTTACATGTTTAACAATAGAGTCCACAAAATGGCTGCCACAAAATGACTGCCCACAAAATGAGTCCCCTGGTTGCCCTTGGTAACAGTGCCTGAGCTAGAGAGAAAAAAAAATAGAAGAAATGGAACAGCAGAGTGCAACACAGGGAGTGTCCTTAGGGTGTGGCAGAGCACAGACCTTGAAAGACTTGAGTTTCCAAAAAGACAAACACATTTCTGAAGCTTGTTGAAAGATCTAAGTGTTACAGTTGTACTTTTACCTTCTGCATGGACTTTCATACATCATTCTGTTTTACACTCTGTCACACTATTTCCACTTTATGTAATCCTGTATGTACAGGCCCTGGTTTGTCTTTTGTGGCACCCTGGATATGTGGTTAAGTGGGAAGACCACAGAACCTGTTTCTTTCCTTTTCAGACAGTGTGGAAATACCTTGACATTAAAGCATTACAACTACAGTGTACATTATGGGGCAGTGATGAGTCATCAAGATTAAAGAACGATTGAAATGTGGGATAAATCTTTTACATGGCTGTATTCAAATCTTTTTAGTTCTATATAGAATAGAGAAAGTATTCATAGTCATAAGTTATAATTTAATGTTTGACCAAACATGAAAATCAGCATCTTAGAAAAAGCAAAACCCAAGCCATTTCATGTACAATTGTCTAATCATTAAGTTTATGTATTGACTGAAAAGCCATAATTGTTGCATTCTTTTAAGGACCTGAAATATATTTAATGAAATATTAAAAAAAGAACCAATAACCTGTAACAGGTTAAGTCTCTCTGAACTCAAAGTGCTGTATTTTATATCCTTCATATTCTCAGTAAAGCTATAAATATCAGCTTTTTCTTGTATTGAATACTCTCTTTTTTTCTCTCAATTTGGATAAAAGCATCTGCCAAATAAAGAAATGTAAACTGCTGGCCCTAGTAGTACTGATTTATATTATCATTGTTCACCTGTTCTTTAGAGAGTAACTGCTTCCTCCATCCCAGGTTTTTTTTAGCTATTATTTGATAGATGTGGATGGTATGTGTTATCAGAAGGGCTATCACTTTCCTCAAAGGGGCAGGTTGCTTGATCTTCACAGTTGTCCCTGCTCAAAATGATGTACGAAAGTTCCCTGGGAGCCTCTGTATGTGACTGGGTGTCATGTGCTAACTTATCTTTAGGTTAACAGCGCACTTATATGCCTAGAATCACATCTGACCCAGTTGGTCACTTAAAATGAAATTCAGATGACCTTTATCATAGCACACAAGGTATTAGTCATTCGTCAACAAAGACACAGGAAAATACAAGTTGGAGGTTGACTGATGTTTGCTTTGTGAAAGGGGTTGTACCTCCCTTTGGGCACTGGAAAAAATGGAGCTCCTTAGACCAGTTATGCCTCCTAATTGCTTGTAACCACATTTATCTACTGCTGGCTTGAAAGGGTGTCCAATTCTATTTTACGTCGTAAAAATGAATATGTTCATGGCCACCTTTCTAATTTTGACAACCAACACACATTTTAGAAAACAAATTCTGGCTTGCTCTTAAAAACCACTATAGACTACAACTATGTTTGTGCAACCAGGAGGATTGGCTAATGTCAGAGTGACATCATTTGTCATGACAAATAATATACTAAAATCTTATGGCTATTCATTGGTTCCCAAATTTCTGTCAAACCCCCTTTTGCCAACTGGGAAAAAAAACAACAACAACAAAAAAATCCACACATCAGGTACTTGCCTCTCTTTTAAAGCCTGTCACGAATTGTCTTTTTAGCCCATGTAGAGCACCAGTATCGGGGTTACTCAACTTGTAAAAAAGCAACAGTCACCATGTCTGTCAACAACTTTCAGTGTAAACATTACTATTTTTTTAATTCTTTTTACATTTCATTCAGTCTTTAGTCCTCTCTTCAGTACTGTCATATTCTCAAACCCATGCATCTCAGCAAATTCATCCTTCAGCTTATGAATGGCAGCCCTTTATCATAAAAAAGCCTTGCCAAATAGGGCATCATTGCCATCGCAGGGAAAAAGGGGAGATGCTTGAGCATGTACATGTTCTTTGCTGTCCTTTAGCATTAAAAGTAATTAATTACTAATACCAATATTCATATTTTGTCATTTCATCTATGGAAACTAGTAAATTTGAAACTGAGGTTTTCAAAGTGAAACATTTGCCTATTCATAAGCAAGTCATTGCAATATTCTGCTGCTCAAACAATGTCTATTTACATGACTAAAGCAACAAAACCACATTCAGGAATATAAAATGTACAGAGGAATGTAAAAATCACCTTGGCAGAAAACAATCAGGTGTGTTCAAGAGTGCGCAACATGCTAAGGTTATGTAACATTTTTCTTGAAAACATATAGATTAATTAATGTACGGGGGTGTAAATGAGCTAAAATGTGGTGTATTGTGTTATTATATTCTTTTGCTGTACATACATATAATCCATAAAGATATTCCATCCATTAAAAACAGTATCAGATAGCATTGTCATTGTATTACTAATGGAATGCAAAGGAAAATACAAGAGACTGGTAAAGGACTTTGAAGTGCTACTCAACATTGAAGTGCCACTCAACATTGTGCTTCCAGCTCAGAGTAAAACCAAGGTGCTGATCGTGGACTTTCAAAGGTCAAATCATCCCTCTCCCCCTCACACACCTTGTCACCCAAAGAGTGCCAATTTAAGTAGGTCAAACCATTCCTGTGTAATTGTATGGTCTGACCTACTTAAATTGGCACTCTTAACATTGATACAGATACAGAAGGGACCAACTGTCTTCAGCACATACAGATTCTTTGGAATCTGCAGAGCATTTTTAAGACTTTACCCTCATACATTCTTACCACTGAGCTGTTGTAACTCTTTCATTTCCCCCATGAGGGATTAATAAGTTCTTATTTATCTTCTTATAAATGAGCCCAATTTACTTCCTAGTGCACAGAAAGGTTAACCTTTTACATTCGGATGATCACATTGTGCTGGAAAATGCAAATCTGTAAAAACAAACCAAAGGGTATTTTCATTATTGATTCATAACTGCATGGAAATATCATTAATAATGAATAACCCTTCCACTCTACAAAAAAAAAAAAACTTCAGTTATGATAATATATGTTGAATCTGGATTCAACTTGTATGCCAATACATACCCGAGACACTTATGCTAGAGGGAGATGTTAGGACCTCACTCTGAGCATCATCTGCTGTGACTCCCTTCACAGCACAGTTTGTGTGCACACTTAGACATAGTACAATATCTAATATTTAATAATCTATGCCTGTCAGGACATACCAGACTCTGAGACAAATGTAAGAACCCAACACGAATTTATTAGAGGATTTGGCAAAACAACAGGTATGCAAAGACAGGGTAAACACAAAGATAAGTACTGCAGGCTGGTGGATAACACAGGCAGAGTCACTAGGCAAAACTAGGCTGACTGTTGGTGACAGAGCCTGGTGTTCTTGTGACAATGCCAATGGTGTTTATTATAGATGGAGTCTGATCTTGGCTGTAGGACTGTAGGAGCTCAGAGATATAAGGAAGACAGATGTCATAAATTGCTTTGTATGTGAGAAAAAAAAGAGTTTGTATTTGATTCTCTGTGAAATGGTGAGCAAGTGTAGCTTTTGCAGTACAGGTGTAATGTATGCTGAATATTTGCTGATTTTTTTTTTCTTTTTTGGCCCGTATCTCAAGAACTGTAAATCCAACACTCAAAATTCCCCCTTTCCTCTTATTCCTTGGTTTAAGCCAAATTAATATAGACCATTAATTTCCGCCATGATGGATTTGCATAATAATATGCAAAAGCAAAACCTATTTTTGCAAACTAGTCCTAGGATTTTTGGCCAGTCTTCACAAACTTGGGGTCAAATTAGTAAAGAGAGAATGAATATGTTGACATTTGTAAACAATATAGCCACCATACATCAATCAATTCTAAGGAGGTGGAGCCTAATTTACTGAAACAGCTCTAACTCATGATTGCTTACAAATTTTCAAACAAAGCCTGAAAGGCATTGTGACACCCTCTTGGGTTTGAGTGGGGATGAAGAAACAGAAGACAAGCTTGGGACAACTCAAAAGGGGCTTCTTTTACTGTACTGTCATTTGAACAGTCTGGGCTGTGGCTTATACATGGGGTTTCTCATGAACGGTAAAGCCGATGATGCTGAAATTTTGGAGGTACATCTATGTGCGAATCTGAAGGTGGATTTTTCGTGATGATGTAATTGCTTAAAAAAACATGGCCTTCATCGGGTAATCAGGGTTCAGCAGGCATTTGACAAGGCTCCCATTAATCTATCCTCCTGAAACTTCAATGGTAGTTATGTTACTATACATCAATGCCCCCAGATTTTTCACATCTTTTTCTTCTTGTGTTTTTATGTTCTGGCTGGATATCTATCTCAATTTTACTTAAGATTTTCTTAAAAGGTGCTTCAGTATTAATAGATGGTAAACAAAACAACAAAGATTACCAGGCTTATTTCTGTGCAGAACCACTGCAGGCATGGTGTCTATTTGACCATCAGTTTTAGCCCATTAATCCCAGTGCTGGTTACTAGTACAATTTTAATCTATGTGATGTCAGTAAACTTATTTGTTGCTCTCAATGCACCAAAATACACCAATTTGTACTAGATTCTTCCAAAATTTGTGTGTGTGTGTGTGTGTGTTTGTAGAGCGGTATTAAAAAAACTGGCTACAGTCCTGTGTTCAAGAATTGTGTTACGGGACTGCAATTTTAGCAAAATGACCCACAATTGTATGTCTTTCACAGTGATTTAAAAAAATATATTCTGCATGCATTAAAAATAAAATAGAATGTAACAAAATAGAAAAATAAAAAAAGACAGTAATAGAATTTTAGTAATTTAAATAGCCAGGCTAACTCATAATGTGCACACAAATATTGCCTGTGTGTACGCATGCTCTGTGTGTAGAATAGACTTGAGTTTGGCCTGAACAGCAGTCTGATAAACTGATAAATGAATGATATGTGTCCTCACTGGCACAGCATGTCATTGCATTAGCTTTCACAGCTTTACAACTGCAAACATGTGTCTTAAGGACAGAGTGATTTGGCATCGTAATGCTCCAAACAGGGTTTAATAACTTAGGCATTTGTTGGTGTGAAATCTGAGTAAAGCATTTACTGTAAAAACACTGTACAAATATACTTAGTGTGACTGAATCACATTCTCACACACCTCAACATTTAAACTGTGGCACTGTTAACATTCAGATATATATGGTATATGTTTTGGGCCATAAATACACATAATAATAATAATAATAATAATAATAATAATAATAATAATAATAATAATAATCAGTACCAGCTGGGGCTTCTATACCTTCCTCTCAGCTCCCTCTAAACTGTCCGAGCTTTCACAAACATCTGAATCTCGTGTCTACACTTACTCTAGTATGTTATATACATGATAACTCCACCAAAATTTCCTCATTTTGTAGAAACAACCTAAGTGTGAGTTGAAACAGCATCCACCTGAGCTTACTTTTGAGTGTCATAGTAAACATGTAATGTTATCATTCCTGCCTGATTCTCAGATGATCCCTAGTTAGGTTCAGCTTTTATAGACCATACTCAAAGTCCAATCAAAGTGTGCTGAGATCAAAATGAATTTGTTTATAGGGAAACCTGTGCAATATTCAAGTAGTCTGTGGTGGCTTTCGGTTTTGTTAATGTGCTGATTTCTTGGAAACAGTGTCTGTGAGTAATATAAAAAGAAACTCCCCCCTCTCCTTAATGAAGGGGGCAGATCAACCTAAAGGTGTAGGGAGTGCTAAGGCACTGATACACCCAAAGGGAGAAAGAGAGAGAAAACACAGTCTGAGGTGAAGATGTCAGTTTCTGTTCCTGCTGTTAAACAATTGAACTAACTACAGTTGGGGGTGTCAGAGAAAATGATTTCACTTTAAACAAGAATTAGTTTAGATAAATTTGTCAATCCAGTCATTACATGCAATTACAGATTGTAAAGAAAAGGTAAGACAAAAAAAGGAAAGGCAAAGAAGAAACCCAAGTACCAATATGTACTCTAAGGATCATATTCACAGTTATGTAGCTATAGATTCTGTAGGCCAGTCAAGTCTGTTTTATCCAATGTTGTACACTCATTGTACACAGTAGCACACAGTGAGAACAATATTCTCTGATTCTCTGACACATAAGGTTATAGGAGTTGGGAAAACCCTTCAGTGTCCTTCAGTGTTGTGGTAAAATGTGGCTAGACAACATTTCCCTTAGGAGATGGAGATAGGAGATAAGAGATGGAGAGGACATTCTAACATGTAAAAAAAAAAAAAAAAAACCCACAAAAGAACGATGTGGACCCACACCCATAAGACCATCTCTAGCTCTAGAAGGTTGAGTAGTTAAAAATAACCTCAGGACAATGTGATGTAATTGCTGTTTTTGTGACAAGTTACCATGACACCTCAGAGTGCAAATCATTCATTTCCTTTACTGATTACTCTACCACCCACCCCAAAGCTCCTTCTCTCAGATACACATGAAAACATACACTCAGGGCATTTCCTAGCAAAAGCTTTCAAGAGCTTCACACATTTTCACAATGTCTCTGTACTTTCTATACCTAAAAGAAAATTTGACCCTAATTTCATCTGTCATGGAGAGTCTAGAACACCAAACAGTGCATTAGAAATTATCCACTTCTGTCAGTTGTTTAACTGCACAATAGTGTTTTTAGGTTCTAAACAAGACATATATTGGCATTAACCTCTTTATCTATACTATATGAACAAAAGTATGTGGACACTAGACCAATCACACCCATATGTGTTTGTTGAACATCCTGTTTCAGATTTAGTTCCCCCTTCTCAATTATAATAATCTCCACTCTTCTGGGAAGGCTTTCCACTAGATTTTGGAAAATGGCTGTGGAGATTTGCCCATTCAGCCACAAGCACATTAGTGAGGCAAAAATTCAACCCTGGCATTTAACTTCTTGACATCCCAAGAACTTCATCACAACTTTCATGGCCTAAGCAGCAAATCCATTTCAAATAGAACAAAACTAAACACAATAAAAATATGATATGATTCCTAGCCTACTTTTTATTAAAGCATGAGGTGCACATTAAGATTGAGATCCACAACAATTAAATATTCTTTTAATATAGCAGGCCCCTAACCTCAAAACAATAATTCATGCAGCTCTCTCTCTCTCTCTCATTCACACACACACAAACAGACATCCTAACATGCAAATATACATTTTTGTAGCTCACAGGATACCCCACTTTCACTAATTGTGCATTTCCACGCATTGAATCAGCCGTTGATATACGGTGCTCTGGTTACACCCTGAGTCCACCAAGGCCTGACGCGTACTCCCTTGTATCACTGACACGTGATATGGTTCTGAAAATGGAGACCCGCTTGCCGCTGCTGGAGCCATCAGGTGATCCTATGCTAGCCGGATGACTTCGTCCAGGGACACCGGTCAGTGGAATTGGACCCACTCTACTGTTCCTGCCGGGAGGCATGCAATGAACTGCTCCAGCACCACAAGATCGAGAATCTGCCATCACTGTATGGTTTGGTGCAGCCTCCTCCAAAGAAAAGTGGAAGCTGCAACACACTATCAAGACCACTGAGAAAATTATCAGCTGCAGTCTGTCATCACTTGAAGACCTGTACATCACCAGGACAAAGTGGCAAGCAGGAAAAATCATAGCAGACTCCTCCCACCCTGCTAATTAAAAATTAATTACGTTAATTAATTATGTCTAAAATTTATTGCGTCTAAAGACTTACCTCTTCCTAAAGTACTTAAATTAGCACTTAAAAAAAACTTTGTATTGTCTGTGTGCTTGTTACTATATCATCTCTCCAACAGAGTTTTTGAACTGATGGTATTCTTAGTCTGTGACCTAGCGAACCAGTATCAGAATGTATTTATTGATAGAGACTTCAAAGCACTTTTGTAAGTTGCTCTGGATAAGGGCATCTGCCAAATGCCATAAATGTAAGTGTAATTACCTATTCCAAAAACTACCATCAGAAAACCAATTCCACCACCTGATAACCAAAACTACACGTCATCAAAGCAGCTTCTTTCCATTGCCAATTTCTGTTATTAACCAGGCTGACTAGGCAGTATTCAGTGACTACTACAATGCTGACCTGCCAGAAACAAGTAATCTTGCACTAAATGTTATTACAAATATTTGTAATCCCGGTTCCTGCAGGACCTTGCCTGACAGGAGTGGAACCCAATGTGGTCTTCTGCTGTTGTAACATGTTTTGTGCATGCTGAGATGCTTTTCTGTTCACCATGGCTATAAAGAATTGATTATATGAGTTACTATATTCTTCCTGGCATCTCAAACCAATCTTTAAACCAAGTTTAATCAGACCTCTCTTATCAACAAGGCATTTTCACCCACAGAACTGTCACTCACTCAGTGTTTTTTTTTTTTGTGTTTTTTGCACCATCCTGTGTAATCTCTAGAGAATGTTGTAATATAAACAGCTGTAATATAAATTACAACTGAGTCTACCATTTCCACGGTGCAAAGTACGTATATTAGGATGGTAATTGTTTTGTGTGTTGTGGTGTCCGAGATGTGTGTGTGTTGAATGTATTGTGTTGTGACCAAACACCACGAAAAATTTGTAATACATTGCATTATGGCAAATAAAAAGGTTCTGATATATTATTCTTTGTTTAGTAGGCATCTGTAGGTGTAAATAACCCTATGTCAGTAAACACAAGTACAAAACTACTGGCTAAGACAAATATCAGTGTTTCATCAATTTGGAAGCACAAGAAAGCTGCACTGAAACAGTCACATATATTTTTTCCTTTTATTTTTTTCCATGCATGTTTAAGCAGAAAGAAACAAAAAAAAACAAAACGAATAAACTTGCTCACACACATACTTAAATGATTACCTATGCGTAAAGATGTGCTATATGTAGAATAGACACAGAGTATGACCTGAACCATCTACACACAAAAATGAATGATACATGTCCTCACTGGCACAGCATGTCATTGCGTTAGCTTTCACAGCTTTGCAATTACAAATATGTGCCTAAAGCATAAGAGATCTGGCATTGTGAGGCTCCAAACAGCACTTACTCACTTAAGGTATTTGATGGCGTTGATCTAATCTACAAAAAACTATACAAATATACTCATTGTGACTGAATCACATACCTCACATCTAAACTGTGGCATAGTTTACATTCTTTAGGTTTTAGAGACCTTTCAGTTCATTAAGGCCCTGAAATACAGGTATTTGATAATAATAATAATAATAATAATAATAATAATAATAATAATAATAATAAGAAGAAGAACAATAAAAAATGTATGACAGTCAGTACTGAGACTTCTATAACTTAGACTAGCCTCTTTCACAAAACAGCTGGAGCTCACTTTCACAGTTCCTCCAGTGTAAGTTATTATATCAATTTTATTAAACCAAAGTTGCCAATTAATCAGGTGCATTTTTATATCTTTTAAATTATATGTATATATAGTATATAGATATATTATATTTGCTCATAAAATCTAATGTATTTCAATATTTATTAGTATCAAAGTCAAGGCCCTAAAATCCAAAGAATGTTAAAATTCATAGATGTTTTTAAATACATGTGGCCTATATATGCACACTACAGGCAATCATAAAAGTAGGTTCACACCGTTTGTCCGGAGATTGCGAATTTGAATCCAGACAATGCCAGCGCCATCCATGGCCAGAAGCCAAGCCAGCAAAATCTGCTTTGCTCTCATTGGTGAATGAAAAAGGCATACTCTCTTTCTCATGTCAATCACAGTGACACAAGCCAATCTTGTACATCTGTAAGCTCATGTATACAGAAGAGGACATGGGGCAGATGTGACACAGCATGAATGGCAGGTTGAAAAGTTGGCAGTTGGCTGGCTCTCAAAGGAAGCATGTGTTAGCTGGCATGTTGGTAGCTGTCATAGCTAGGGTGATAGGGTAGAGCTGGGTAGGAATAGGCAGATGACCAAACTGGGGAGGAAAATGGGAAAACTAAAAAAAAAAAAAAAAAAAAAAAAAGGAAAGTAGCATGGACATCAAACAGCTTCATGCTTTTGGAGAAAAACAAAGAATTATAAATATTATAAAACACAGTATATCAAATAAATACAACACATAACTTTTTTGTGGAGAGAACAATACTTAAAAATACTATTTACCTTGGCAGTAGTCATGCATGTTTAGCTGTAAAGCATGAACAAAGTAACTGTATGAACATCACTGGGCAAAAATAATAAATAGCAAACAATTTTAACAACTGAGTGAATGGCTTTAAGTAATACATCCACTGACTTTAAAATGCCACCATGTTATACTCACCCAGTAGCCTTCTTTTCCTTTTTAAGCCTTATGACAAGAACAACCAGCACCACCAGAAACAAACCGACAGGTATGAGCACAAACCCACGAGCTCTATGGTGGGCTAAAAAGGCATGCAAAATCATAAAACACAGTATTAAGGATAATAAGGAACAAAATCTTTCAGCTTTCAAGAGTGAAACACATTTTCAACAGGGAATGACAATGAAATTGATACTTATACTGTAATTTACAGCGTGATATGTGTCACAGAAACTGAGTGCCAAATTAATGTACAAAGGCTATAAACATGCAGCTGTCCAGCATTACACAGAAAATAAACACCATGTAATTCCTAAGTACAAAATGGATGGGCTATGCTCTACTCACATGCTTCATCACTGCTCTGTTCACCACTGGTTTTATTAACAACTGCAGGAAGTCAGAAAAGATTGATTAAACAATGTAAAACAACATTTGTTAAAAAAAATCTCCCCATCTGAGTGGTCAAATTCCTCGTAAAAAAGGATGATGTGAGTACTCACGTTTGTAACAGGCCAGAAACTCATCCTGAAAAAGAAAAACACAAAAGTTACTTAATCAATGGAATTTGTAAATAAAACTAAGAGATACATTTGATCCAGCTTATCTAGGTAGCTATGAATTAACGTACAGTAATCATGCTATTACACATGCTACCTTTGGGTTGCTACAGTACACCTTCAAGCGAAATTCAGGCAAGCTGCACTGGACGGTTACATTTAGAGATGGTGTTACTACTTTAAGAGCTGTGTCCTCCTACAAGTGGAAAAAAAGAAAACAGTATAGAAAAAGTACTTAGTATGGTGTAATATGGTGACTCATTGATTTAGAACTTTGGGCTTACTTTAATAAAAAGAAATGGATATAACATTCGTATTTACCTTGTCTCTAGAAGTCCAATCGCAGTGTTTATACTTGTCATGAAATGCAGCAGTGTCCAGTGTGGCATTGCCCATGCTGTCACAGGTGCTGTTATTCTCCACAGAGCAGACTGGAAGAGTTTGACTGATTAGCAACCACAAGTGCAAAACATGTGTACACTTTTTATACAACCACAACAGTTATTATTATTTCAGCTGACAAAATCTGTGCTATTTCTACTAAATGGAACTGTCCTGCACATCATCAGATCTGCTCTGAACCTGCCTGCGCCTAATGCCCTGTAAACAGCAAGGCATTTATAGCTATGCGATACAAAAGCAAACATAAGCAGAAATACTCAGCGTTCTATTTAATATTCACTTACAGGAAATGACAAAAGGTCTTTTTTTCCTTTATCAGAGGGTAGCACAGTGAGTGGTGGTGCACCTCTCTGTCTGTGGAGTTGGAGTACATATTTGATTCAGATTACTCAGTTTCCTGCCACCTTCCAAACACACGCTGGTATGAGGGCTCGCGCGTCTAAAGGCACTCCGTGTGTGCGTTCCGGCCTCGCGCTCGGGACACACCCACACTTTTCTGTGAACATTTTTTGCACGCGCATAAATTCATGCTTCTTCGTATATCTTTTCATTTTAACGCTGTAGGTATTTCCTGATCATAGCCTAGCCTATCAACATACCCTACCTATGGTTCTGTGCTAAAGCACTTTCCATCCAATATGTTTTTACGCTATAAAAACACGCTACCTGTATTTTTTCCTGGTGCATTTTCTGATAAAGTCACAGTAATAAACACAGTAAAATACATGCGGTATTGTTTTACACAGAGCTGTAAATGCGCGCTATCCTATGATAGTTTGATAACGCAGGATAAATCGTTAAACACTGGATCCACCGCGATTCTGACCAGGATAAATCGGTTACGGAAGATGAATGAATTTCTGTCATAAATGATACGTGAGCGCGTGCGAGCGAGCACGGCTTAGGATCTCTATCATTACATACCGAGACAGGTTTCCCATGTAACTGTACGACACAAAGCCAGTTAAAAGCGGAATACTCACACTGTGTACTTGCGAGGCTGCATCCCACGAGCAGACATAGAAACGCCGGGAGCAGAAAGGACACACGTAGACGACGGGTCATCTTTCAACTGGAGGAAGAGGTGTACAGCAGCGTTACAGCACACGACCCTAACAACGCCACTCTCAGCTCTCACGTGACAGAGGCCGGTTCACGAGCCCGGCGTTTCAGCTAATTACAAATGCGCAGCTCTCTCTTTTCTAATATTAAAATGTTAGATCGGTGTACAATTCTTTGTGTCGTTGAAATTTTGAGTCAAATTGTACGTCATTCATAAACAAAAAGGCAGACTTACTGAGCGTGGTGTTCTCCTTCCAGGATAAAACCGGATGATGTGAGTTGATGTCAGGACAGACAGTGCATTGAGAGGAGGAAGTGTGTGTGCCCCGCAAACTCCTTTCCCCTCCCACGATTCAGTGGCCTAAAGAACTTCTTCTGCTGGTGTCAAATTTCAGCAACATTATCAAATGGTGAATGATAGAATTTCCCAAAAAATAGAACAAGAAATAACAATGTGAATAACTAATAAATAATGAATAAAGAAAATATTTACAGTGCCTTGTATGATTATGCATAGAGTATGTTTTCTACTGTTATAACTGGGGACTGAAATGGACTTACCTGAGATTATATGTCGTGAATCTACATAAAACAGCCCATATTGAAGTGTGGGCAAATCAGTATAGTTGGTTAAATTATTTACAAATAAAAGATGTAAAAGCTGTGCATAGGTATTTTTTTGCCCGAGGGCAAGGTACGTGAGCCGGGCGTTCCAGCTAATCACAAACGCCCAGCCCTCTCTTTTCCTGGCACACACAAACACACACACAGCAGTGGCGCCTGCAGCTGTACAGCTGCACACACTGTGCGTACCATGAGAGGGCACTAATTAATTACTTAATTAAATTGATTATTAATTTATTTGCACTCACGAGAAATTGAGAAAACAAGAGAGACTGAGAAAAAAAGAAAGGTGTGCGTTTGTGGGTTGTAAAGTGTGTGTATGTGTATGTATGAGTGCAGGATGGGTGAAAAGAAATCTGATTGGTTAGATAGTTATACAGATAGGCTAGTTACCCTTTGAACCCAGGCTCAAAATGAGCAAAAGCTCGCTAAAATTAAACCTGATCGAATCATTTGCAAAAATGCCTAAAATTATTGCGGCAAATGAAGCAAATGAGATCGCAGATGAAACCTCCTCCCCTGAAGACCGCAGTCTCCTGGGCACCTGCGTCCAGGGAACCCCTGCCTCTGATGCATCTAATGCTAGCTGCTCAACCTGCTCCCATGGAACCCCTTCCCTCCTACAGCAACCTTCTGCTAGTCCTGCCAGCCCACAGGTGCCCATTAGCTACCCTCTAACAGGAACTGCCGTATCAGATCAATATCAGATACTCGCAAATTTAAAGCTGATGAGCACTGCAAAGGAGATTCATAGATCCCAGAGACCGGATCTATTTCTGGAAAGCAGAGAAAAATCCCTGAGGAGTTTTTCAGCAAGGTTTTATATCCGACGTTGAGATAGAGCATATCACAGGATGGCCTGCTCTGTGTGGCCTGCATACTTTTCTGGTCTGGCCACATGATTCTCAGGACAAAACCGCTCAATGACTGGAGTAGAATCGACTCAGAAAAGACATCAGTGAATGCACGTGTGTCACCTGGTCCACAAATGCACACCTTATTGTTGCATGTGTAACGGAGTTCAAATATTGCTGTTAAATATTGCTGTTATATTGCTGTTAAATTGCTGAGAAAACTCACCATTGGCTGTTGCACCACTATATTTGCATACTTTATATGGCTTGATGGCGCTTATGCATACTTTATATGGCTTGGAGCCTTACATCTCTCGCTGTCGTTAAGACCTCCGAGCAATATCGGTCCACTGTCTGTTAACCAGCCTTTGGTCGTGTTTGTCCCAGGTCCAATAAAAGATAACTGAGTGACCATCCACCTGATCCCAGAGTGAATCTTTACCCACTGCTACAGTCACACATGCACAAATTATGATACACTCTGAAAACATATGTGCTGAAAACATCTTTTATTTCTTACACATGTTCTGAGTGTGCTCAGGGACAACACATATTGAGTTAAATGTGTTGCTTTAGTAAACATATTAATGTGATCTTTCTGGTATGTCTAACAACAGTATGTTACTGAATAACTGTGTAAAGTTTTTAATATAAAAGACGATTAAAAATGTTAGCTTGGTATACAATTTGTATACCTTTTTATTATGAAATCACACAAAGAACCATTGAACACATACTGTTTGTGTTCTTATTTGTTGTTCATTCAGCTGTTTTTACATTATAGTATGCTTACTGACTATAAAACTGTTAAACAAGCACTTCAAAGCATTCATCATACATTATAAAAACTCATTAGTCTTTATAAAAACATTTAAATATTCTAAAACTCATATCTCTGTTAAGCTCTGTCAAACTCCAATGGCTGAAACAGTTTCATAGGGATTGTGTGTACAACCTCACCAAATAAAGGTTCTCCCCTTTCATCCGTTTTTAAAGGCAGAATGCATCATGTCCTGTATGTTGTCCCCAAGCTGATATTATTGGTCACATGAATTGAACTGTGAGACTCTCTATAAGTGAGAGTCTCAAAATGAGAGGGTCTTCAGTTTGTCATGCAATTTGTCACCCTTATACAAGGATGCAATTGTAACTGGGAAAACACTGGGCACAGTCATTTCAAAATTGAGTGGCAAGCTCAATTTCCAGTGGTATATTTGCTGACACTGATGTTTATGAGTCAGGGTTTTTGAACTAATTCTGCTAATTCATACTACTTGGGCCTGTTGCTTAAGGTGGTTATGTTTTGCTTTAAACCTCATGCACCACAACTTGTAAAGAGGTCCAAATAAAGTCATAATACTCGGGTAATGTATCATAAAATAATGTTTAGGAATTAGATTTCTGTCAGGATAAAGATAATTAAAATGTGTGTGGCGATCTATTATCAGTTGTTTAAGATAAGCTGCAAGCCCTTTTGTCACAACAGGTGCAAAAATAATGTCACAAATTTCCCTCAACAACAGGTAAAGATGCCAATGTGGGCTGTTAGGATCAGTTAAATCAACCAGCAGAAAAGGCAGCACAAGTAGTAAACACCACATCAGTGATGCAGTTTGCCTAATAGCATTTTCAGATGTCTTCAGATTAATGACACTAGGCTTATTTTTTTGATTTCCATAGCCATAGTCAAACCCTGCTATTCTTTCATTTAGTTGTTCCAGAGAAAACCTTTTCTCCTCATAAATGAAATGTCTCAGCATCAATTTGACCTCAAGAGGTGCAACTGGCTCTAACACATCATGCATGATGTCCATGCCAATATTTTCAGTTACATGAAAATACTGTAGGCTAGTCAGGCAAGAGTTATGCTTGACACCAGTTGCACTTGCATCATTAAGCTGTACATGGTATGCATAGTTTTCACTTGTCCGCCTCACAGTGTTATTTTCATCAAAAATATACTGTAAACTTGGTTTGTCAAACAAAATTGACAAAATCTGTTTGCAGAGAAAGTTGTCACGGCGAAATAGGAGGCGGATTCAAGCGCGAATAAATGCGAAACTTTTAAAGGATAACAGGCAATGACAGTCTGAACAGACAGTGGAAGAGGTACGTGGGTGCAATGGTGGCAGGCGTCCTAGGCGGCACTCGCTGCAGCAAGGGAGAGACAGTCCAGGGGAGCCAGCAGGGAAACAGTGCCCGTTTGCGTTAACAGAAGGCCAGTTTCGGCCCCCCTGGACTCAGGGAGCACGGTGAACCTGGCCCGGCACTCCATCCTTGCCTCACCACAAGCTCAAGGATCCCTGATGGTCTCCTGTGTACATGGGGATGCCAGGGACGTCCCTGCAGCCCATGTCTCCGTGGGCTACCGGGCTAAGGAGTGCTCCTGCGCCGCTCATCCCTCTCCCCATTATTGTAGGACCGCTGCCAAAGTCAGCCCGGGGCCACCAGTACATCTTAGTCATCGTGGATTATGCCACCCGGTAACCCGAGGCCGTCCCCCTTCGGAAGGCCACCTCCCGGAACATCGCCCAAGAGCTCCTTCTCCTCTTCAACTGTGTGGGAATTGCCAAGGACATCCTCACTGAGCAAGGTACGTCCTTTACATCTAAACTAATGGGGGATCTGTGTCGGTTGTTGCAGGTGGCCCACCTGAGGACGTCCGTCTACCACCCCCAGACAGACGGGCTGGTAGAGAGATTCAATCAGACGCTGAAGCGGCTGCTCCAGAGGGTGGTAGACGAGGAGGGGAGGAACTGGGACCTTCTCCTCCCCTACGTCCTCTTCGCCATCCGAGAAACCCCGCAAGCTTCTACCGGCTTCACCCACTTCAAGCTACTCTTTGGACGGCGACCCCGGGGACTGTTGGATGTGGCCTGAGAGGCCTGGGAAGAGCAGCCCTCCCCCTATTGCTCCCCGGTGAACTACATTCAGGAGATGCAGGGACATATTGACAAGGTGATGCCGATCGTCCGGGAGCATATGGAGGCTGCTCAGCGGGAACAGAGCAGGGCCTATAACTGACCCACTCAGCCCCTGGAGTTTCGCCGAGGTGACAAGGTCCTTCTCCTCCTTCCAGATGCCACCTGCAAATTCCTGGCCTGCTGGCAGGACCCGTTCACGGTCCTCGAGAAGGTGGGGCTGGTCAACTTTCACCTGCAGCAGCCAAGTAAGTGTGCAGACACTCAGGTTTATCCCATCAATCTGCTAAAGAAATGGACTGAGCCCACCCCTGTTGTGTCTGCGTTTGCGAGCCTTCCCACAGATTCATTGGAGCGTACCTTGGTCCATTGAGGAGAGGAGCTCACTACAACCCAGTACCAAGAACTGGTCCAGTTTGCAGATGTCTTCTCCTCTAACCCTGGCCTTACGCACCTGGTCCACCATGACATCAAAACCCCCCCAGGAGTCGTGGTCTGGCAGCGGCCCTACTGTGTCCCAGAGGCCCATCGCAAGGCAATTGAGGAAGAGGTCGACCGGATGCTCCGGGACGGCGTCATCGAGGAGTCAACCAGCCATGGTCCTGCCCCATCGTGGTGGTCCCAAAACCCGACGAGAGTATCTGGCTGTGTAATGACTTCCGGAAGCTGAACCAGGTCTCGGAGTTCGAGATTTGAGATCGAGATCTCCCCTTTGGGCTGGACGGGGCCCGAGCCACTTTCCAAAGGTTAATGGATGTCCTCCTACGGCCCCACCGCCCCTACGCTGCGGCCTATCTGGACGACGTAGTAATACATTCCTCCACCTGGTCCGACCACCTACACCATCTCAGGGAGGTCCTAGTGGAGCTCTGGAAGTCTGGGCTGACAGCCAACCCCAAGAAATGCCATCTGGGATTAACCGAGGCACAGTACCTGGGGTACCGCATAGGCTGGGGCCTCCTCATGCCACAAGAGAAGAAAGTCGAAGCCGTGCATGAGTATCCAAACCTACCACCAAGAAACAGGTATGTGCCTTTTCGGGGTTGGCTGGATATTACAGGTGAATCGTGCCCAAATCTTCCTCGATTGCCTCTCCCCTCTCTGACCTCACCAGGAAGGGACAACCGGATGGGGTGCACTGGGGTCGGGAAGCTGAGCAGGCGTTCAAGGAGTTGAAGCAGGCCCTAACGAGTTCCCTGGTGCTGCGAAACCCCGACTTCAGCCTTCCCTTCATTGTCCAAACAGACGCCTCCGAGACCAGGCTACGGGCTGTCCTCTCGCAAGTCTTCGATGGGGAGGAGCACCCGGTCCTCTTCGTGAGCCAAAAGCTGACCCCCACGGAGAGGAACTACGCCACCGTGGAGAGAAAGGCTCTAGCCATCAAATGGGCTATGGACGAGCTTAAATGCTACCTGGCCGGGCGGCCCTTCACCCTGGTCACCAACCATGCCCCTCTCCAATGGATGGCCAAGGTGAAAGATACTAACACCAGAGTGACGCGGTGGTTCCTCTCCCTCCAAGACTGTAACTTCACAGTGCAATTGGGCGGGGGCTCGGCACGGTAATGCGGATGGGCTCTCCTGGCGCTACTCACTCTAGGCCCATTGCATGCCGGCAGTAGGGGCTCGGAGCTGAGGGGGGAAGGGGAGGGGGGTATTGTGAAGGCGGGCCCGTGGCCCACGCACATAATTTTTCCACCACTCCTCACACGACTGGTGGCAGGGTGCTGAAAGGACAACGCCGCTTCAGCACCCCCATTGTTTTGGACAGCCGGAGTGCGCGTGGCCGTGAGGCGGAGCAGCCTAATACCGCGAGTCTGGCAGCCAATAAAAGCAGCAGCCAAAATCTACACTCACAGAGGAAACTGAGGGATATAAAAGGAGCATGCGACCGCTCTCCAGTTGAGGTAGGTCAGCGCTACATGCCTGCTAATTTTGTTCTTTTTTTCCCCCACACATTTCACACTCTGCGCGACAACCGCCCCGTTCTCGGAGAGCGCCCGCCGTGCATCCTCCGTCCCGCCGCTGCGCCGCTGCTGCTCGCTCGCCGCGCCACAACCGGGACAACCTCGCACCGCCACCTTCATGCCACCTTTCACCAATCCCTTCTCCACTTTTCCCCGACCTCCACCACTGAGAAAATAAAGAGCATATTTTGCATATTTCTGCCTCTGGGTGCTTGTGTTCAGCCTATATATACTCAAAAAATGAAAAAAAAAAAAAAGATACTGAAGCTTGCACAGCCAGTAGAATTTGAATAGTTTGTCTACAGCACAGGTTAGGCTTTCAACAGAATTATTCTTTGCCAGAATTACATACCGGGCTCCATGTCCTAGAGAACTAATGGAAACTAACTGCGGCGAGTTGACTTCAGAGACCCTTTCATAGATTCACTGAGTAAGGAGGTCACGCTGGTACCAGCCTACAGAAATGAAACCGTGAAAAGCATCAGAAAATGTTGCTGCATGAAAAATAACTTTGTTTAAGCTAACTTTGAAAGCTAACATAGTAACAAAGCATACCGGCATCAACTCCAACAGGTGTGAGACAGCAGATTTCACACAGCATTTACTGCTGGCAACACTTCTCCCAGATGCCGTGGGTGGAAGCAGATGTATGAGGATATTTAACATAGTGTAGCACAGCTCATCTTGACGATGTAAAGATGCAGGACACATGCAAAAGATCAACTTAACACAAAATTCTATTTGATTTGATTTCTTTTATTTCATGAATTGAATGTTAAAACTTTGTCATTTTCTCATGTAAACCACATTTAGAAATGAATGCACACGCACATAACTCATAAATGAATAATGGAAAAACATCCTTACATGTCCCTTATTTTCGCCAAATGAGACTTTAATCCTTAATAAGAACAATGACACAATCTCCTTTGCTAGTGCCAGCTTTTCTGTACTTAAAAAAATAAGTTCAATAAAAGCAGAAAGTTGTAGAAATGCTTAGACCACAAATATTGGCACAAAAAAATGTTAGACTGCGTTATTGGACAGTGTTTATAAAACTTATGAGTGCGAAAATTACACTTTGCAGCTGTTAAACAACCATATACTCACAACCCATGTTTCTCTACAAGGTCACTGACAGCGACTTTAACAAGCAGCTTCCTTGAGGAAATAGTGGCTTTGCCTCTTCATGTTCTCTAAGGGCCTTTTCCTCAGGAAATGTCAGCAGGCCACTTGTGGTGCCAATCTTGGATACATCTACAGAATTACACTAAGAAATGACAAAAACATCTTTAGGTGCAAATGTTTACATTGACTATTACGAATATGAAAAGTGAAATACAGTAATGATTTACCGGTAATGATTGAACACTTCCTTCTAATGGATCCTGGGTGATATCCACTATGTAATATATTTGGAAGTTGTCCAGCTCCCACACTTCTGCGTTCACATCAGTGTCATGGCCTTTATTTAGCCCACAGATAGTTGGTGAAAATTTGGCTTTTTTTAGTCTGTCTGATTTGGTTCATGTTTATCCCAAGATGGATGTCTGTTTCAGACCACATATAGCCCTAATACAGTCATGAAAATAAGATCACATTGCAGCAAGTGGGGAATTAGGCTGTATCTCAATGAAAACTACACACAAATTAGTCTATCTGAACGTTTTTGAACATAATCACTGCTTATATATATGTGTGTGTGTATATGTATACATATACCCTGAAAATAGAGGTACCTTGTTGAAAATGGCTGTAATTCCTAAATGGTAAATGCCATATTTTTGTGGAACCTCTTAAAATAAAGCT
>CM075003.1:23520641-23530880 GCA_037576675.1 Pangasius sanitwongsei
TATTTTTGTGGAACCTCTTAAAATAAAGCTGAAAGTCTACACTTTGATAACATCTTGATTGTTTTATTTCAAATCCACTGTGGTGGTGTATAAAGGCTAAATCACAAAAACTCTGTCATTGTCCAAATACTTCCGGACCTAACTGTATTAGTCCATTATCATTGTATACCTGTTCTTCAGAGAGTAACTGCTTTCTGCATCCCAGTTTATCATCTCATATTTAATAGACATGGATGATAGTGCATGTGTTATCAGAAGGACTATCTTTGGCCCTGTTCACACCTCGTATTTACATCTATCTTGTGATCCGATCACAAGTGGACAGTTAAGATGCATAGCTGTTCACACCTGGCATTATGAATGCGTCTAATGTGACCACTTACATTCAGATTTCATACATCATTTCCACTGGAGGAAGGGCGTACTGCCTCTGGATGTGACTGGGTGTCATTTGACAACTTATTTTTAGGTTAACAATGCAATTTTATGCCTAGAATCACATTTGACCCAGTTGGTCACTTGTGGATACTAGATATGTACTGTTACAGCAGACAGCCAGGGTAAATAAAATCATACATAAACACTAATGATGCACTAATACTTGCAGTGCAACAAAATACTCAGTCAATATCATTTCTACAGGGAAGACACAGGTAAATATAAGTTGGAAGTTGACTAATGTTTTCTTTGTGAAAGGGGTTGCACACTAGGGCTCTCACTCTGTTAAGTGCCTCACTCTTTTTTTTTTTTTTTATTTTTTTTTTTTCTTTCCCCCCAGATGCACTGTCGACCCTAATGTGTGTTATTTATGAGTTGACCTGGCACATGGTATTTTATTTATGGAAGTTTAAATGAATAGATGATTTTAACTGACAATTTGACAAATATCACCATTTCAAGCAGACTATGAAAATATTACTTTCTCATGTCTTAGTCTCATTAGCTTTGGCTTTTGCTCTCAAAGATAAACCAGTATTAAATCTGCTATGAAATATTTCTGCTTAATTTTACATGTTGAGGACTGTTGGTCCTTACAAAGACTTTAAAAACATGTTTTTAATATTTTATTAAAGACCAAATGTCCCTTTAATGCTAGGAATAGTGCACAACTTGACTATATTCAAAATACTGAAATAATGAATGAATATGTAAATACACATAATCTATATGTATAGGACCTATTTAACTTCCATGCGGATGCTGCTGCTGCTCATTTCATTTGTTGGTGTTGTTAGTGCCTATCTAACAAAACAGGCAGCATTCCATTTGCTGTTCCCTTAAGGCCTCACAAGCTTAGGCTAGATCTACTGTAGATTATTTTAATTACTGTATATAGATTTACTTTCAGCTGAATGCTCAACAGCAAGGCTCTTCAGTCTAGGAAATTTGTGGACTTGACGCACACACACACACACAGTGGGTTTTCATCAGCGCAGTCTCCGACTTTTGAGCCGCAGCGGGGGAGGAAACTTTGCTTCCTTTGTAGGCTAGGAAAAAGTTTTGATAAATTCACCCCTCCTCAAAAGGAATGAAGAATTGCTGTATATAAAATTCAGTTGTAATGATCTATAGTTGACCGACTAAGGGACATGCAGTAGTAACTTATTCAGTGTTTCCCCTGTCATTATATTAGGGGGGCAAGTTAATTTTTATTTAATTTTATTTTCTATATAGCGCCAGATCACAACAGAAGGTCATTTCCGTCTCTACATGTTCGCGCGTTTACAATTCTCCTCTGCTCTGTATCGCGCGCGCGGCGGAGGCACACACACACACACACACACACACACGTGCGCGCAAGCAGTACACTCCCACCAGCATCAACCACCTGAAAAAACAGACAAAAATGGCAAAGATGGCAACACTCGCTCTCCTGCGAGTAGCAGCCGGAGTAGCTCTCCTGCTCCGAGTCAAAGTACAGAAAAGAGCCCAAATGTTGCATGCCCTGCCCCTGACAAGCAGTAAAAGTCCAGTCACCACCGGGTGACGGGTTTTGACCCAGCTTGGCTGTTCAGTTATTATATGTCATTAAAAGAAACACACGAACACCATGATTCCTTTGTGTTTGTGTCGGTGTCCGTCTGTCCAAACTGAACCCCCCCCCCGTCCGTCGCCTTTTGCTGCTTGTCAGGGGAATTACTTCAGCCTGTATCTTAGTAAAGGTTACAAAGTGCAATGAGAATAATCTATCAAAGTAAATAATCTATCAAAGTAAATAATCTATCTTACTCGCATTTTAGAGCCTGTCTAGGCCATGCTGTTCCATTTATGGAGGAATTTTCCTGTTATCTATATCAATATCATTTGTCAATCGGTATTATGTCAATCAGTATCTATGCAACAGTATTGAAAAGTGACCTTAAATCACCTCATGTATTGACTTTCAGAGCTTCACTTATATACTACACTGTACCATTTCTAGTACATTTAGAAGGGTGACTTTATGCCTATGATCCTACAAGGATGTTTCTGTGAGAACAAACTGGTGTGACCTTATAGATGGTGTTTTTAAGGTGAAGGCTAGTGTTTTTGAAAACATAAACTGACTGAACTCTCCCCACGGTTAAAACTAAGATAAGGGGAAAGTGAAATAATTGGGGCGAGAGGCAGGTGTGTGATTAAGAGAAAGAAGAGAAAACTCCATCCGATGAGATCAGTGTTTTAGAGTTGTATAAAGGCATAAGCCACGACTATGTAAATCAGATGCTCTGCAGACCATCTCGGCTTTGTTGTTTGATTCAATAAAGTCTGTAGATTTTTGGCATCCAGAACCCCTTGTCTTTTGTAACTCATTTTCTTATTCTGATTTGCAGAAGTATTTGCCACAACACATTCAGACGGCCTCAGAAGTCTTCTGTAGTACCTTAATTTGGCCATGTTTTAATCTTCGTGACAAAGGCAGTCCCTGTTGACCAGATGAGAGTCACATGTTGTAACAGTAAAGTGTTTATTCAGTCATCGAGAGATTGTGATTCTAAATCCCAGCAATGCCATATCACTAGTCCTGCTCTCTGCATAGAAAGGATGGTTTCAAGGATGATGTGTTTGCCCTCACATGGGCATTGGTAACAACTGGAAGAAAAATTAGGTATTCAGTCACTTCACTGTTTACTACTGCTGCTCTCATAGCTTAGATTTTCATTTCTGGTTTAGTGAGCTATTTGTGGTTGACTGCAGAAAGCTGCTGTTATGGTTAAATATATAAACAATTTCCTCCAGAGACATGTTTAACCTGAGATGGTTAAAGACAAAAGCTTATTCCTTTTTTTCAGGAAGAACAGGTTCTTTCCTTGTTATTCTAATTTTTACTCTTTGCCAGGGCTGTGCGGAGACTTTTATAGGGGGCAGGTGCTTAAAATTGAAAAGGGGACCATGGATCAAGATATTAGAACACCAACTATTACAGCACAACCTGTCAAACTATAGCAACCAATATTTCTTAACTATAACAGTTCAGATTTTAATTTCAACTGGTAGTTGAGAACAAGAAATGACTAAACTTTGTCACTTACTGCTGTTTCACTGGTACGTGTGAGCTGGTGGTTGTCCTTCAAGTGAAACTAAATCATGTAGTGAGATTTCATGGTTTGAATACTGGTGAAGCCCCCCACCAGGTTCCATATCATAGAGGTGGAAGCGTAATTTGAAAGACTACAGTGGGTCTGGGTGGATATTTGAGTGAGGGAAGGAATGAGGAGAAGGGAGGAAGGGAGTGCTCACTAGAACAGTATTTTTTAGGGAAGCCAGACAGCTAGCTGACAATATACAGAAGAAGAATGGCACCATTGAGAAAAGCAACAGGCAAGGTTGTCCTAAGTGACTAAGTACACATGGCATGTGAGGGTCGCTGGAAGATCCTGAAATGAATTATTGTTGGGAAATTGCGCGTATACCGCGTCTGCGCTGCTTCTGTTTGTTCCTCGTTTGTTGGACAAGCTTCGGCACATGTGTGTGCGCCTCCCACGCGCGCAGCGTGCACGCAGCGTGCATGATTTGATTGGTCGTCGGCGGAGAGAGGCAGTCACCTGAGTGTGGTGATATTTCGAGTCGCGATGCGCACGTGTCCAAATAAAAACCGGGATACCATATAAGGAAAGAGTGGGAGAAGATGAAAAAGAAAAACAAGGAAGGGGACATAACAACTCACAAATGTCTTTCCAAAGAGAGCAGTCAGGCACGTGTACAGATAGACCCCAGCACCTGCCCTTTTTGCAAGCCATTTTTTACGTTTTTTAACTTTATATTTTAGTTTTTATATAAATTTGGCCCATGGCATCAATTCTCAGTTAAGCGCGTGCTCGACAACTGCAGATTTTAGCTGCAACTCTGCGAGACCGCACGAGCCCCTGTCCCTCCCTCTTCACAGCCTCCACAGTGAACGTGCGCAAATCCCACAGACGAGTCCTGACGTCAGACAGGCTGTGAAGTTAAACCGCTAATAAAACGTCTCAGTACAGCCAGCCTAACTTAGGCAATAGCCCTCCATTAAGCTTAACAACAAGCTAGCTAGTCTGGCGTTGGTGTAAAATAGCGTCGTGCAGGGTCGGAAATACCACCAAAATTAATAAAAATGCCCCCAAACTTCACGAAATGAATTGCCCTTTTTTCCCTCTTGAGCACCTGCTCCCCCAAAATGTCTGTGCAAGGCCCTGAAAGCAGGTGAGAAGAAAACGGAAGTAACGGTGACTTAATAAGCTGATGTTGTGTTGTGGAAATAGATGCTTGCTGTGCGGCAGTCTGCATTTCCCTACATATGAGAAATTAATTGTTTCCAAGCCGGTGATAAATGTTGAGTTGAAAATCCCAAACAATTTCACTTTAAGTTTCCAGGGAACATGCTTAAAATTCAGCAAAGTAATGTAAAATAGATAAATGAATAATATTGTTATGTTTGTTTAGTAGGTCTCCATAGGTGTTTCAGTACTGTTATTAAAAGTGCCAGTGGCTAAGAAAAGAAAATGACCAAAGTGGTAGTACTGAGCAATTTGGTTTTCCCCCTGTGATTAAACGCTGTATTTCTTTCTCACTGGGAATTAACATACTGGGACTTTCACTAGAGTATGTTAGTACAACATATGCTCGCCAATATTATCTGATGCTGGTGTGTCAGTAGGCCAAGCTGACAAGCTCTCCTCATGTAATCCCTTGAGAACAAACTTTACCAACAGCCTTGAAATGTTTCTCCTTAAAAAAAATCCCTATATCTGAAATCACTGGCTCACAGCTAGCTCAGCTTTCCATGGCAATCATATAAGCATGCCCATAGCTACCAGTGAGGACACAGAGGTCATTTCCTCTGTACGTTTTTAATTTTTTTTCATGGAGACAAATTACTTGTGAATAGTGTTGAATAGTCAGAAGTGCATAAACACTGTGTTCCAGGAGGTGGGTCTGTATTTAAAAATGTAGTTTTTGATATGTACATTGAGCACAATCCATTGTTCCTCACATGGCATTTATGAAACACCACACACAGTTATGACTTGCAGAAACTAGGGAATGTGTTTTTTTTTTTTTTTTTTTTTAATAAATAAAGAGTCACTGCTCTACAACCCCATTAACACACACTCCGCTAACACACATTAGCACACCACTACACACAAACACAATAAAGACTCAGGAGCAGAAGAAAATTGCAAACCTAATTAGAATTTACCAAATTACACCAACACTGAAAGTAAACTATTGGGAAAACCAAACTAAACTCCAGAGTAAAATGCAGTGTTTTCTGACCCTAAACAGACAATACACTGTGGCAGATTATCTGAGCACAGTGACTGATCCAAAACGGAGAAACACCTTAACGATATACATAGCGAGCATTGCTTGGCCATCGAGACGAGCTGCCACAGAAAATCCTGGCTGCCCCGAGAGCAGAGAATGTGTCAGCAGTGCATGCTAAATAAAATAGAGACAGAGCTGCAGTTCCTCACTGAATGCACTAAATATAACCACATTCGAACTATATTCTTCACCAAAATGAACAAAATCTTCCCCAATTTTAATTGCCTCTCAGGCCCTGAGAAACTGCCCCACCTACTTGGGGAGCACAAAGAGAGCTGCACACTAGCAGCATAGTACACACACACACACACACACACACACATGCCACCAGGTGAGAGACAGTGACTGACCACGTCATCTCATATGTATATAACATGCGCGCGCACACACACATGCACACACACACACTATTCTACTTGGTATTCTGTTTTTATTCTCAGGGTTCTATGAGTTTCATCACTAGTGCTACTTTTTGACTGTATTGTTGAATGTATGTACATTTTGTTTCTATCTAATTATTTCTGTCATTATTTTGTGATTTGTTCCCAAACTCTGTATCCCAGCTTTGGCAATGCAAATATTAATATTTGTCATGCCAATAAAGCAGCCTTTGAATTTGAATTGAGAGAGAGAGAGAAAACTCTTCCAGTGGTTTGATTATGTTGAGTATTTGAAAGTGAGCTGAAAAGCACGGTGAAAAAGTAAATGTGAGCCTGAGCTCTGCTGAAATTCCACCTGCCTACTGAGTTCCTCTTTCCCACCCACCCATGCCAGGATTCTACAGCCCATTAATGTGAAAGTTGGATTCTAGTTTCATTTCTAGTACAATTTTTCAGTTAGGTGTTGCCACTGAAATTATTTTCAAAATGATTATTGTTGCTAAAAACATGCACTAAAATGCATAGATTTATACTAGAGTTTAAAAAAATTGTTTACATTCCTTAGGTTTTACTTAAGGCCCTGAAATACAAGTATTATTATTATTATTATTATTATTATTATTATTATTATTATTAATGTTCTTCTTCTTATTGTTGTTGTTATATAGCAACAGCTGGGGCTTCTATACTTTCCTCTCAGCTTTCCAGGTGCTTTCTCGAACAGCTGAATCTCGTGCCTGCTGAGGGATACGTTACATACACTCCACCTAAGAAACTAAAATAAGTTGACCAGATGAGTAAGGACTCAGTCCACAGTTGAGTTTTAAATAATTTGGGGTCTCTTTAGGGTTTTACCAGAAGTGCCAATGAAGCAAATTAAGTGAGAGTCAAAGTTGGGCACTGTTGCAGAGCTGATAAAAAGCTATTTTCAGCAGATAGCCAGGTTAAATAAAACTCAAACAAACCCTAATGACACACTAATGCTTGCATTGCAGCAACATGCTGTATGTTTATTCAGTTTGTAGTCTAATGTATACTCAATCAATATGAGAGCTGAAAAAAGGCACAGTGAACTACAGGAAGTTAGAGGTTGGCTGATTTGTTTCAAGAAAGGAGTCACACAAAACCCTTTTTACTCTGGAACACACACTCCACACTTTCTTCCATGCTGCCACAAGTTTAATGTGGGTCATTTATGAGTTAAGTGCCACACCTTAAAGTGAAATGGCCTTATGCTTATGGCATTTTAAATGAACAATAGAAATAGCATGTTGCATTTTCCCTATTGATTTATCTGGCACACAGACATATTGCCAATATAGTACTTTTAATTAACAGTCTCACTGTTAACTTTCTATTTACACAAGGGTATGGCTGTCAGAACAATATGATTTTAAAAGTCACAGTTTGGCATATAATATAAAAGAGAGGTGATGACATACTCCTGGTTAAAAGTGACACTTTCTATTCCTGTTGTTCAACAATCTGCAGTTGGGACTGTCTGAGAAAACAAATACAGCTTTTAATTTACAACCTCATGTATTAGTGAATAAAAGGATCAATTTCAAGAATAATTTTTTTTTTTATTTTAGAAATTTGTCTAAATATGAATTACCTGCAATTATAGTTGGCAAAGGCAAGGCAAAGAAAAAGAAAAAGCAAAGAGGCAAAAACAAAACCAAGTACCAATATTTACTCTTAATCTTATCTAAAGTTGTACACTTTTATCTAAAATTGTACACAACAGCACATGGTTAGAACAGTATTCTCTGACACAAGAGTTTAATTAGCTACATTACCCAAACCTGGGGAGGTTTTATTGACGTGGAATGCTAGAAAAGAGAAAAATGTTACAAGCCTTAAAAGTCATGAGTGTCTCTTTCTGACCTTGACTCTGTAAGTGAGGGGGTTGACAGTTACATGCTAAGAGAACACGTGAGGGCCCACACCAATACGATCATCTGTAGTTCTGTATAAGAAAACTAACTGTAACTGGTAAACTTGTAATCCAGTAACTTGGAGGTCCACTCTGCACTTTTACTTCACTGGTCACTTTTACTCTTGTAACTCAGTCCCTTTATTCTGGTCACTTTAGAACTAGGGTAATATAATAATAGGGTAATAATGGAAGGTAAGTGTTTTGTTATTTTTTTTATTTTACTTTATCTTAATTTATTTACTTTTTATTTTATTTATTTTATACCATTTTTTTTCTTTTCTTTTTCTTTTCCAGGGCTATTTTTATACTTTCTATACATACTGCTGTTTTGTAGTAATTTTCAGTTTCTTCTGTGTGTATATATACCTATATAGAGCAACTGTTGGCAACACATTTCCCACTGGGATGAATAAGTCTTAATCTCAGCTTGTATTATCTTAAACTGAAGGTTAAATCATTAGAAACAGCCTCAGAGCAAAGTGGTGAACAACCTCTTGCTACAGCAGACATGATGAGCTACCAAGGCAATGTGTTACCAATGCCAAGTGTATATCATGCAGTATATTTCATTACTCCACAGCCCTCATTCTCTCTCTCTCTCTCTCTCTCTCTCTCTCTCTCTCTCTCTCTCTCTCTGACATACACACTCGAAGTAGCTACTTAATCTTGGGTGTTTTGGATTAACACATGACTTCCTCTATTGCTTGTGAAAGCAGCCTGAGACTTTTTTTTAACTGCTGCTATGACAGGTTTTTATATGCAGCTTGAGAGGAAACGTAGCTGCCCAGTTTTTTCCTTCCTACTAAAAGATTTCAAAAGCATTACACATTCTGACTGTCTTTTTTTTTTTTTTCTATTTGCAATACTCGAGAAGAAATAACTGAATTTGACCCATGTCTTCCTTATACACTACCCCACATTTACCGCTGCATTGTCTTCATCACTCATCTTTTATTAGAATCTTTTATTAGAATCTAATCTAATTGAGAATTTAGGCAACTATAGTTAAGAGCTGTAGAGTCATACAGCAATACTAATTACACATTCTGAGACCGTCTTTATTTGCAATACTCAAAAGTAAATGAGTGAATTTGACCCATGTCTTCCTTATACACCACACCACATTTACTGCTGCATTGTCTTGTAATCACTCATCTTTCTTAGAATCTAAGTCATATTCACTCCTTCCTTTTTACCTCCTTAAATGTGTGTCTAGGAATTATAAATAAACAACAGCCTCTGAGACAAAAAGCAAAAGCCGCATATCTTTATCTGCCTAAATGTATTCAATACCAATAATTTATATTTTAGGCAACTAGAGTTAAGATCTTTTGAGCCATACAACAATACTAACTTAATCTCCTCTTTACCTGCTTGATTGATGAGTGTGTAATACTGTTATTTGCTTTGTAGAAATCAATTATAATTTAACAGTAGCTGACGCAGGGGATGACTGGGGCAAATATTCATTCAACCCTGGCATTTATCTCATTGACTGGTGCTACCTCAAAACTATAAGACCTGTATCACAACTTGCATGGCCTAAGCAGTGAGTCAGTGTCAAATAGAACAAAAAATATACAGTACAATAGAAAAAAAATGTAATATGCTTGCTAGCCTAATTTTTGTCAAAGCATGAGGCAGTTAACATCACTGCGAACATAACCTGTAGCTTGTGTGTCTTCCTCTTTCTTCACAGCTTCATCTTCATCCTCTACCAGTGACTCTGAATTGGTGGCTGGTGCTGTGGAGTTATTGGTGCTATGAAGAATGACCTACATCACTGCTAGTTTTACCACTTTTTTTGGTGGCCTGGCCCACTGTGTGGGGGGTACTCACCATTTTACACATAAATATTTATATATATGTATTAATGAGAGTGGTAGTGTGAAGAATAGAAGTTCACTGTACTATAATGTATATGTGACAATTTAAAAAAAAAACAAAGTGTGGTATTATGGTTATTAATGATGAATAACTGTGTGGTTTTGCAACTAACAGTTAATCACTTTTCTTCACAGTTATGATAATACAAGTTGAATTTGAATTTATCCTGTATGTGACTATATACAGTCAGGTCCATAAATATTGGGACATCGACACAATTCTAACATTTTTGGCTCTATACACCACCAC